>BSBK01007753.1:20000-440000 GCA_027943335.1 Chamaecyparis obtusa | reverse complement strand
CTCCACCCAAGTATTCTCTATCCACATAAGAAACCTCTCCTTTCTACCTTATTTTTTTCCTCGATGCATGATAACTTTTCTTTTGTAATAGTATTACTTTGTGTTTACATGTATCGTTTCAACCCACTTCTTGGTCATTTCAATCATGCTAGGACTATGGATTTGTTGTGAGCCTAAGTGTTTCGTAACATGGCATTAATGGAGGGTAACTCACCTAGCTTATCCGTCGAGGTGATTACCAACAAAAATGATATCAAATCTTTTTAGGAAGCAATGCTAGAAACCTTTATTACATTCTTGATTCTACGTACTTCCTAGAAAAAAATCTTAAGATCCTAAAGGTAATGGAAATGAGGAAAGACAAGAAGGTAAGTCACCTCACTACCCCTCAAGGGTTTTCTTTGTCTCTCTTAATCTTGAAATTCTTAATGTGATTACCTATGAAAAATATTGTGACTTTTTTGTTGTCATTCACTATAATTAAATCCTTGCCAAGATATTTTTGGATGAATGATTTAAAAATATCTAGCTAAGAATACTTGGCATACAAATTTTATTGTGTAGAATGGTTCAAAAAGGATTATTTATACTTTTTTTCTAGGATAGTAATAAGAAATAAATTGTGGCAAATAAATTGTACTAGACTATAATAAATTGTGCATTTAGGTCTTTGAAGTGAACCTTGCAAGTCATTAACAAGGAAAAATTGTCTCTTTCCTTCCCTAAGTGAATTACTATGAAAGGTGTGCCTCCATTATTATGGGCTCTTACTTCCCAAGTGATTTCCTCCCTGAACAAGGTGCTTAAGATGGATGAGGAAAGGGTTACAATCCCCTACCTTGATGTTAGTATTATTGTCTCAATTAATGCTAGGATTAATATTCCAAACTCCATTGATATCAATCTACGAGATTTTGTGGCAACTTGTGCCTTGGAAGTTTTGGGAGGCATCAATGCCTACCTCCTCTATAGGAGGGAAGGATACTTTACAATAAACTACCCTATTCTTGCCAACATGAATTCCAATGTTCTAGCTACTCAAAAGTTGGTTGGCACCCTTTCCAACTAAAACCTTAGTTATCCCTCTGTCAATCCCTATGAAGAGTCTTTGTAATATGTGACTCTCCTTCTTTCTATTACCAAACCCCCCACAACCTAAGAACCCTAATCCTCCTACTTATTGGGCCTTTCATAATTTTTTGGAGGTCTTTGCCTCCCTCACCAAGGTTACTGCATCCCCTACTTATAGAAATGATTTGAGTTTGTTGATTGAACCCTCTAGGGATAGGGACTTGTTGTTGGTCTATTTGGCTCTTGTTGAACACACTAACACCAAAAAAGTTATTAATGGACCTCCTAAAAGAGGTAGGACTAGGAATAAGAACACTTATTAAATAGTTGTTGAGGAAATTAGAGGTGGAGTCACTCATAACAAATATGTGCATAATAGTAACAAAGATAGTGTCAAAACTGTTAAAATGTATAAGCTGGATATTAGCATATTTAAAAGTCAAGAAAAATCTTTTTTTTTTCCCTCGCTAAGGTAAAATTAGATGTCGTCTCAATTTTTAAAAGAAATGTGAAAGATATTTAGACCAAGGGTAGCAATGAGGGAACCTCGAGGAGGTCCACCACTTTCAATTTCCTTGTAGGGTTTTCTAATTTTAACTAATTTGATGTTCTTGGGGAACATTAGGCTCATAATAGAGCACTAGAGATCTTGAATTTGATCATCTAAATGCTCATTTAGTCCATATTGGGAGCTCTATAAGCCAAGTTGATATTATAGATTGTAGATCCACTTTGATCCCTTAACATTCCCCCTTTTGGATATTTGGTATTATAATATATGAATTGCCAAATTGTGTTTTTTGATAAATTTTCTCCCCCCTATTTGGCCTTAGAGGTAAAGACTCAAGGCTTGAATACATTTCATAAACCCCAAGGAAATTTGAAGTCTTTGGAACCTATATCCCTAGAGTTTGATCCTAAATGCATTGTTGTTTCCTCGTCTGAGGATGATATGAGCTTGAAGGCTTTGGTTCTTATAGAAGGCATAGTGAGAAGACCTAGTGTTGAAAGTGTGAATGAAAGTTCACGTTGTTGTGGAGTTATATTTTTGGGCTAACATTTTAAATTTAACATTATATTTAAATAAGGAGGAACCAAAATACACTTCCAAATTACCATTCAAATATATTCCCTTCTTTTGAAAATATTCCCTTCTTTTGGATGTATTGGGAATTCCAAGGACCAAATCAGAGGGACCCTTCCAAGTTGGGCAAAGTGGAATATAAGGAAATTTTTGAATCTACTTGGTATTGTCATTTAGGGACAGAGAATCTGTATCACTCTTTGTATTCGTGATTCTTTTACTTTCCCCTCAACTTTTCTTAACCAACATGTATGTAACAAATTACCTAAGTAGTTGGCTAGACAAAAATGGTCCTCCCCCACTCCAAAATTTAACTGTTCAATTTAAAACTCCAACTTGCCACCTCCTACTAATAAGTACGAGTCAAGTTAATATTCATATGTGATATTTTGTCATGTCATGGCATTTAAAGACATTCAATTTGGTTACTAACATAGTTGAACACAAGGAGAATCAATTAGAGCACATTTCAATTTATGAGAGAATAAAAAAAATTGTTTACAATTATTGTCTACTTACATGCTTGTGTACGTAGTCCTAAATATCGCTTGTCACCATTAATCTAACCAGATATGCTTCAAATCCAGCTAATTGTTAGTGTGTGCAAATAAAACATAGCAAGCACATGTGTTGCATAAGTGTGGCTTGCATAGAAACATACCACTCCTAATCATGTGGCATAGGTTAGGGAAGTGGGAGAGCATCTATAGTGTTACTTTCTTCTCAAGAGAAGTCCTGCTAGAGATGGCAAAAATTTTGTCTTTCTAATCTATATTCAATCATTTATAACCCCAAGACACGTGAGCATGATATGTTAAATACAACTGAAAGATAAAGAATATAATAATTATATCCTTGGAACAATTGCTTGACTATTCTTGGTTGGTTGTGGTTTGTTAAAAATTTATACTTATTGGTATTTTTTTGGATGCATTTTTTGCTAAATGTGTGGTTGTTTAAGTTTAAGTTTCACAATGTTCCTCATTTGTATGAAAGAAGTTCTAGCATTGTCTTCTTTCATGTTTTGAATGAATGAATTGTTTATGAAAATAAAAATTGCAAATTGAACTAAGTATCAAAATAGAGAATACATAATTAAGTAAAATGAATCTAATCTATCTTTTTTTCTATGACCTTTTAGTATACAAATAACTAAGAATTTTTCTACTAATGAAATTGAAACGCATATGAATGTAATAATATTTTTTTGTTATTTTTGTTATTTTAAGATAGATTATATGAAATTGAAACAATTCAAACCAATTTATATGCAAGTTACCATGAAAATCATTTCTTTCTATATCTCCTTGAATCCAGTTATGATTTAACTCAAAATAATGATTTCATTTACAAATGAGCCAATGAATTAATCTATTGTTTCTTCTAACTTTATTTGGGTCAAATGGTCCTCTTTTAGACTAAATTAAATGTTACAAGTTTATTTTTGGAATGGGATTGATAAATAATTGTTTGTCCTTCTAATTTGTGGTTGCTTAATAAATGCAATAGTGATGGATTAATGATTGCTTTTTATTGTACTATTTTTTAATTTTTTTAGTTTTTTAAAGAAGTATATTACTATTATAAAATAAATATTTATGAAAATGTAATAGAATAAATTAAGTATTTCCTGAGACCTAATGATCTAATGAACTACAAAAAGTATTATAGATCTATAGAAAGACATGAAATCAATTAAATATAACTTCGTATATTCTTCTCAAATACTAATAAATAAATCTAATTGAAATAAGTAAAAAAGACATACTCATTCATTCACTCTTCTACAAATGCCTCATCTAAAAATGAGAAATTAGAGGGAGGAACATAGAATCTAATAAGTTAGGGTTCCAGGCATCTGTACATGCATGGAGGAGGTAGGTTGTCCTCCTCCACCCAACTATTCTCTATCCACATAAGCAATCCCTCCTTTTTACCTATTTTTTTCCTTGATGCATGATAGCTTTTCTTTTGCAATAGCATTGCTTTGTGTTTACATGTATTGTTTCACCCCACTTCTTGGTCGTTTCAATCATTTTAGGACTATAGATTTTTCATGAGCCTAGGTGTTTTGTAACATGGCATTAATGGAGGGTAACTCACCTAGCTTATATGTCAAGATTATTACCAACAAAAATGATATCAAATCTTTTTAGGAAGCAATGCTAGAAACCCTTATTACATTCTTGATTTTGTGTACTTCCTAGAAAAAATATTTCAAAATCCTAAAGGTAATGGCAATGAGGAAAGAGAAGAAGGTAAGGCACCTTACTACCCCTCAAGGGTTTTCTTCGTCTCTCTTAATCTTGAAATTCTTAATGTGGTTAAATATGAAAAATATTGTGACTTTTTTTTGTTGTCATTCACTATACTTAAATCCTTGCCAAGATATTTTTGGATGAATGATTTAAAAATATCTAGCTAAGAAAACTTGGCATACAAATTTTATTTTGTAGAATGGTTCAAAAAGGCTTGTATATACTTTTTTTCTAGGATAGTAATAAGAAAGAAATTGTGGCAAATAAATTGTACTAGAATATAATAAATTATGTATTTAGGTCTTTGAAGTGGACCTTGGAAGTCATTAACAAGGAGGTGTTGTCTCTTTCCTTCCCTAAGTGAATTACTATCAAAGGTGTGCCTCCATTATTGTGGGCTCTTACTTCCCAAGTGATTTCTTCCCTGAGAAAGGTGCTTAAGATGGATGGGGCAAGGGTTACAATCCCCTACCTCAATATTAGTTGTATTTTCCTAATTAACCCTAGGGTTGATATTCCAAACTCCATTGGTATCAATCTAGGAGATTCCATGGCAACTTGTGACTTGGAAGTTTTGGGGGCATCAATGCCTACTTCCTCTATAGGAGAGAATGATACTTTAGGATAAACTACTGTATTCTTGCCAACATGAATTCTAATGTTCTGGCTACTCAAAATTTGGGTGGCACCCTTTCCAACTAAAACCTTAGTTATCCCTCTATGAATCCCTATGAAGAGTTTTTGTAATATGTGTCTCTCCTTCTTTCTATTACCAAACCCCCACAACCTAAGAACCATAAACCTCCTACTTATTGGGCCTTTCCTACTTTTTTGGAGGTATTTGCCTCCCTCTCTGAGGTTACTTATTGTGTGCTATAATTGTGTCACACTTCTATGAATCATTACATTCAAGAACACTCAAGAATGAGGTCTCAAAAATTGATCCATAGCTCCCTAGGCATGGAGTGCAAGGGTTTTAAGAATGCTCTCAGCTAGAGCTATTTAGCCTATAACCTTGCTAGTAAACCATGCAATGGGAGATTCAATGAAGACAAGGGAAAGAATGCCAATATCCTCAAGAATCAAATGAGAATGCAATGCATAGAAATGGAAATGCAAGCTAAGCTATGAAAATGAAAGATGCAAGTATTACAAAGCCTCCTAGTTAAGCTAGATGAATTAATCTAAAGCATAAAGGAAAATAAGCTAAGTATGAAGCTACGAATGCCATGACAATGCAAGAAATGAAACTATGATAACATGTAGATGCAAAAAGCCAAGAATGCTCCAAATCTTCAAAAGCTTCAAAGTGACCTAGAAAACCTGCAGCATAACATTAGCATAAAAAGTTGGGGATCTAGAATGAAGAAGAGAGCTCTCCTTTTATAAGAAATGAAAAGGAATGGACCATGGAGATTAAGAGGCAAAAGATCTAATCAACAGTGGAGCTTGAAAGAGGAGCAATCCATGTGCACAAATATCCTCCATTGGGAAAATAAGAGTTGACTTTTGTGTCCATATGAGACAAAAAGTGCTTTTCTCTTTTTATAAAATAAGAATAATGTTTTATTTGTGCAACTTAGGATAAGAGGAAAAGTGGGGGCTTTTTATTTAATAAAAGGGGAGGAAATATTCCTTTTAAATAAATAAAAACTTAGGATAAAATGGTTAGCCCATAGAAAATAATCAAATAAATGATAGAGCTAGGATTTGATCAAGAATAAGCAATTGATGATTTAGCAAAAGGGGCTAATAGTCTAGATGACCATTTTTAGGTGTATACATTTGTCCTTCTTTGACTAATGTGTGATCGATATGGGAACACATGCAGTCAAAGAATGAAGTTGAAATGTGAGATCAATTTGGGATCACAAAGCAACTCAGATCAGCCAAGAAAGCAAGAGATAGCCAATAAGGCAAGCAATAGCATTCTAACTCCAAAGAATAAAGTGCAGAAAAATAGAAAATCCTGCATGGTCAGCCTGGTAGCGATAGTACTGAACACTTAGGAAAGAGATAGGTAATAATATATGATGTGTCTACCCCCTCGGGATCGAAAGTGAAATCAGGTAGAGGGAATGCAGAAGCAAGAGCAACATGATCAAATCACTAGAAATCATAATCGAAGAAAGAGAATAGAATAACCATTAAGCAGTGAAGATATGCCCCACACATGGGACACAGGACACGAACCTATCGGTCCCTCAACCCGTAAACACCACGGAGGGGGATTTGAACTTGGGATTTGAAAGTGAATGAAAGACTGGAAGTTTGAAAGAGATGGGGATGAAGAGGTGAAGAATGCCCCAGCGAAGATTGAAGGATCAGGCCTCAAAAGGTCAGCCAACTGCACGAAAGAAGAAGAAAGGATCAAGGTGAACTTAGATTTCGGTTTCGATATTGAAATGAAGAGAAAATGATGGGATATGAAAGACAAGAAGCGAAAGACATGATCAAGAAGAAGCGAAAGGTGAGTGCAGTTGATTAACAAGTCCATGTAAGATGAAAAGGAGAGCTCTCTCCATATGCAAGATGCAAAACTAAACTAACATGAACCTAAGAATGTAAGCTACATGAAAAGTGGTTTACTTGCAAGGTTACAAAGCCAATAGACATCTAATTATCATCATCAAGCATTATTGGTAGTGTCGCAAGATCATACAATACACACTAGCATAACTATGTGAATTTGAATATGATCTATATCAAATAAAAATGTGGAAATATCACCTAGGCATCAGAGACATGTAGGTCAAGATGACTAGTGCAGTGAGATTACCTAAATTTGATATAGCAAGATTATGCTCACATTGAGACACAAGAAAGTCAAGATGACTATAAGCATGCACTTGTGAAATAGTCAAGGATAATACCTTGTAGATCCCAATGTCAAGTGGAACAAGCATAAATGCTAATGACAGTAAGGATCAACAAAATATACCCACAAGTAGAAAGCAAATAAAACATGTTCTCATTCCCTCAATCTTCTAGCTATGCATCATCGAAAATGATCATAGGGGGAGAACACTCAGCAAAGAAATCATCATAGACAGCACACAAAGAAATAAAGCCAAGCAAGTCTCAGCGAGTCAAATGTTTAAGTGTGTGTGTGTAGGTCATAGAGTCAAACTTTGAGTATCGCATCTGCAAATGAGAAATATCATATCATACTAAACTGTAGGGTAGGACATCTGATAAGTGTTGAGAAACACTCGACGCAAGGGTAGTGTTGAAAAACACTATTTGAACCAAGTTGCCCAAGAAACCCAGACGCACAAAGAGACCCAAGATAAGCTAGAACAACATATGCCCCCTAGACTAAGACAAGAGTCAATTCTAGGCTAGGAGAGGCAAAGTGAGAAGTGGAGTGAAAGGAGCACCACGCAAGACTGATAGACATAGGTGTAGAGGGTCTCAACAGCACCTGTTTCTAGGTTTTCACCACTTGATAGATTTATTGCAATTTTTTTCAGGACTTTTTATAATTTTATTTTTTTTTGCTACCAAGGCGCCTGTTTCCAAGTTTTCACCAAGGCACTTTTTAAAATTTTTTTGGTGAGACATCAAAGCGCCCATTGCTAGGTTTTCACTAGGATGCTCATTTTTTTGCAGTACTTTTTATGCTTTTTAGGATTTTTTCAGCATCATATATGAATTTTTTTTGGTATTTTTTCAGGATCATAAAGTATGTACAAAGAATGCCCCAGACAGAAATGGGCATCAAGAATCTACTTCCTCAGATGTAGAGAACTGATAGGCCCTAGGCCCAAATGCTGCAACTGTGATGACAGGAGGTCTCAACTAGTTCGACCAATAATAATCAGCCCTAAGTAATGTTTGAGTTAGCAGAGGATCGTTAGAATGTGATCCACATATGCCATCGTGGATTTCAGCTAGCACTTTTTTTGACTCCTCTATTTCTAGACACTTAAGGAGAGTTCCATCTAGACCCTTCCTATACAAGTCACTAGAGACAAAGGCAAAGTGTAAGGGATGGCGGGAAGAATGGTGTGGTGGATTGTCAAGAAGAATATGAGGTGGAAGACATGAAAATATGGCAGGATTATAGGATTTGTAAGCAGGATAGCGTAATTCATCCACCAGGAACTTGAAGCGAGATTTATGCCTTTTCATTCGTAAGATGGATGTTGAAGTAACCAAGGCATTAGCAACTTTGTTCTCAGCTTTAGGAATGGGCTAAAGTATAACATATATGAGATCATGCTTGAAGTAGTGCACCATTTTTTTGTAGAGAATCAGCTTGTCATCTTTTATTTGAGAATCAAAATTTTTATTTTTACTTTTCTGAGGTGTGGATACCGCCACAATGTGGTTTTCGCTATCTGACCATTGCTCTTTTCTTTTGACTTGATGACTATGATACTTGATTGCTGATTCAGTCCTTTTTGTTACTAGTTCGCTGGTGGAAGAAGTAACAGGTATTGATGTGAGATGAAATGAAGTGATTGGTTCAACAACATTTATGTGAGGGGTGTCATCTCTGGTGACAAGAGAAGTTGAGCCTATAGGGTAAGCTCCAAAAGTAGCTAGATCTAGATTCACCAGAGAAGGACCAACATAGTCAACTAAGGCAATACGGAGAACAAACTCATTAGACCGTGCACGAGACTCATCAACTACATCGGGTGGGTTACAAGAGGTATGAACTACATCAACATCCATATCTGTCATGGAAGAATCTTCTGGAAGAGGCTTAAGATGCTGAGAAGTAGAGATACTCATGTCGTTATGTGTGAGATCACCTCTTTGTAGCAGTCATGCAATGTTGCAATGTTGTCTATCATAGTGCAATGATTCTTTAGGCACATAAGTTCTAGACATAGAGGCCTCAGCCATATCATCAGTAGATATACATTCTTCTTCGAAAAGAAGTGAAGTAGAAGGAAGATCATCTCCCATTTGAGCCATAATGTGTAGTGGTGACTCATTTGTATCTGTGTCTGAATTACTGAGCATGGGAGTATTTTTGGAATAATCAAGGAAGGTATTTGCCGTACTACCCTCATCTTCTCTATAGATCCACTCTTGGACAACTTGTTCTTCTCATTCTGCTTCTAAAGGAATGGATGAAGGAACAAAAGTATCAAAGATTGTCATAGCAGAAGTGGAAGGCTTCATCTGATCAGAAGGTTTCTCATATGACCTAGGAGAAACAGGTATAGAAGCAAAGGAATCCAGCGTATATTCACCCATGCCAAGTCTCATCATTTTAAGTGTTTTCTTAGCAGCAACTAGAGACGTACTAGCATCAACAGAAGGTTCATTGTGAGGAACAAATTTTTTAGCAGTAGCAAGAGCATTAATAGCAATAGTATGGTCTCCAGGAATCACAACTTCAGTGCCATTGTACATAAATTTAACGCACTGATGATAAGTGGAAGGAATAGCCTGCATGTCATGGATCCAAGGATGACCCAAAAGAATGTTATATGCAAGTGTGATGTCCAATACTTGGAAGTTAATATCTTTCGTGACAGGGCCCACTTGGACAGGCAACGTGACAAGACCTTTGGAAGATCTTTCCACTTCATCGTAAGCTTTTATAGTAATCTTCTTCTTAGAATCCACAATGAATTCTGACAAACCCAACTATTGTATGACATTGAAAGAAACAATATTTAACCCTACACCATTGTCTATCAGGACTCGGCAGACACGGGTGTGGTAGACTAGAACTTCGATGTGTAAAGCTAGATTATGTGGGTGAGCAATAGATATGTCATCTTTTGCAAAAAAGGAGAGAGATAGCGGAGATGAAATGTGGTTGACCATAGCCTGGAATCGATCAGGATCGATGTCATTGGGAACACGTGTTGTACATAGATTCTCATCAAGAATCTCTCTATGCAAATGGGATAACCGAAGCAACTCAAGGATAGATATCTAGGCTGGTGTCTTTTGTAAATGTTGGACAAGATCATAGCTAGGGGTGGCTGAAGGAGCCGCTTGTTTGGAAGGAAAAGCTTACTTGGGATCTTGTGCACTTTTAAGGACAATCTTGGCTTGCCCCCTAGTAACAGCATTCAGTGTCTCACTTCGAGAAGACAAACTACCACATGTTTGCAAGACCAACTTTGGCTTACCATGATTGGCTTTATTATCATCTTGAGACCTCATCATTAGAACACTCTCAATGGGCTCTACCATGTTGATCACAGGTGTATTAGAAGTATATGTATAATTGATCTTAGCATCATGATTCTTCTTATGTGCTTGAGAGGTTTCCCCCTTATCATGCGTAGGTAGAGGATCTTTGAAAGTTGTATGATCAAAATTTTTAGTTAAGCCATTAGTGGAGATTGTGTTGTTATCAATGAGGTCTTGAATATCATCCTTAAGCTTAAAACAATTTTCTATCAGATGTCCCTTGTTTCTGTGATAATGGTAGTAATGATCTTCTCTCCACCAATCAGGCCTATTTATCGAATCCCAGTTACCAGGTTTATCAAGAAGCATAAGATATCCATTGTCAACCAAAGTCTTAAGGATCACATTGTAAGGTTCTACCAACTTGGTATAGACTCGCTTTCGAAATGACTTCTTAGGCTTATCTGCATATTGAGGTTTAGGAGCACCTTGAGCATTGGCAGCTTCTTGTTGTTTTGTTGCATAGATAGCGTTGGAGAGATTGAAAGCAGGCTCTTTAGCTTTAGGAGCGTCAACAACCCCATCATTAACAACATACTCATTTTCATTCCAAGGTTTGTTTTTGTCTTTGCCATTGCCTTTAGCATCTTTATTAATAACAATATCCCCTTTTCTTATAGCTACATCCTCAATTCGATATGCACTTTCAACCATGTCATGGAAGGAGGAGAATAGTTGCTTCCTTAGATCATAAAATAACTCAGGCACAAGTGTGTTGATGAAAATGTCAATCTTTTCTCTTTCAGGTAACAGACAAGGATACCTAGAATACAATGACCTCCAACGTTGTAAGTAAGTTGCAAATGGCTCACCTTGATGTTGTCTTAAAGCACCAAGATCTATCATGGTGATAGGCTATTGGATATTGTATGAATAGTGTTGTGTGAAGCGCATAGCTAAATCATCAAAAGTCTTAAGAGGTGGTGTCAATTTTGCAAACCATTCCAAAGCTTGGCCTCTTAAACTTCTAGGGAACAGTCATAGAAGAAATGTGTCTTCATGAAGGAAGTCTATGCTAAGAGCATAAAAGTGACGCACATGGTCATGGGGGTCACCATTTCCATCATACTTGTCATATTTGGGAACCTCAATATCCCTAGGAAATGGGACCATGTATAGACTCCTATCAAAGGGAAGAGCACAAATTGATTCTACAAAAGAGACCTTTGGAGGCTCTTTCTCTATTGCCATTTGGGTAAGGCGTTGATTTGTCTGACGTAGTTCTTCCTGAAGGACTTCCAATTTAGTTGGTACTCTTTGTTGGATAATTTGTCTGACATCATAGTTGGGAGGAAGCTTGTATCCTCTAGAAGTCATATATTGAAAATATTGATCGCCATTACGCTCTAAAAGCTTATGCATCATTCGTTGGGAGACCACATCTTGTTCAAATCTCATAAGATCCTCACTAGAAATCTCATCATCAGCCTCTACCTCATGTTGAGAGGGAGGAGGCCTAGGAGGTGAAGAAGGCATACCAAAAGTGGGTCTTGGAGGAGATCTTGGTGGTGTGTTGTTGCCATTGTTGCCATTAAAAAGAGGTCTATGCTCATAGTTACTAGTCTCGGGTTGCTCATAAGACATTCCTCTATAAGCCATGCACCTAGCAACATCTATCCTTTGTTGATTGTGTTCTTTGTCTAAGCGTGCTTGGTTATCCTTATGCTCAAAGTGTTCTTGCAAGCATTGAAATTTTTCTTGTTCAGTCAAAGTGAGTGAGACACTGTCTGTGTTTTTGGGGGTCTTGAATGCGGAAAAGAGGAAACCTCCTTGGTACCACAGGGTAGCCTTAGAATCCTTAGATTGGTTAGAACTAGAACTATTGTTGCTAATGGGCACTTGTGAGCATCTAGTTGGAGAAGGTAACTATGTATAATTGAATAGAGGATGACTCTCTTGCTCAAATTGAGACCGAGTTGTAACCGGCATGAAAAGAGATGTTGGTTGACTAATAGAATGAGACAAAGTTTCTTAGATTTGAGATAAGCAAAGCTAATAAAGATCACTTGTCAAAGTAGAACAATAGAGAGATGGCTCATCAAAAGTGCTCAAGCACTTACAATAATCAATTGACTAAAGCTGAGCAGCGAGCAAGAAGCTCAATAAGCAAGTAGCTATAGAGGTAACTATGATGCGACAAGTGATCAAGAGTAGCATTTGTTAAGCTCAAATCCAATAGTTTTAGCTCATTTGTTTCAGTCTAGAACAAGTCTAAGCATGCAAATAACAAACCAGCTTTAGGTAAGAATAGAAAAAGACACTCTACGATAGGTTAAAATGCAAGTTTAGCCACTTCGTATTGCAATAGCAACAAGACAACAAAAAGGTTCTAGGTGACACTTTCCAGGTAGAAAAGGTGACAGTTTATAGCGAGGTGACACTTCGCCCTAAGCCAAGCGACAGTTTCCAGTAAGGCTGGGTGACACTTTCCAAGAAAGCGGGGCGACAGTTGTGTAGGGACGAACTGTCATGCGATATTTCTCAAAACAAGGTGCAACACTGATCTAGGGTCGTACGACTCTTTGACCAGTGAACATAAAAAATCTTAGTTTTGAAGCATTTTGATCAATTTCAAAGATTGGATAGTGCAATTTCTCAGTTTGACAGACAGTAAGAACAAGTAAAAGACAAGTTTGCAAATAGTAGGTGATCAAACATGTCATAAAACACTTGGAACAAGGGCAAAAGCAACCTTGCCAAGACAAGCACTTGTGATATCAAAATAGAAAATCTTATGAATGCTACCGTTTGTTTGACTGTTAAAAATGTTTACACTGGTATAGCACAATCGAAGACAATTCAAGCAATTACTACCTAGAAGGACAAGGCTCATTACTTAGTAACGTGGCCCAAAACTTGATGCTCCCTTGCCTCACACCAAGTGGTTACCCACAAGAGATATTGGCGTTGTCATGGAAGTGTCAAAAACACAACCAAAGGAACACATATGGTGAGTGTCTTGGGGTGATCCGGGTAAGTCCACTTGGATCAATCCTTGCACCAAGAAGCTAAGCGGCTAAAATAAGGTGGCTTTTAATTAATGGTTCATAGTAAGGGCTTCCGTTCATAACACTCCTCTTGCTCCTCATAAAGGACTAGGACCTCATGACCTCAAGAGTACCTTAAGCATTCTTGCTCAATGCTTTCCCCATGGTCACAATCCCATGAGCTACTCACATCAAGCAAAGACAAGTGTTATGTCTACCAAGGTTTTGTGTCCTCGATAGCCTTGAGATTATAGTGGGTTGGAATAGCTCGGTATTAGCTTTTCCCCACTTGGGTCGTTCCTCTTGATTGCTCAAGAGAAGGCCTGCTAAAGGATTCTAAATCTAAACAAAGAGTAGATCAATTTTTGAGGTTCAAGGTTTTTGGTTCACCACAAGGGTGAAGAGCATACTCCCCTATCTCAAAAACTTGACCCAAACACACCAAGGAAAGATTTAGTTACCCCCTTGCTTTCAAAATCCCAAGATGGGTCAAGATTTCTGTTTCACCACAAGGGTGAAGAGCATACTCTCCTACCACCTCAAAATTCTTACAACAAGGTATTAAGTGCCTATGAAATGAAACAACTAGTATATGTCGCACTTAATAAATAAAGCAATTAAACAAGCACTTGATTTGGTTTTTATGCTTAGGGCAGACCTGCAAAAACCATTAGTAGCCCTCTTTGACATGCATTTCTTTTGGTAAATTCCAAGGAATGAGAGCACCTACAAGCACAACTTGTTAGCTCTACAATGGTTAGCACATCAAAAATCAGATAATCTGCAAGTAAAATAGCTAATCAAATGGTAAAATCTGAGAATGAAACTAACATGGTTGGATTAGGCTCCGAAAGACCTTTCCAATGATATATCACACTTAAACTTTTGATACCATTTGTGAAATTTTTTTAAAAAAATGGATGCCCATTTTCCAGAGTGGCACGGATTTGAAAATGCTGAAATTTTCAACAATTTTCAAAAAGATAGCAGAGAACCTGAAACTTGCAAGATAACAAAAAAAGCTAAAAACAAGCTCATTGTCAGGTACATGTGACAGCACAGTCACCAGAAATGTCGTGCGACACTTTTTCGTATATGGGTGCGACACTTTAAAAAGTGGGCGATAGTTCACACTATATGCAAGTGACAGAACTCCTCAAACAGTGTGACACTTTCTATCAAAGGGGGCGACACTTTTAACTAGTAAAGTGTCACACCACTATACAAAGAATTGTCGCATAACACTAGCAAAATATCGTGTGACACTCTGAGATAGAAAAACCAGAGACCGAAAATAAAGCCGAAAATTGACAAAAAATTTGATGGAAAATGCAGCATTAAAGGACAAAGCTAATCTACTTTGCCTCATGGTGGGCGCCAAAAATGTGTGCTATAATTGTGTCACACTTCTATGAATCATTACATTCAAGAATACTCAAGAATGAGGTCTGAAAAATTGATCCATAGCTCCCTAGGCATGGAGTGCAAGGGTTTTAAGAATGCTCTCAGCTAGAGCTATTTAGCCTATAACTTTGCTAGTAAACCATGCAATGGGAGATTCAATGAAGACAAGGGCAAGAATGCCAATATCCTCAAGAATCAAATGAGAATGCAATGCAAGCTAGAAATGGAAATGCAAGCTAAGCTATGAAAATGAAAGATGCAAGTATTACAAAGCCTCCTAGTTAAGCTAGATGAATTAATCTAAAGCATAAAGGAAACTAAGCTAAGTATGAAGCTATGAATGCTATGACAATGCAAGAAATGAAACTATGATAACATGTAGATGCAAAACGCCAAGAATGCTCCAAATCTTCAAAAGCTTCAAAGTGACCTAGAAGACCTGCAGCATAACATTAGCATAAAAAGTTGGGGATCTAGAATGAAGAAGAGAGCTCTCCTTTTATAAGAAATGAAAAGGAATGGACCATGGAGATTAAGAGGCAAAAGATCTAATCAATGGTGGAGCTTGAAAGATGAGCAATCCATGTGCACAAATATCCTCCATTGGGAAAATAAGAGTTGACTTTTGTGTCCATATGAGACAAAAAGTGCTTTTCTCTTTTTATAAAATAAGAATAATGTTTTATTTGTGCAACTTAGGATAAGAGGAAAAGTGGGGGCTTTTTATTTAATAAAAGGGGAGGAAATATTCCTTTTAAATAAATAAAAACTTAGGATAAAATGGTTAGCCCATAGAAAATAATTGAATAAATGATAGAGCTAGGATTTGATCAAGAATAAGCAATTGATGATTTAGCAAAAGGGGCTAATAGTCTAGATGACCATTTTTAGGTGTATACACTTATTCCCCTACTTCTAGCAATGATTTGAGTTTGTTGATTGAACCCCCTAGGGATAGGGACTTTATTTTGGTCTATTTGGCTCTTGTTGAACACACTAATGCCAAACAAGTTATTAATGGACCTCCTAAGAGAGGTAGGACCAGGAATAAGAATACTCATTAAATAGTTGTTGAGGAAATTAGAGGTGGAGTCACTCGTAACAAAGAGGTGCATAATAGTAACAAAGATAGTGTCAAAACTGTTAAAATGTATAAGCTGGATACTAACATATTTAAAAGTCAAGAAAAATCTTTTTTTTCTACCCTCACTAAGGTAAACTTGGATTTTGCCTCAATTTTTAAAAGTATTGTGAAAGATATTGAGACCAAGGGTAGCAATGAGGGAACCTCAAGGAGGTCTAGCATCCAAACCACCACTTTCAATTGCCTCAAGTAGGGCTTGCTAATTTTAACTAATTTGATGTGCTTGGGGAACATTAGGCTTATAATGGACCACTAGCGATCTTGAGTTTGATCCTCTAGATGCTCATTTAGTCCATATTGGGAGCTCTATAAGCTAAGTTGACATTCTAGATTGTAGATCCACTTTGATCCCTAACATTCTTCCCTTTGGAGATTTGGCATTAGAATATGAATTGCCAAATTATGTTTTTTGATAAAGTTTCTCCCATCTATTTGGCCTTAGAGGTAAAGAATCAAAGCTTGAATGCATTTCATAGACCTCAAGGAAATTTGAAGTCTTTGGAACCTATATCCCTAGAGTTTGATCATAAATGCATTGATGTTTCCTCTTGTGGGGATGATATGAGATTGAAGGCTTTGGTTCTTATAGAAGGTATAGTGAGAAGTCCTAGCATTGAAATTTTTGAAAGTGTGAATGAAAGTTCACAATGTTGCGGAGTTAGATTTTTGCGCTAACATTTTCTTCTTTCCTTCATACAACAATTTTGTTTTCAAGTTACGTGCTTGTGTCATTTGTTAGCACGACGTTCTTTCTGGTCACACCATTTCCTTTGGTTCACCAAAATTCCCATTTGAACGCCACATGTCTATCAAGCACTAATCACAATCTCTTTTATTGTTGGGCCTACATTTTCCTTAAAGAGCTACACATGGGTGTCTCGCAGGATGTTTAAAGGAGTTAAGTTCTCTTTTGGGGGTCATTTTTTGCACTAGAGTGCCATGTGTCCTTCTTGTTGCTGAGAGAATTGATTTTTCCAGTGGTCCCAATGTTTTTCTACTACAATACGCGTAGACATCTCATGTGAGTTTGAGTTGTTTCTCTTTTCATTTATAAGAGATCTCACGCCTATCTACCATGTGTTTCTTTTTTGTCTCAGTTGAATGCTTCCATGTTTTTACCTCTACAAGATCATTGTTTCTTTCATTTGTGGCATGGTTTAGAGGAGGCAATAGTTGAGCTACCATAATTGCAGAAGGGTGATAGCTAAGCAGAGTAATAGAAGATATGATTTCTTTGATAGATCAAGGGTTAACTTTCATTTTTTGAGCCAATGATGGAAATCTCAACTTATTAAGGATGAGCACATGACTCTCTATTTGATTTTCTTGTTAGGATTTCCAGGCCACTACTTCCTAGCTAGTATTTATATGTTATGCATTGTAATGTAAAAAAATGACTTTCACTCTTATGAAAAACTACTTGTTGTAAGCCTTGAGCTATATTTTGAGAACTTGAATCAATATAATAAAATCAATCATGCTTTTCATCCCTTTGATTTTCTTCAAGATTCACCGCTCGAATACATTTCTATGTTGTTCTATTGACTTTAAATCACATATCTTTAGGTTTACTAAGTATGTTATGCTTTAGCTTCTCTATTCTGTAGATTGCTATTGTATGATTTATTTCATGTCTATTGAAGGGTTTTGAATATCTGTGACTATGCTTGGAATAATTGTAATAATATTGCCTAGATATTTTGTTCTTCATAATTGCCTGTGTAATTTTAAGTTTTGAAGTGTTCCAAAAGCTTGACGTTTCACCTTAAATTTAGTTAAGTAACATAACACTTTCTCCCTTTTCCTCTACATGAAATGAAGAGATGGATTCTAAAATCTCAAAGGTTTCTTAGTGGAAACATATAAGGTCCCACACTCATTGAGCTTCCCATAAGGCTATTTACCTTAAAATAAATTTTAGTTATCAATAGTTCTTTTTCTAGCACACCCAGTGGAACACAATAAGCATATTGTCTAAAAGGTTGAGTAAGTGCATGAGCTGCAGGCCAGTTACTAGATCCCAAACTATGTACAACCCTAATTTTCTTGTCCCTCCAATGGTCTTTGACCGTTATAGAGGTCAACGTGTGCAACATTAGCCATAGGGTCTAATGCAATAACCATAAATGACATATAACCCTCCTAGGAATTTTTTGTCTTGGAATGATAGAAGCCCTTTAGTCCTCCCTACCCCTCAAGATACATGGGGGTAGATTCCCACTTCATCTCTAAAATCTCTTCCTAAGTTTTTTTGTGAAGACTTCAAGACTCTCAAAGAGTATTTGCAAGATGTAGCAGAGGTCTGTATAATTCATAATATCATAGATCAAGACGTAGCTTTGAGACTTTTGGTAGCATCTTTCAAAGGAATAGCTCAAGATTGGTACCTCTCTCTCCTAACCAACTCTATTTCTAATTGGGATGAGTCAGAGAATCCTTTTTATGAGCATTTTTCAAATAAAGGAGAGAGATCTTCATTGTTCCAGCAGTTGATCACCATCAAGAGAGCTCCACACGAATCCATTATAGACTTCAACATGAGGTTCAACAAGTCATGGCATCAAATCCCTATTACCGCACATCCCCCGCAGATATGGATTTTGTATTTTATCTTAAAGCTTTCAATCCATGCATATCTGTAATGATCCAATCCATGGACATACATACTTTGCCTGGTGCATATGCAATTGTTGTAAAGGCATAAAAAATTCCTTATAGATGTCAGCCAACTTCCACCCAAACTTATTATGCCCATCTTTCTAGACTTGCAGGATGCCCCTATTCATGTTGAAGCTGGCTCAAGGACTGCCCCAAGCCTTGCACCTATATCCCAATCCCATTACTATTACAATGTGCAACCCAGTACTCCAAATGTTTAGCCTAACAATGTAACTATTCTCATCATGTTGGCATCTAAATTAAATGACATGAAAAAATTGTTGCGGATGTTTTCAAATGAGATCATCAACCTAAAAAGGCAACAAGCTTCCTCCTTTAAACCTCCTTACCAAAATAACTATCACTCCAGAAAACTTAATTACCAAGCAAATCAAAATAAAGGGGGTTCTAAGTTTGGTCAATCGCATGCTAATAATCAACTGGTTACTATTCCAAATCCTTTGCAAGTCATTTTGCTTAGCCAGAACATAGATCTAGTTCTTGGCTAGAATAACTTAGCGGATGACATGAACATGTGGTACTTCCCATGAAATGTATGGTACACACCATGAAATTTCCTGTGAGGAAATTTGCAATAGCTCATTATACAGTAGAGAGCCAAGGGATTTCTATTGATCTTGGTGTGTACACATCTACTAGTATGGAGACTTCTTTTCTCACTTCTCAGATGCAAGGCATGTTGCTAGAAAGGGAATCATAAATTGCCCATGATCATGCATTGTTATCATGGATAGAAGATGAAGAGGTGGTGGTCAAAAATCATTACAACTTTGGTGATTCTTTTTCATCTAATTCTAAGGAGCCACAAGTCCAATTGGACTATAATATTTTCTCTAAGAGGAGAAATATAGGTGAACAAATAGTGACTCAGTAAAAGACTAGCACCAACAAAGGTATGTTGGAACCTATTGTTGTTTCGCCCTATCTGAAGCCACAAGAAATAATAGCTTACAAGTTTAGAGAGAATAAGTGAGTCATGCCAACCACCTTAAATGTGGTCAAGCAAGTGAAGAAAGCTCCCACAAGTGTGTCCCTCTGGGATATCCTTGCTATTCTAGGTTAGAAGTCATTGTTACAAGAAGAACTATTTGGTGTAGAAAAGAAACAATCCATACCAAAGATCACCCCCACACAATCAAAGGGGTTTGCCAAGCAAACCAATGACACTTGGAAACTAGATGCATACTCATAATACTCTAATTATTCAAGGAATATATAACATGAGTGCCAAGGCGGAGTGACCTAAGTCGACTCCTTTCTACCTAACTCTCATTGTTAATGGTAAGTTGCTGCATAATTCCATGGTTGATAGTAGAGCTAGTACTACTGTCATGCCCAAGAAAATAGATGAAGCATTAAACCTTGAATAAGAACCAATGAATAGAGGAGTCATGCAACTTGATGGCAATAATGTCCAGACTGTAGGAATCATTAAATGGCTCTTGCTCACCTTGTATACTTGCCCAAGTATTACTATGTTGCAAGAGGTAGTTACAATTGATATTCTTGTTGCTTGTGGGCTTTGTCTTTCTTGATACTTCACTACTAGAATAGGTAGTTATCTCTCCTTGGATTGGTTACAGCTCATTATAAGAAACAAGAACACACCAAACTTAAGATCCTCTCTAAGCCTTTGCACTCTAATCCTGTAGTGTTTGAAGCCTTGACCAACTCTGAATCCCAAGAAGCACAAATTGAAAGGCTTTTATAAAATGAGGAAATCCATGAGTTCGGAGCAACATGAGAACCACTCCTAAATGACTATGTTGATTCTAGCCAATTTACAGACAACCACTCTACTAGTCTTGGTACATATGTGATCTATGAGGAAGATCAAGTTATTCCACAAGTATCCAAGGATGCTGCAACTAAGGTCGAGGATAGTAAGAATAGAGACTCTGGTCTTTGGACTTTGCACTTTAATGGTGGTACATACAAGAAAGGTCCTAGTGCAAGCATTTGTTTGACCTCCCCTACTGGGGAGATGATTCTGAGATCTTTTCACTTTCAGTTTCCATGTTCCAACAATGAAGTAGAGTGTAAAGGGATCATTCACAGGATGAGTCTTGTTGAACACATGGGCATCAAACAATTAAAGGTACTCACATATTATGATCTTGTTGTTCACTAAGTACATAATATGTCAGCCGCTAAACTTATGTGCATGTGTTCCTATCACTCTAGATTGTGGAATATGATCAAAATATTTCATGCTTTTAATATCCAAGTCATACCAAGGAAGTTGAACATAGTTGCGGATAGCCTAGATATAGTTGGCTCATGTTTTTCCTACTACTGATCTATTGGAAAATATGCATGCAGTCTGAGTGGTTGTTAGACCTACTGACTATACTTGACAATGATCACAATTGGTAGGTTTTTGAGAATGATGAATAAATCAATACATTCATACAACACTCTAGTGAGTTCCAGGATCAATTGCAAACTAAAATAGTTGAATCTTCTGAAGATCAAATCATTTGGCTAAGAGGGAATAAGCTTCCTAGAGGACATATCACCCTAGAAAATATTTTTGATTGCGATGATGCTAATACCAACAAAATGAAGTTCAAAGGAGATGAGAAGGACTACTATGACTTAGAGGTTGGGGAACGAAAAAGGCTAAAGGTTTGGAATAATGTCCCTCGACATGATTAGGACTGGCTGATACATCTATGTGAGAAGTATCAGGGTGTAATTGCTTTTTCCTACAAAGACCTCAAAGGTTATGATCCATCAGTCATCCAACACACTATTGAGTTTGCAGAAGGGACAAATCCAGTTCAGTAGAAAAAAGGCCAGTAAATCTGAAGATCAGGTCCCCAATGGCTAAGGAATTGACCAAGATGGTTGATTCCTATATTATCTACCCAATAAAGCATAGTACTTGGGTATCCAATCTGGTCCTTGTTTGAAAAAACAACAGAGACATCTGCCTGTATGTAGATTTTTGAGACCTAAATAGAGCTTCACTTAAGGATCACTATCATGTTCTCTCTATGGAAGTGATACTATAGTTTGTTGTGGGCTTGAAAATGTTCTCTCTCCTTGACAGATTCTCAAGGTACAACCAAGTACTAGTTAAAGAAGGAGACTAGCACAAAATGATGTTCACCACTAAGTGGGGAACATTTTCATATAGAAAGATGCCTTTTGGCCTATCCAACACTAGCACAACCTTTCAGCACATAATGGATATTTATTTTAAATATCTCATCAATAAGATCATCTTGATCTATTTGGATGATCTTACTATTTTTTCAAAATCTACAAAAGATCACTTCGATCATTTGGAAGTTGTTTCCAAAGATGCCAAGAGTTTGGCATTTCTTTGAATCCTAAGAAATGTGTGTTTTGAGTTCCACAAGAGAAGTTTCTCTGACACCTAGTATCTAAAGATGGTGTGTCTATTCATCCATAGTGGGTTCACTCAATTTGGGAATCCCCACTACTTGTGAACAAGAAAGGTGTGCAATCTCTCCTTGGTAAGATTAACCTTGTATGCAAATTCATTACTAATTTTGCTAGACTGGTAAGGCCTATAAACTTGATGCTAAAAAAGGATCTTCAGTTCAAATGGACTTTGGAGGTGAGAGAATATTTCAAAAAGATAAAAGAGGCCATTTTATCCACCCCTATGTTGGCAAACCTTGATTTATCAAGGGATTTCATCATGTATGTCTACGCTAGCCATTTTAGCATTACTATGGTGTTGGCAAAAAATGATAAAGAAGGTACAGGTGAGCATCCCATTGCTTTTTACTCCAAGACTCTAAAGGGATATGAGATCAAATAAAACTTTGTGGAGAAGCAATCATTATCTATAGTCAAAGTTTTGAAGAAGTTTAGGCATTTCATTGCCTCCAATAAGACAACTGTCTTTGTTGCCCATCCCACTTTCTGTGAGTATATTATGGAGGGTGAGATTACTAAAAAGTGAGTGAATTAGATCACCAAAATAATGGAATATAACATTGATGTTTGGCCCACCAAGGTGGTTCGAGGTAAAGGTTTGTGTGAATATATCACTCATGAAGCGGGAACATCAAGTGAAGAAGTTGAAGACATGGTCCTTGTACAACAAGCTCTCTCTGAAATATGTTGGGTCTTAGAGAGAAAAACATTCATGTAGAGTGGAAGATACCCTCCCCACCTCCCTACTCACAAGAGAAGATACTATAGATTGAAAAATGTTATCTTTTGCTTGGTTGATAACATTTTATTTAAAAGAAATTCTAATGGTATTCTTCTCTATTGCATGAGAAAGCAAGATGTGGAGAGGATCCTAAAAAAATTCTACATTGGCTCCACCGAGGGACACTTTTCAGCTCAAACCACTAGCATGAAGATAACCCATGTAGGATACTATTAGTCATGTAGTGCCCACACATAGTTTACTTTCAATTTTATATTACCAAACTCTTTTAGGCCACTTTCATGTGCATGTTGATTATTTCGACTTAATTATGTGGTTTTGAATGTATGACATTACATGATGATTTGATATTGGATAGTTATGGGACATCATATATTTGCAGTTAGAGGATGTTAGTTAGTTTGATGATGATTATTTATATGTTTAAAATGTTGTTTATGTTTATGATTTTACTTACTCCATACTTGCATGTGTATGGCTATCATGAATGTTTTACCTTTCTATTTGATGTGTTTGATATGGTTGAGGGACGAAGTTGTAGTTACCTTCTTGTAGGATCCACATGATGTCTTGATCCCTTCCATATATATATGGATGTACATGCTTATCTTTTATGTAGGTTTGCAGGTACCAGGCATCGACTTCCCTGAATTGTCAGGATGAGCGTGCCCTATCACAAAGTCTCAATGGTAAGAGAGGGGATATAATATTTAGATCTGAATCCCAATCTAAGCCATTTTCTTGTCCTTAAATAGCGGACAAGTTTTTGATATTTTACCCTTCCAAATTCATCCAGTTGATGTGAGTTCATAAGCCTTTCCCTTGAGCATGATTATCGTTTTATTAGGATCAGTTGGTCTTTGGTCGGTGTGATGTTTGTGAAAGGATTAAACAATTTACTAAGATTAATTATTTGGTCCAAATAATTAAATCTTATTAAATATAGAAAATTAAATATGAAAGTATTTAATTAATAAAAATTAATTAAATATATTTATTAATTAAAAAAACTTAACTAAAAGTTTGATGGTGGAATTAAAGATTTAAATAATTATTAAATTCAAATTTGAGGAAAATTGAATGAAAGAATAAGGAAGTGAATTAAATAATATTTTTTTAGTTAAAACTGATATGCAATTAGTTGCACATTCAATTTAAATAAATTAAATAAATAAAGTAATTCTTATTTAGTTAAGTGAACTGATACAAACAAGAATTACAAAAGTGAATGGAGTTATTAATTAGAAAATTGAATAAATTAGGCAAAAAAGAGATTGATAAAAACAAAGTTGTGGAGTTAAGTTGAGTTCCATGTTTGCATGGTTGAGTTCAAATTTCAGAGCCTTTTTATTTATGTGGAGGAATTTGGCCATTATTCTACACATAGTTTTCCAGGTCTTTGGATGAAGTATTGAATTGAAGGATTTTTGTGGAATCTTGGGATTTTTAACATTTTTGGTCTTCTTCATGTTTCTTCAATTGGTGGTTTGAGGTAGGGTTTGAAAACCCTCGTAGATTTAATTTTGGTATTTCAGAAAGATTATTTTCTTCGTGCCTGTTAGATTTGGGTGATAATGCTATTTTGTTGATTTTTCTTATCATGTTTGGAATTCTGGAATTAAGCTTCTAAGATTTTGTGCTTGGCATGTGAAGAATTTTCATAATTGAATTTTGTTTTAAATCAGATAGGGTTTGACAAATTTGTGGTAGAAAACCCTAGGTTTTCTATCAAATAAATTTTTAAGTATTTTTGCTTCTTGGTAATAGCTTGTTATTTAAATCCCTCGTTGTTAAAATTCTATGGAAAAAAAAAGAATTGTGTGTGTGTGTGTGTGTGTCTCTCTCTCTCTCTCTCTCTCTCTCTATATATATATATATATATATATATATATATATGAGTTATATATGTAAATATAAATATATATCTTATTGTTTTCCTTTTAATAGATATAGATATATGCTGATGTTATCAAAATTTATTTGATTAAAAAATTAATTAATTAAAAAAAAATTGTTTTGGGATGGAGGTGGGGTAATACCCCCACCCCCATCAGGCAGCCATAGCTATTGCGACAACCGGGGTTGCCAACGACAGTCATGCTACTAGCAACAACATGGGTTGTCGACGACAGCCCCTTGAATATTTTGTTTATTATTTTATAAAAAAGATTTTTTATATATATATTATAATTTTTTATATATAATATATATTAAATAACAAAAAAATATAAAATAAAATAATAATAATTAATAAATAATAAAGATATATATATATATATATATATATATATATATATATATATATATATATATATATATATATATATATATATATATATATATATATATATATATATATATATATATATATATATATATATATATATATATATATGGTAAATGTTGGTTAAATAGAAATATAATTATATGCACATGTGCTATATATATATGTGTGTGTGTGTGTTTATTTAATGTATTACACTTTTGGAGTACTTTATAATTTTTTCATCATATTATTTGATATTTTCTTGTAATAGATAATGTAGATAAATGAGTCAATTATTAGTTAATATATTTTATTGATTAATAATTAAGGGAACTTATTTTATTTCCTAAATTAAGAAGTTTTTATGAAATTATATTATTTTTAGTAATTATTAAATTTGAATCAATTTATTTGAAATAACATTATAAATTGATTTGCTTAGTATTGGAATTTAATTTGAGAATGTAATTATAATTTTGTTAGTGGTTATTTAATAAATTAATTTGTGTAATGGTACTTTACAAATTAGTTTATTATTATTAAATTCTTATGAATGTTTTTCCTTCTGCATTTGTGGTTTAGGAGGGAATCATTTTTTATGTCATCCTTTTAGGAGTGTTATCAAAGGCGGGGTTAGGGAACTAATGTGTTATGTTTGTTTGCCTTGCATACTTCTATGGCATTCAATTTTGTTATAACCCAATCTTATGGAAACTTTGATTTTATTATGATGGAAATTGGTTATGTGTGTGTTCCTACGATACTTTAGAGCTAGGTTTTAATTTTATGATTCACGATGACCAATGTGATATGTTTTGGGATTTATGAACTTAGGGTAGGTTATCTAGGTGTTAAAGGGGAAGTGGTTTGCTTTGGAGGTGGTGGAGCCCAGAAATGGCTACCTAGGTATTCTTAGTAGGTTAATTAAATAAGTGATAATATAATACATTAAATGAGGTTTTAAAATGAATTAATAAGATAATGGATTCCTCTCCCATGCCTTGAGCACTAGTATAGGCTAAGGATGGGAGTGAGAGAAGATGCTTTCCTATCTAGTAGTGGCAGTGAGTTTTGACATGATTAGTTATCCTGGTCTACATGAGAGGATTTCAGGTTTCGCATATATTCACACTTGTGAGTCAGAGTCCAGTGAGATTGTTCCAAGGGGTTGACATATGTGATGAAACTTCCCTGATTTCATCTTAGGTTTCCTACGTGTGTTGGTTTCCTCTAGATTAGTATGTGTACCTTTGAGTTATTGAGTTGTACTCTTGAGATAGGTACTTACATGACCCCTTTCTTAGTATTACATGATGATTGATTTTGGTATTTTTATCCAAGTGGGGTCTGATGTTATCTCCCTAGCATGGTGGGAGTGGAACCATAGGTTTCCATGAGGTCGGAGGTAGTGATTCTTTTACCATTTGAGACTCCGACGTTCCTGTACTAGTGTTGGATGATCCTTGTTGCGGTTGCTTCTTATCCTATCTTCCTTGGAGACTTGTACCTATTCTTTCTTTATTTGTACTTTTTACTTAGTTGTATTTACATACCTTGTGGCTTGTGCACTAGATGTGGGTTATCATGTATACTTTATAGTTCAGATGTATTTGTTTATTTTTGGAGATGGTGTACTGTGTAGAAGATTTATATGATTATTATACTTAATAGATTAAATTATATTTACATAATTTTATGTCAAGGAACCCTTGAGATTTGTAATCTATAATTGAGATTGTGTATATGAGTATATATGGACTTTATGTTTTACTTTCACTTTGTTATTCAATATTATTTGTAAAATCTTAAGAAAAACATTATTCTATAAACCTAGTAATATGTTTTAGGTTAATATCTCATGGGTTCTCTAGCGGGGCATAACAAGAAATCCATATTCAATGGCATGCATACTTTAGATATGGGTTTCATGAGTGTCTATTTTATATGAGAAAGAAGAGGAATTCAACTATGCCTCTACACCCTATAGTGGTGGATGAGCCTTTTGCATAACGGGGCTTGGATTTCATCAAGATAATAAATCCACATTCAAGTGACAGGCACAAATAGATTCTTAGCACCTTAGATTACTTTACTAGATGGATGGAGGCAACCCCTCTTAAGAATGCAATTGAAGGTAAAATCCTAAATTTCTTAGAGGAGCTTATAGCACATTTTGGCCCACCCAAGACTATCATTTCTGACAACGCCAAAGCTTTACTTAGATTGCAACTCACTAAGTTCACTATCTGTAATGGGATCTACATCAAGGCATCATCCAATTACTATCCACAGGGAAATCACCTTGCATAATCTACCAACAAGAACTTGATAGGACTTATTAAGCGGATAAGAGTTGAACACAAGCGCGAGTGACATAAACATGTGTGGAATACTTTGTGGGATGATCACATAACCCTGAAGAAAATTATAAAGGCCTCACCTTATGAGATTGTATATGGTAAGGATGTTTTCCCTATTTTTGTGGAACTTCCTACATTACAGTTACTCAAGGTCACTGAAATTGAAAACAATTCCCCATTAGAAGTCCAACTACTAGAGTTGTTGGAACTGCAAGAGAAAAGAGAAAAGGCCTTTGCACATATGAATACAAGGCAAGGAATGGTAAAAAAATGGTTTGACAAGAAGAGCTCCAACCCTGAATTCAAGAAAGGAGACTTGGTCTTGAAATATAATGAGCATGAGGTAAAGCCTAGTCAACATGATAAATTTTGTAGTAATTGGGAAGATCCTTTCTGCATTACCAAATGTAAAGAGCATAATGCATTTGAGATCAAAAATATAAATGATGAATCTCTTGAGATTCCATTCAATGGGATCTACCTAAAGCATTTCAATTAATTCCAAGGTGTAGGCTTGTAAATACTACAAATATGGTCACTAGTACATTTTGCACATTTTTCTACCAAAAATTTTGACCATGAAATAAAAAGGTTTTGGTTGGTCGGATTATAGAAGGAAAAATTTCAAATTTTTTTAATCCATGCCTGTGTTAGTCAAAATTTTGACCACTACTATGTACGTTGAAATTTTGATGAACACGGGTATAACTTAAAAAAAAAAGAACTCATTTCTAATTTCATTATCACCATGGTGAATTGTTTGAAGGGGTTGCACGTGAAACCTCATCAGCCATGGAAAATTTGGCACTGTGTATAGGGGTTGCAATAGAATTCATTTCTCATTTGATCATTATCACCATGATGAATTTTTTCAAGGGGCAGCGCATGAAACCTCATCGGCCAAGGCAAATTCAACACTATGTATAGGGTTTGTAGTTTTTATCTGGACTTGGGCCTTTGATCTTCGAGCTTGGTTTTGGAAACTTGGCTTTTCCTCTCCTTATCAAATGGAAACTCATTGAGGTAGGGATTGTTTTTTTATCTCCTCTACATTTTGATAGAATACATTGCATTTGATCATTTGATTGAATACCATCATGTATTTTGAGGGCACATCTTACTGTGATATTCATTACTCCATGCTCTATTTTATCCATGGCATTGAGTTCATTTCTTTGGATGATTTGATTATGGCATTTTCTGTGTTAGTGAACTAGGGCATCATGTTAATGTGTGTTCATTAGATTCTCTAGTTACCCATGAGCTAGGGCATCCATTTATACAAGCTAGGGTATCATTGATTATTTCCTATCAATTATATGGTGCTAGTAAGTCTTTCCCAACCCACACAATGGATATTAATACCAATATGAATAGACATGGTTGGCATCGTTTCATTATCTTACACAGTGATACAAATAACCACTAATTAGTGGTTATCATAACACATTAACAATGTGTTACGATAACCATTAATTACTGGTTATCGTGTGATCAAGCAATCGACTAAGTCGATCTTAACAGTGACTGCATAATATATATAATGTGACTACATAATATATTAATAGTGACTAGTTAATTACCTTGTTCCAAAGATCCCATTTTGGCACAAGTAGGGAGGATGCTGGCAAAGGTTTTGGAATTTATCTTTACACCTGCCATTTGCATTTGCTTGAAAATTTCTAAAGCCTTTTCAAAAAATCCATTTTGTACATAGCCCGTAATCATGGCATTCTATGATACCACATGTCTTTGATGCATTTTGTCAAAGAGTTCATGTGCCTTGTCTATAGTTCCACATTTTGCATACATGTCTACCAGGGTAGTTGCAACTACAACATCTAACAAAATTTCTTTATCTTTTATGCTTTGATAAAAATGTTTGAGATTTTTTCTCCTCCGTGTTACAATGATGTTTATTTATTTGGTTATAGTAAAGGGAGAAAAAATCTTGGCTCCCTCCTCCATCAAGCATGTGGCTTGTCACTCTATGTTATTTCTTTTAAAAGTTTATTATTGTCACTATGTGAAGAGTACAAATATGTATTTGGTAACATTGAAGGATGAGAAAAATGGATTTAAGCAGAGTGTGGTTGCTAAATGCCATATGGATACTAAACCTTATCTAGCTGAAAGCCTGGCACTGCTTGGCCTCAATCTAAAACCAGGAGAGGGTGAATTTTGTCACTAGGTATCTAGAGATACACTTCTTTTTATCGAGAAGGTATGAATATCAAGTGATAATACTATCCGATTTGAATAAAGTAGCTTAGGAAATCCTTGATATAAGATCACAAGAGCAAGGAAGAACTAGCTTCAACTTATGTGTCTATAATGTCTATTATTCTCAAATAGGAGCTTTGAAATCTTGTGATATAAGATCACAAGAGAAAGGATGAGATTGGATTTTGCTTATTTCAATAATATCTATTGTTTTCAAATAGGAGCTTGGAAATCCTTCTTATAATCAAAGGATGAGATTGGCTTCAACCTATGTTAATAATATCTATTATTTGTTGCTCATTATTTTCTTCATTGGTGTTTCATTTTTGCAATTAAATGAAGATTGATCTATTACTATGCTTAATGCTTAAGAATTGATGATTTTATAAGATTAAATGCATGAAAATACCAAGGACGTATCAATAACCTGATACCTCAAGTACTTATAATCAGTATGCCCGACAAAAAAAGACTTAGTAGTAAAAGCATAAGGTAGATATTTGTTGCTGATTTCATGTTTATCTATTATGTATGCTATTTACTGTAGAAAAATAGAATCATTCATGAATTTAGAAATATAGAAGAAGATTTTCTAACTAATTCTGAGGATTAATATAAAATAGATTTCTATAACAAGGCTTCAGAATAATATAGACTAATGTAAAATAGATTTTCATAAAAAGACTTTATAATAATAAATTTTATATCAGATGTGGATGTGGATGTGCAACCTATATAAGTCATCATCATGTTTATTATTTGTTGTAGAAAATACATCTGAAGCACTAGCAGAAGCACCATCAGGTCTATCTAGAAATCAAAATTTAGAACCAAAGCCTCGAGATTGTTGTAGTGTTTGTGAAAAGGCTTGATACTTTCGAATATCAGCATCACTGACACTTCTTCAAGAATATTTCATCGACTCCTCAAAATGAGCAGCCTTTATTTCAACTACCTCATCACTATCATCCTCATCCATTGCCTCGGGGTTCTCACTTCTTTTTCTTTCATGTTCAATATCCTATAAAAGTGCAGAGGAAAGAGAACATGACAAATTATCTTTAGATGATGTTTAAGTTCCTACATTACCTCTTTGATGTTGATAGTCATTGTGTTTCGTTATATTAGAGATTAATTATTGTGATCCTTTGTGCTTGTTTTCATGTATTCATGATGAAAATATAAACCTTGTTAACTTTCAAAACATGAAAACATCAAACCTATTCTTTGAGGGCTCAATGTCAAAGATTGCCTTTTATGTTGTGTTGAATGACAATGCTTGTCATTTTTTGTTTTAGTTTTCCTTATTTTGAAACATTGCATTTGTTTACTTCATGATATTGTAAAATACTATTTTGATCACTGCAGCTATGTATCGAAGCACCTTGCTATCCTATACTTTGGAATGCTTTAATACATTGATGACTATTTGGAAAGTATTTGGTGGCACTAAAATACAAATCATTTGTGTCACTGTTTCTTTTCTCTATGATTAATTATAAATATCATGGTGTTTTATGGCACTTTCATTAATTGTATCATGGTCATGCTCTACTATTGTACTTAACCTTTAACATATCTCCAATGATTACAATGACTTGCACATGCTTGTACCTTATGGTTGTTCCATCTTCTTATTTTGATTGGTTCTGATATAAGGTATGATATGTCAATGTCTTCTTATTGTATTTATTCTATTAGGACTTCAAACTGAGTGAGATTTCCTTTTCACATGAGCATAGAATTCAAAATTTCCTCTATAGAAGAAATTGTTCATTAATAGTAGATAGATGTGTTTTTCTCTATGATCTCATGATAATGGCCATATTCAATAACTCTATAACATGATGGTTGTTCCTTTTAAGAGAGATGGTTGTTCCATTGTTCTAAAAACTACACTTTGTTGTCCTTTTGACATGATAGCATTATATGTTAGAAACTTTGAGGTTCTCTTACCTTTTGTATGTCATGGCTTCACCTCTATGTAGCTAAATCTCACTCTGAAAATGATCTTCTTTTAGGAAACAATGAAAATCCTCTATGGGTTCATACTTATTGTGACTTCCCATGGTGCACTATCATTGCTTGTACACTGTATTTTTCCAATTCTTTTAAATTGTCACTGTCTTTGAAAATTAATGCCATATGTTGCTTACATTTGATTCAATTTTCATATTAATTACTCTCTTAAGTTGTATTAGGAACTTTTTCCTTAAGCATGTATGATGCAAACCTAGATATAGATGAGCATTAATTCTCAATTGAATGATACGTTCCCATAAAAATGTGAACTCCTATTAATCTACAAACTCTCATGTTAAACAACTACAAAATAAAGTCAACATAATTAGATAATTTAATTTTAACTTTGGTTGTGTTAATAGAGCTATGTTTAATTATGTTGACTTTATTTTGTAGTTGTTTAACATGAGAGTTTGTAGATTAATAGGAGTTCATAGATACTAGTGTGCCATATTTTCCCATCTATAACTAGTGAGATGCACATAACTTATGTACCTCATGCTAGTGTGCTTGGATACCTTGTATACACTATTTTTCATTAGACTAAACATTATCCAAATAGTGAGTATTTATATAAAGTTCTATAACACACAGATGATCCTTCTTTTACACCAATTAATAATTGTGACAACCCTCACAGGTGGTTGGATAATGTCTAGTCTAATCCAAGCACACTAGCATGAGGTACATGAGCTATGTTCATCTCACTAGATATATATGGGCATTAATGCTCAATTGAATGATATGTTCCCATAAAAATGTGAACTCCTATTAATCTAAAAACTCTAATGTTAAACAACTACAAAATAAAGTCAACATAGTTCCTTTAACACAACCAAAGTTCAAATTAAATTATTCAAAAAAAGGTTTGTGTTTTGAGTTAATTGGTTTATGTAACTAAATGAAAATAACCATTGTAAGGACCCACTGTTAGACCATTCCAGATGACCCTAATTTAACTTGATCAACTAGATTAGAGTGTCTCTATGACAGTCGATAGTGCTGGAGTAGAGTGGTTAAAGTTAGTTAGAAGATTTAGTTTGAAGATAGTGAATTCTATGCAGAATGGCCTTGACCCAAATCCAATAACCATTTGAAGGGAGGAACATAGTTGTAGGCTTAAAACCAGAGAAAGATTGTGATCTTGAAGGGAATCAGGAATCAGGAACACAATAGCATGAGGTACATGAGTTATGTTCATCTCACTAGATATAGATGGGCATTAATGCTCAATTGAATGATACGTTCCCATAAAAATGTGAACTCCTATTAATCTAAAAACTCTCATGTTAAAAAAATACAAAATAAAGTCAACATAGTTCCTTTAACACAACCAAAGTTAAAATTAAATTATTCGAAAAAGGGTTTATGTTTTGAGTTAATTGGTTTATGTAAATCTGTTTTGTGTTATACTCGTATGGATCAATGGCAAGGTTTTAGTCTCTATAACCTATGTGGATAGTTCTTATTTATATCCCTATTTCATATTTAGTTTTGAAAGTATTGAAAGTATTGAAGTTGACTAATTCTAGCTCAGGTATAGTTAAATTGTCCTTGCTACTCTAGAATGACATCTTTGTTTAAACCATTGATTGCAAACATTTTTTAAGTACTTGAATCTACAATAGAACAATAGTGGTGAATGTATGATTATTATAATCATATGATTATAAGTTATAATATTTATGTAATAAATGTAGTAATGATGGTGCGGTGCATTATTGATATAGGCTCGATGGCTCTTGTCAATGTGCCAAACTATCAATGTGGTGGTGGGCACTGTGTGTTGAAGACTTCACAGACACCAAGCAACCCTGGATGATAATTTTGGTGCTGCCCAAATAGAAAAAGGTTGCTAATGTGTATATATTTAATGTTTCTAATGTAAATATGATTCATTGTATTATAAGAACTAATGTATATTGGGCATCATAGGGAAATAATGGCTGCAAATACTTTATTTGGGTCGATGACAACTCATCTACATCTATCCACCCATCTCCACTTATCCGCGATGAAGGATTTGAGTGCAAAATGTGTTAGGCTAGGGAAAATTCAGAAATTATATTTTTACGATGCCTTCTCTATATTGTAATCACATATCTTTGTTGCGACCATATGCAGAGATGAAGTCAGGAATTAGTCAGTTTAGTATTTTCATATTGTAACTAATATTTTAATATGGGTATGATGTAACTTCTCTTTGCCTCAAGTGCGCATATATATGGTTTCCATCTTTTTTTAGAATAATTCTTCATGTTTATGGCTTGGGTGAGCCCCAATCTGCTATCAATCACATGATTTAACGTATAGTGTTTTCTTGGTTATTCCATTTGTTCCTTGATTTCAACTACACCCAACGATCCATCTATAGTTGTGGAAAATAGGATTCATGTTGCAATGCCCAAGTTATGAGATGGGAAAAGAGAGGCAAGAAGAGTGGAAAGAAGATGATATTCTTGAGATCATGGATCATTTTCAAGCTTCAGTGATGCTTCGTACTATGCACTATCCATAGATTTGTATGCAATGCTAATTTAGGCTAGAGGTAAACTACATGTGTCATGTAAACAACATGGTTGAATGCAATCTCTTTTGCACATTTTCAAGAGTTTTCCCACCAATACAAGCGTAAATCATGGATTGAACGTAATCTATGAACACTGCGTGGTATGAAGTCTCGCTGAAGTTTTAAATACAAGAGCAGGTGACATGGATCCCCCACATGATAGAGGCCATGGGGATACTCCTCCCACCCATTAGTGATCTTTATATCTATATCATGTAACATATTTCAAATTTTTCATAGGTTGCAAGACACATCAAAGGAAACAAAGGCCAGACTGCAAAATATTTCACAATAGCTGACAAACATAATTGTAGGCATCATGGTCACAATTTTTTGGAGACAACATAATTGAGTTGTATACCTAGACAATGGAGAGCAACTTCCGCTCCTTCGATTCCAAGTTGACACTCGGGATCCAAAGACCATAGGTAAGGAATAAACTTAGAGAGCGGAGGAGGACCATAATGACCAAAATAATACAGGACAAACCTCAATTTAAATGAGGCAACTACAAACATTTTAATACATTTTTATTATTAAATAATGAAATTTGCATATTATAGTGTTCTAAGCCCCGTCTATGCAAATTTCATTATTTAATAATAAAATTCTATTAAAATGTTTGTAGTTGCCTCATTTAACTTGAGGTTCATCCTATATTATTTTTGTCATTATGGCCCTCCTCCACTCTCTAAATTTATTCCTTATCTATGGTCCTGGGATCCCGTAGTGTGAACTTGGAACTGGAGGAGCATAAGTTGCTCTTCATCGTCTGGGTATACCACTCAATTATGTTGTCTCAAAAAAAATGTGACCATGATGCCTACAATTATGTTTCTCATCTGTTGTGTTCCAGGATCCCTTATGACCATTTACGACCATTTACGACCTTTAAGAATACATCTTAGAGGTCTTAAAATGTTGTAAAGGGGCATAAGAGGCTCTTAGGAGGGGCCAGATGAGCTTCCACCTTCACGTAGTTGGCCCTGTTAAGTAGAGAATGTTAATTAAACTATTCTTGAAATAAAGAGAAGCTCAATAATTTAAGGTCTCAGTCCATAGACAAATTAAATTAGACTTACTAAGCCTCTTATTGTAGTTTGTAATAAGATTTATTTGCAACCACTAGAGACTACTCTACAAGCTTAAAGAAGCGGTATATTTTGGCAAATGAAGAGTGGAAAGAAGATGATATTCCTAAGATCATGGATGGACACAATGTTGTAGACTTTATTGATCCAAATATCTTGCAGAGGCTTGAAGAACTAGAGAGGGAAGAAGGGCTTAGGATGGCAGCTAAGGGTGACGAGGATTTCACAATAGTTGACAAACATAATTGTAGGCATCATGGTCACATTTTTTTGGAGACAACATAATTGAGTTGTATACCCAGACGGAGTGCCACTTCTATACCTCTGATTCCAAGTTGACACTACGGGATGGAGAACAACTTGGAACCGGAGGTGCAAAAGTTTCTCTCCATCGTCTGGGTATACCACTCAATTACGTTGTCTCTCTACAATTATGTTTCTTTAGCTATTGTGTCCTAGGGCCCCCTTATGACCCTTTATGATTATTTACGATCCCTAAGAATACATCTTAGAGGTCTTAAAATGTTGTAAAGGGTCATAAGAGGCTCCTAGGAGGGGCCAGATGAGCTTCCACCTTCACATGGTTAGCCATGTTAAGTAGAGAATGTTAAACTATTCTCGAAATAAAGAGAAGCTCAATAATTTAAGGTCTTAGTACAAGCACTAGAATTGATTTTTTTGGCAGGGGCTGGGAAATTTTTGTATATCAACATGCAATAGAGTTTGGGAAAAAAATCTATCACATGTTGATATACAAAAATTTCCCAGCCGTGTTGAAAAACTCAATTCTAGTGCTTGTACTACATGAATGGTGCCAAATCAGGGCTCTCCCAATCATTGATTGTGACCCGCTGGCAACAAGCAACAGGACAAGTGTGGACACCTGAAGATAAATATCAGATAGGGGAAAAGCACCTGCAAAAATAGAGGCAATAACTATAGATACAGATGAGGATATCCCAAATCCCTAATATAATAAATACGGTGAAGAAAAAGAGTAATGCATAAATTATTACTATTTTGGAAGATGCAAATCCAACTAAGGAGATGCTGAAGAGGATAGATGAATTGATGGCGCGAGCACGTCATTTTGAAGTAAGCAGTAATGAATCTTTAGTTATAACAAAAGTTCAATAAAGGTTTATATTTTATACTCTTTTATGTCATGAACTAAAATATGTATTTGTTCTTGTTACATGATTTTTTGCTTTCTCAATTACCTGGTCATGGACATCGCGGTGAGGCCGATAGTAGCATCATGCAAAATAGTAATAATTTCTGCATTGACTCTTTTTAGTTTTTTCTTCACCATATTTATTATATTAGGGATTTCTGGGATATCATCATCTGTATCTACAACTATTTCCTCTATTGTTGTAGGTGCTTTTCCCCTATCTTGAACATCAAATTGTGACAAAAATATTAGTAAAACTATCATAATAACTCCATGAACATTATTTTAAGTAATTATCTATGAATGTTGTGTATTAATATTGAATTATATGTCATGTTAATGAATATTGTTATGTGTTAATGGGGAATTTAGATTGATGTTAGGGGGAGGGGGGGTGAGGCTAGATGAGCTTCCACCTTCATGTGGTTGGCCTTGTTAAGTAGAGAATATTAAAGTATTCTCAAAACCAAGTGAAGATCAAACTAACGTACCTTCATTATTTAATCAATTTCATTTGTTCTAGGTCTTTGCTCATAATTGCATTTTGAATGTGTCATTGTCAGGCAACTATCAAATAAAAAACTAGAAGGGCCAATAGTCAACTTCTCATTGTCATTGTCTGGCATGATTCGACTTCATTTTGTATAAGTATTCTCGTATTGAATGCATCAACCTATCTTGGCCTAATGTGGATTATTTCATTGGTTTGTATTTTTGAGTAGGTGAAGTGTTAAATCAGTTCCTATATTCTATTCTTAATTTGTTCAAACTGCAAGAGGGCTTGACAGATATATTCAACATAGAATTGAATGCTAGTCTAGGAAATTGAACACACTGAGTCTTTGGCTTGAGAGAAAGAGTTGGGTAATGTTGTTTTTGGAGACTTGGGCAATTGTCCTCAGTGGCCTCTTTTTTTTTTAACAGGTATTTATATATATATATGTAGTGTCCATTTTTTTTTTAATACATATTCTTTTTGTGTATATGCTAGTGCTATAGAACCTAAATAAACAATTATAAATGTAATAGATAATGTGTTCGATGAAGGAATTGATGTACCACATGTAAACCAAAATCCATGCTTAATGCCATTTTGTGCAAAATGAGTTTGTATATTAGCATATCAGATTTTATTACACCCTTCATGACTGTAATGTTTAAGTTAAGTATTGATGCAATTTTCTAAAGTAGCAAGTTTTGTTGTCACTATTTTTTTTCTAGTGGTTCTAAGGAGATCAAGAATTATCAAGGAAAGATATTGAAGTGGAAAGGAAAAGTTTCTGAGAGGTTACAAATATTGAGTCATCGATCAGGTATACTTTTTTTTAAGTAATCGCTATAGAAATGGTTAAGTTTTCCTAAATTTTTAAAATAAGTTATAATTATTCAGTATCATATTCTTAGTTGCAAGTTGCAGGTCTTCATACCATAAATTTTAGAGTTCAACTCTTACATGGACAAAGTTGTAGGTTATATTGAACCATCTTTTATCTTTTTTGACTCTTTAATTGTCAGAAAGATTAAATTCACATCCTAGTTGTCATTGTGTTTGGGACATAAAGCTTTATTTAACTAAATTAATTCTTTTAATATTGAGATAAAAAATGTACAAATAAAGCCTAGACTGGGGACTGCATATAAAACTATCATATGAAGAACTACTAAAATGGTGGTTTCAAAGTTCCTTACAAGCAATCCACATATCAAAATCTAGTTGTAGGATTGAAAAAAAAGACAAGATAAAAAAGTTTGTAGGCCCATACAAGACACCCACCAAAATATAGACCATCAATTTATAGAACCCTTGCAAGATATCCCAAGGAACGACAGGTAGTGAAAACCAGATAGATAGAAAAAATAACATAAGCATATGCTGCCTCACCTATTTGAGGTAAGCCAAACTTGGTCCAATTCTCTTAACAATGGTACATATCCGTCCAAGTGCAACAACCTTCAAAGATTTGCAGTGGTAAAGAGAATCCCCATATTTTATCAGCCTAACATAGTCTTTGGCCACTTTGGCAATGAGATTGCAAGCAATATTGATCTGGCCAAGGGCCAACTTGTAGTGATCTTTATCATATAAAACATTTAGCATATCTCCATAAAATGGATGCACATCATCTTGGCGGGGCAAATCATCTTACCAAATACATCCAAAGCATAAGCAGAAGTAGCAGCAGCAACAAATACATCACTGACACTTTTCAGGCATATTTCATTGACTCCTCAAAATGAGCAGCTTTTATTTCAGCTACCTCATCACTATCATCCTCATCCATTGCCTTAGGGTTCTCACTTCTTTTTCTTTCATGTACAATATCCTATAAAAGTGCAGAGGAAAGAGAACATGACAAATTGAAATAATAAGATACAAGTTGAGGAAAATTGAATAAAAAAATGTAAAATTCATACAAACCAATTTTAAAAAAACCATTAAGAAATTCATAACCAAATCTAGTTTGCAAAAGCCACCGCAATTGAAACTCACCTTCTCAATATTTTTTCTAATAGCATACTTGCAAGCCCACTGACAAATCTCTGTAATATCGGCTCCATTGAATCCTTGGGTATAACATGCCAATGCCATTAGGTATAATGAAAACTATTCTCTTGGTTGTCATACCATCCATCTCCATCAACAACTGGTTAAAGACTCTATCCGCAGCACCACCAACATCCCTAACACTGCTTGCACACTACAAACATGCAAACCAATTATGCATCACCAATCAAAGCCTATCTCTCAAATAGTTCAAACAAAATGAAAAAACCCACAGTTTCACGTAGAGAAAAGCAGATGGATTGCTAGAGCCCGCTGAAAAATCTCTGTAATATCTCATCAATAAATATAATGGATGGGGCATTCTTCTCAGACTCCTCAAAAGCCTTCCGAAGATTTCTTTTACTTTCTCCAACCAACTTTGACATGATCTCTAGTCCATTGATATAGAAAAAGAAGGCACCGGTTTCATTTTCCATTGTCCTAGCAATTAAATTTTTCCCAAAATCAGGAGGCCCAAAGAGCAGGATACCCTTTGGGGGCTTCATGCCAATAGATTTGAAGAGTTGTGGGCATCTAAGAGGAAGCTCTACCAATTCATGGATCACCAGTTAGAATTAGTTAAACTAGACTTTCTTTGTTGTAGAATTGATTTAGTATAGAATATTTTCCACTAGGATTTCTTTTAAAAAAGCAAGGTTTGCGTAGCATTATCTACCACTTGAGAAAAAGTTTCCATAGCTAAATTTCCTTGCCATAGTTAATATTTCTCTAAAGAATTACAAGTTAGTAAGTCCTCGGCTAAAGGGCTGATAAACTAAATAAAGTTTCAAACATATGAGTAGATAAAACTCATACAAGCAAAAGTCAGAGCCAGATTGAATAGAATTGGCTATTTGTCAACAGAAGGTCCCTGCTAGAATAGATACATTTGTCACTTCATTAAGATGAAAATTGTGTACTAAGTTTCCTAACTGTATAAGTCATCGTCATCTTTATTCTTTGTTGTAGAAAATACATCCGAAGCACCAATAGAAGCACTAGGAAATCAAAATTCAAAACCAAAGCCTTGAGATTGCTGTAGTGTTTGTGCAAAGGCTTATTACTTCTGGATATCAGCATCACTGACACTTCTTCGGACATATTTCATTGACTCCTCAAAATGAGCAGCCTTTATTTCAGCTACCTCATCACTATCATCCTCATTCATTTCCTCGGGGTTCTCACTTCTTTTTCTTTCACGTTCAATATTATCCTGTAAAAGTGCAAAGGAAAGAGAACATTACAAATTGAAATAATAAGATACAAGTTGAGGAAAATTGAATCAAAAATTGTAAAATTCTAACAAACCAATTAAAAAAAAACCATTAAGAAATTCATAACCAAATCTAGTTTGCAAAAGCCACCACAACTGAAACTCACCTTCTCAATATTTTCTCTAATAGAATACTTGCAAGCCTGCTAAAAAATCTCTATAATATCTCATGAATAAATATAATGGATGGGGCATTCTTCTCAACCTCCTCAAAAGCCTTCTAGAGATTGATTTCACTTTCTCCAGCCAACTTTGACATGATCTTAGCTCCATTGATACAGAAAAAGAAGGCACCGGTTTCATTTGCCACTGCCCTAGCAATTAAAGTTTTCCTAGAACCAGGAGGCCCATAGAGTAGAATACCCTTTGGGGGCTTCACACCAATAGATTTGAAGAGTTGTGGGTGTCTAAGAGGAAGCTTTACCAATGCACAGATCACCAGTCAGAGCCTATCTCTCAAATAGTTCAAACAAAATGAAAAAACCCACAATTTCACGCATAACAGATGGATTGCTAGAGCCCAAAGCAGTTTGGAAAATAGAACGAGCAAGGACTCACTGGTGACAAGCAATAGAATGAGTGTGGACACCTGAAGATAAATATCTAGACTAATCACCAATCAAGATGTTGTTGATGATTAGTCTGGATATGTATCTTCAATTTTTTTTTAAACACTCCGCATGTTGTCGAACTTTTGACCCCAATGCATCAAAATACTAGCCTAAATTCAATGATTCTATGTTGAAATGTGGTGTCACAGGTTTGGCATCCTGGTTGGAACCGCTAAATATTTTGACCAAATTTGGTCGAAATCTGATTGTCACTAATTTGGCATCCTGGTCAGAGCGACCAAAGTTTTCAACCAATATTAATTTATATTGGTCGAAAGATCGACCACTACACAAACACTTGCCAATGTTATTTTCGGCCTAGATTGCCCTTGATTTTGACCAATAGTGGAGTCGATCATTTGATGATTTTAGTAGTGGGTCGATATTTTGATGCACATAATAGCAATGAACCAGTTGGTTGACCATTCGACTGAGTTGGGTAGAAACTTCAACCAATAGTGTGTCAAAAAATGGTGCAAAATGTACTAGTGGGTGTGTTTCATTCAATAGTTTTCAATAAGTTAAAGGTCACTAGCTTTTAGCAAGTCTATCTACTTTCTGAAGGTCCTTGTTCATGTTAGCTAGGGAAGGTTTCTAAGAAAGTGGTAGAGATTTTGTTAGTGGCAAGTGTCATGTGCCATTTTCCCATGAAAACTCTCTTGTGTAGGCCATGTTTCTTTTGTTTAGGCTCTGCAGGAAAAGTAGGTGTCATGATTGTTTTGGCTAAGGTTTTAATATAAATAGTTTTCAAGTTGGTGTGCATTTCCCAAGGGAAATTTGATTTAGGAAAATGATGATGATAAGTAGAGTTTAGTTTTCAAGGAAACAATTGGCATTAATATTCGCACTAAGGAGCATTAGTTTGCACAAGTAAAGTTAATGGAATTGGTCATTAAAGTGAGTATGTGATACACAATGAGATGACCTTCAATGTCTTCCTAGAGATTAAGGTCAGGTCATAAATATATTAAGGAAAAGCTTTCTATTGACATTTTATGCTTAAAATTGGTTTTTCACAATTCACAGAGCATTTTGAGAGCGCAAAGCGTAGCTTGTTCCTTATAGTTGATAATAGAGAGAAGATTTAAGAAAAAAAAGTACACTAAATCATAGAGATATCAATGGATGCAAAGATGGGTGAAGTGAGTATTGAGTTCATAAATATCTATGGAGATAATTCTTTTTCTACTCATGCAATGCTGCCAAAGCTGATATACGTAAGCACATAAATAAGAGATAAAGGCATGACCAAGAATCCATTAGTCATAGTAGACATTATAGAAGATGTTGTGGACCCTAATTTATACAAAAAACCCAAAATACTATGGGAAGATTCGTGCCAATAAATGTTGGGTAGTAGGAAATGGTTGGAGTCCACTTCTATTTCTATCAAGATTTGGGAATGTGGCCTCCCACAATATATGGTGCCAAGGTTCCACACTACCCATATTTTATTCAAATGTGCACACAACATTTTGAACATTCATTTACTTGCATCACCTATTGAATGTTTCAACAAGAACACTCTAGAATCCTATTGGAGCAGTAGGTGGGATGCACATAATCTATACAATTCATTGTTCAACAAGGACCCATCAAACTAGGAGCCACCTAATTTTCCCCTAGGAATTAAGGGAATAATATTTGATGACCTATAGTATGTATGTTCTATGATGACTTTTTTTTTGTTTGGAGCATGATTTCAATGTCAAACCTTTCTAGATGGGTATGTTGTTCAAGCTCTATAAGCAAAAGGAGGCTTTCTTGTTGTGTTTCAGTAACATTTTGGCTTAGTAAATAATTTTAGAGCTTGAAAACTTCAACCAAAACTACATTTTCATTTACTCCTATCTTATGCATATGTTTTTGCACCAAAATCTAGAATTCTTTGGCCATTTTATGAGCATTTTCACACATAATTTAGAGGGGAAAATGTTGTTTGTTATTGTGTGGACCCATATATTTTCATCCACTTATGATTTTTACACTTTCTCCCAATCCTTCCTAGTTCCTATAGTATGTGATTTTATAGGATGGGATGTAGCTTCACCCCCACATTTTGTTTCTGAGCAATTGGGCTAGATAACCACTTTTTAGCCTCACCATGAATGGTTCCATAGGCAATATTTCTCTATGACACTAGTGCATGGCTCCATAAAGGAACCTTTCCACCTACCTTTTTGCATTTATAATGGCACTCTGGCTGTAGAAGTGCTAAGATAGTTTGTGACTATTGAGATTGCATTGGCATAGGGAAGCATGATTGAGACATCACTCATGATAGGAAAAACCTAGGCCCTTTCACGTTGGAAAGAAGAGTAGATATTGAGGGAGTTCTTACAAATAAGGCTCTCTAGATTGGTTTGTTTCTAATTGATGATAAATGGAGCTTTGATCCTGATGGTTTCCTCTTGAAGAAGAATAATTCCATTAAGTACATAGTACATACATACTAGTATACCTGCATGCGTCTAGCATCAAAAGATCCATCATTTTACATAGATTTTGCACAAGCACCTAAAGAAGACCACACCCCATGTCATAGGTTCTACAAGCCTTTTTTGACTGCTAATCCCTCCAAAAGTATTCCCACTAATATGGATAGAGGAATGAATAATGATGACTGGGAGGAGGAGAAAAGACTAGCCTTCTAGATTTATTGCCAAGAGATTTTATAGTCATGATCAAATATTGGTAATGTCTCCATAGATGAGAAATTTGAGAGATTGTAGGGAGAGGTGCATGGTGAGGATATGTCTACAATGCCACAACTTTTCTCACCTAGAAGAACTGACCTAGCCGGAGTAACTCCCTAGTTTGCAAGGGTTTCCACTTCTAATGTTGCATCAATGAGGCCTAGATCTCAAAGCAAGAGGAAAAGAGAAGATACATCCTCCTCTGTGTAGAAAGCTATAGGTTTTGGTGTACCCCCACATTTGAAAAGATAAAACACTAGCAGTGGTCTAGGGAGTTCCCAAGCATCAAATCCTGCAACCGCCACACCAACCTCGATAATGGTTTTTTTTCTCCCTCTCTTCTTTCTTCTCAATCTCTTGTTTCTCTAGCTATTTCTTTGCATTTTTTTGTGCTTGCTATTGCCAAAATCTCTCTTGCAATTGTGTCATTGATTAACTTTTCCACCACTACTTTACCAAGCACATTAGTAAGTGTGGTTGCATTTTTATCATTTGTCATGGAAAAAATTTCTCCTACTACAACTTTTTCTTCACCCATGGTGATTAAAGGTTGAAAATTTGATAGTACTCCCTTGGCATCATCTAACACAATTTCCATTCTCACTCCACTTACTATTTTTACCTAGGGAATTCCTTCATTCTCCATTTCTACTATGTTCATGTCACTGTAGTCATAAGCACTCATTCAAACTTTGTATGCCCTTCCACCTAGAGCCCTATTTGTAGGGAAGATAATCCCATGAAAAGTGGAATTGTAGTAGTAGCTCAGTTCTACTAAGATATCCTAGTCTCAATGAACAGAAAAGAGAAGAGCGAAGGATGCTTTAAAGCCTATCGAGCCTAGTGTGCAAATGTTTTATAATGCGAAACAATAGTATCTATTATTTTCCTCATTGAAGCCTAAAGTTATAAAGCCAGTAGGAGAGATGATGCTAGATGACATTTAAGTCTAGGGAATTGGAGTAAACTTAAGTTCTATGAAGCTAGAGGATAGGGTAGTACTTATAGGGGAAGCTTCAAGGATTATGTCCTCTAACTACATGAAGAAGGCACAATAGTGCCTTGAAAAAAATATTGTGGAATTGGAAAGAGTAAAAATTACAAATGACCACCTCTCAACTACAGAAAAATCATTATAGAGTGAGGTTTAACAACTTTGGGCCACCTTGCAAAAGGAGATAGCCGAAAAGGATGCCTTGTAGTTGCAAGTACAAGGCTCAACATCATAGTTGCAAAAAGAGAAAGAGGTCATAAAATATCATCAAAAGAGGCTACAAGAGAAGGAAAATGAGCTTGTTCAACTCCAAACAAGTCTCACAAGAACAACACATCTCCAAAATCAAGTACATGTGCTCATTATAAAGCTAAAGAAGGAGCAAGAGAAAAAAGACAAAGAGCTGAAAATTGTCTCAATGTAGAATGAGTTCCTTCTTAAGGAGATGAGTAACGCTCAATTTCTCCTCACATAGGAGCAGCACACAAAGAAGGATGAACTTAAATTCTTTAAAGATGAGGTGCTAAATCTATCAGAGGAACACATAAAAGTGTTGGAGACAACTCTATAAAAAGAAAAGGATGAGTTGACCTTAAGTAATAAACAGGTCTAGAAATAGAATGTTGAGATGCTTAACTTATAACTAAATTTAAGCATCATAGAGAAAAAGGAGAAAGTTTTTATTGAGAAGATGGTCATGGTAGAAGCATAAAACAAGTTGTTGACACAAATATTCCAGGCAATTTATCCACCTCCAGTAGACTTTTTCCCTATTTTTGAGAGTATTATTTTGATAGAATGGGATAAAGTAAAATAATTTATTCATTCTTTCCTACTCGCTTTCTAGTTTTTGAAAGAGGCTCATTCTTTGTGTGGCATGGTCAAGCCTTCCATTGACCATTTTTTAGGTTTTATAGCACCCAAATTTCTAAGTGCCCATTATTTTCCAAGTTGGTTATACACAACATCAGATCAAGATATCGTCAGAGCTAGATTAACAGACCACAAGGATACTGTGAGTGAAGTCAATTAAATAATCAATTTCCTTAAGGTATCTCTCAGGACTCATACTGCCTTGTTTAATCTGGAGTCTTCCATGACTAGGTTGAAGGGGCAATTCAGAGAATTAGAAAAGCATGGTTTTCCATTTCCCTTCAACCCTCATGGTTTCATGCTAGAACCTAATGATTTAGCCACAAAGGTGGATCAACAACTGAACCACTTCGACCTTTAGACACTCTATGAAACTCTAGAGGTAGATCTTTTGAAGAGATTTCTCCACCCCTTCATCTTGATTTAGGTCCTTTTTTAGTCAAAATTCAATAACCTCAACTCCATTTCTTTTGAGGAGTTGATTGAAGTAGACCAGGAATACCAATGCATGAAGAGTTGGGTTTTGCCTTTGTTATTCAGTCAAGGATGGTGGATCTAATGAAGGGTAGTCCAAACCTTGCAGCCAAAAGAATTACATAGTGGAATACTCAACAAAATAGACAATAGCACAAATGTTTCAATCAATTTTCTTTAACATGCTCAGTTGTAAGGCCTTCCGGGTTAGGGCCAATTACAAAATGAAACAATTCTACAAGATCCACAATTAGATCCAATACAATCTCATCTAGTTCAGCTCTGAAGACAATCAAAAGCTGATGGAAACCCTAAGGAAGATCTAAACTTGAGATCGCAAGCCTCCAAGCAATTTCCTTGTCTCCAAGTATGCAAACCCCTAGCTCTGCTAGAAAGGACTATCAGATAACAATCTGATCTGCAAGAACATCAAGAACTTTTCCACAACTTTGCCAACTTCAGCTTTTAGAACCTCAGATCTGACTCACTAAGTTTTCCAAGTCATGAACCTTTCTTCTCTCTAAGTTTTTCCCTTAAACATCTACCCAAGCCCTCCTTAAATACTAATCATCAGCCACAAGTCAGCTGGATGAAACCCTTAACTTCCCAAAAAAAATAATTAAATGCCATACAAGATAGCTTACAAATGTATACAAACATTTAATTCTACATGTTGGCCCAAGACAATGGCTACCAACAATTAATTCACCAAGTCAGCTCACAAATCACATAGAACTCCAGTCGGTAAGTCTGAACTACTGAGCAACAGTAAAATTACCAAGCATGCCAGGCATCATCGAGCACTAGTATCAACTGAGCACCGCAAGCATGACCGAGCAACCATTTCACCGAGCACCAAAGACTACCAAGTTCCTTCAGTGATCGAGCTTTCTTCAATGACCGAGACCGTCGGTCAAGGCTGCAACTGAGTAAAAACTGGCCAAAACACAAACAATCCATGTAGTTTACCGAGGACATGGAATGCCCCTGCCTTAACCTTGGATGCCCCTGCATCACTTTGAAAGATGATTTTTTTCCTTTGCTAAAGACCATTGATGATCTCCTGGGAGTTAGAACATAGTTGACTATTTTCTTTTGTGAAGTTAGCATTTGAAGGAGTTCACATCCCGCAAATGGGATTTCCCCTAGAGTCACTAGAACTGTGAATGAAAGTTCACAATACCGTGGAGTTATATTTTTGCACTAACATTTTCTTCTTTCCTTTGCACAATTTAAAAAAAAAACAATTATGTGCTTGTGCCATTTGTTGGAATGATGTGCTTTCTAGTCATAGCATTTCTTATCAAGCACTAATCGTAATCCCTTTTCCTATTGGGCCTGCATTTTCCTTAAAGTTATACACCATGGGCATGTCATGGGTGTTTGAAGGATTTCAATTCTCTTTTGGGGGTCATTTTCACATTGGAGTGCCATGTGTCCTTCTTGCTTTTGATAGACTTTATTTTTTTGGTGGTCCCAACATTTTTATAATGTGACACATATGGATGTCTCACAGTATTTTGAGTTGTTTCATTTTTTGTTCAGAGGATATATCAAGCCTTTATACCATGTGTTTCTTTCTTTCCTCAGTCGAATTCTTTGACGTGTCTATCTTTATGAGCTTGTTGTTTCTTTCATTTTTAGTGCAGTTTAGAGGAGGTGATAGTTGAGCTACCATAATTGTAGAAGGGTGGTAGCTGAGCGGAGTAATAGTTGATCCAATTTATTTGACATATCAAGGGTTAGCTATCATTTTTTGAGCCAGTGATGTAAATCTCAACTTCTTAAGGATGAACACATGGAAATCTATTTGATTTTCTTGTTGTTAGGGTTTTTAAGCCACTACTTCCTAGCCAGTATTTATATATTAAGCATTGTAATGTAAAAAAGAAATTCCACTCTTATGAAAAGTACTTGTTGTAAGTCTTAAGCTATATTTTGGGTACTTGAATCAATATAATACAATCAACCATGCTTTTCAACCCTTTTATTTTCTTCAAGATTCATTTCTCAAATAAGTTAATGTGTTGTTCTATTGACTTTAACACATGCATCTTTAGTTTTACCATGTAGATTATGCTTTAACTTCTCTGTTTTGTAAATTGCTATTGTATGGTTTGTTTTATGTTTATTGAAGGGTTTTGAATATATGTGACTCTACTTGGAATAATTGTAATAAGATTTCCTTGATATTTTGTTATTCATAATAGCATATGCAATTTTAAGTTTTAAAGTGTTCCAAAAGCTTGACGTTTCACCTTAAATTTAGTTAAGTAATGTAACACTTTCTTCCCCTTATCCCCTACATGAAATAAAGATTTAACTTCTAAAATATTGGAGGTTTCTTAGTGGAAATACATAAGGTCCAAAACTCACTGAGCTTCCCATAAGGTTGTTTACCTTAAAATAAATTGTAGGTATCAATAAAAAGGATACACATTTCTAGGTCAAGCCTTTCCCCACATTTCTAGGTTCTCAAGTTGCTAAGATTCTCCTAGTGAGATGGTCTAATATAAACATTTTGTTTCATAAGAGGAAGAATAGATCTAATAAATCTTTTCAACCTAACTCCAAAAGGAAATATAAATAGGTTGACCTTCCTAAATACTTTGATAGCTTTAGAAAGGAGATGGAAACCTTTAAATGGAGTTGTTCATGGGTTTGAATTCTACCTCTTGGAATGTCAAAGGACTTGAGTCCCCTAACAAGAAATATATTGTCAAAAGGTTTTTTAATCATGTCAAGAATGAGGATGTAGTATACTAACAATAAGTGAAAGTGATAGTTTCACATTGGATGTTAATCTTAAGTGTATTTGGAAAGACTCCTTCCAACTCTCTACTAAACATAAAAAGGGAAAGAGAGGAATCATCATTATTATTTCCAATAATTGGACCCACTAAATCAAAGAGAATGGACACTCCTCATGTAACAAAGTAGTGCTAACAATTCTGGAAAGAGATGGATAAAATTGGACTATGCTCTATTTATGCCCCCAATGACTATAGGGAAAGGATTATTTTGTGGGAATGGTTTCATAACATGATTGATATCCATTGGATCTTATGAGGGGACTTAAATATGGTTGAAAAAAAAGAAGAAAAAAAAGGGGGTAACAAGCTAGATTGGAAGGGTAGTAAGTGATCTTTCTACTCTAGAATTAAACTAATTAACCCCTTGGAAGTGGGGAATGATTACGACAATTCTATTGGTTCACTTGTTGCAACTATTAGCAAGGTTTGAAGAGAATATACTATAGGATTGATAGGTTCTATGTTAACAAATACTTTCTTAGTTTTAAGGTTTTTGATGATGGATGTAGTGTCAAAAGTTGTCCATATACCTTATCTAACCACCACTGAAATTATTTTTGGTGAATATAATGACAATACTCCTAAAAGGGATGAAAATTTTATGTTCAATGTTGACCTTCTAAAACATTAAGACTATTAAAATGTTATCCATATGCTAAGGCATGTTAATGTCTAGATACTAAAAGATAAATATGCTGTTGAGAAATGGGGGGAAAAAATAATATTTAGAGAATCGTCTTTCAAACTGTTGGTAAAAAGAAGGTCATGGACCTTAGAAGAGTGGTAATTTCCCTCATTTGCACACACCTTTGAATGTTGGGAGGCAAATGGTAAAGCAACATGCACTAAAACTAAACCTTTACTTCAACAAATGCTTATTATTTATTTTATCCAACTAACTTCTAATAAAATATATTGAAATGATAACACAAACACATGAACAACACATTTTTATGTGGAAAACCCAATGAGGAAAAAACTATAGTGAGAATCTATGATGAAAGAAAATAGGGTGTGAGTGGCTTTCACTAGGATGGCTGGACAAACTAGGAAGCTCACACCTATCCTCAATCATACATTGGAAAGAAAGATGATCATCTAAGCCCATAGAGGATGCAAGAATTCCTTCACTATGGAGTTAAAAGATGACTATACAAAGAAATAATGCAAGATCTAGGAAAAATATGAGAGGAAATGAGGAATGATGTATATTTAGAAAGATTAAAGATACTAAACTTGAATTTGACACTTGTACTTGGTGAAAATGGAAGTAATGAAAATGGGTAGATAACTTCTCCATTTCATGAATTGCACACTTCAAAAGGAAGATGTGTCATGCCGCGCAAGGGAACCAGGGAAGATGAAAAATATTCTGTTTAGAAAAGAAAACCTAAGAAATGAATTATGAAAAATTTTGAACTTTAAAAGATTTACATACAGAATACATAAACAAAGTTAACTTAGATTCCTCCCAAGGTTCCCTACTAGAATATGAACATTCCCTTTAAATTCATTAAGTGTACTAACAATATGATTAACTCTTAAAGTGTAACATTTGAAGTTCTTTAGAAAGAAATATAAATGCTTCCCTTTTCAATTTGACATTTAAGTCCATCTATATTCCTAAGTATCCTTTATGAACAATATAACATTTAAAGCATTAATACCATATAATAAATTCATCTAGAATTTGAACCATTACACATAGGAAATCATCACATTTGATTCACTAGCTTTCTTTAACCAACAATAATGAGAAATATGCCACTTGAAATCTTACAAAAATCTTTTTCTTTTCCAACAAGCATAATTTACATAACATTCATATTTTCCCTTTCCTTTTCCCTAAATCTACCCCTTCCAAGATAAATCAATTTGAGATAAATTAAATATTATATTACATTCATCTCCTCTTAGGAGGTTACAATAACTTTACATTTGATAATAATGAAAGATAAGTACAAAGTCTTCTTTCTTCAAAACTGGAACAAAGTGCAAGCAAGAATCCTTATGAAATGCAACTGTAAAAAGGTACCTCGATAAAAATATTTACCACCCAACCATGTGGATACCAAAAGGCCCACTCCCCCATGCTAGGAGATAAACACCAAGGTCTACAAAGAAGAGATAACTAGGCCATACCTAGGGTTGGGGTAACCTTTCCAAAACAATAACTGAAAAGAAGATCAAAGAAAAAATTCTTTCCCAAAAGGTTCTAAGGCTAGGTAGAAACTCTAAGAAAAAATCTAGGTGAGTGTCATAGCATATCCCTCACACCTTGGGTTTTCCTAGTACTAGCCACTCTTGGCCTCAACCCCCAAGTAGGCGCATGCAGAACTGAATGCCTTTCATACAGACAAGTGCCATTCAATTGTACCTACACATAGGTACCTTCTCCCACTCCCATCCATAGCCTTTACTAGCACTAATGGCATGGGAGAGGAATATAGTAATCTTTTTAATGTTTGATCCCTTTCCCATAAGTTTTTAATTAAGTTATCACTTATTAAAACAACTCCTTAGTGGGTTATCCTAGTATTAGCCACTTAGGGCCCCGACCCCACACTAAGAGCCACTCACCTAGTGTTCTTAGGTTTTCTACCCTTACCCAAATATCATAAACATATAATAAATAAAGTAAAACAATACATATCAACATTTAAGATCTTATATTCAAGAATAAGAAAGATTAGGAACGATCAGGGAGCCATAAGGTAGCCCTAGTCCATTGGACAACCCTAAACCCTAATCTTGATTCCTAAAAACATCATGGAACTTAAATAGGAATCTAAATGCACCATACAACATATAACTAAAAATAATAATGCCACAAAATGCCCCTAAGCCACTTAGGGTTAGCCCCATATCACCCTAAGACCCTATAACCTCAAAACTGACCTATTCCCAAGCCTGGCATCAAACTGCACAATTGGTAGGAGAAGCTACACAATTGAGCCATAGAACTCTAGAGTTGGGGCCTCAAGCTATTCATTTGATCATGGGAACTACGTAGTTGGTTCCCAGAGTTACGCAGTTGGTCAGAGTCTGTGTTTTAAAAAAAATGCAACTTGTAGACTTGACTTCCGGGTAAAACTGGGCAAAATGGGGGTAGTGGATGCATATTCTAGGCAAGACCCATTTGAGATCTCCTAGTTTCCCTAAAAAAAATGGCCCTCAAACCCATTTCATCTGCATCCTAAACCTACTCTAGATCTAGGTGTTGGAGATTTCCCTGCAAGCCAGTGCTGACTGTATGTTTGTCATTGATGACAACATATGGTAAGAAACATGTGTGGAAACTTGATGGAGAGAACCTTGAGAATATGTTGCATGGATAAGTTATCAACATTATATCATGGACATAGAGGTTGACTATGAGTATAGACAGTTGTGTAGCAGTTTGTGTCAGTAGTGTTCCTGACAGAGTTACAAATAGAGTTCTGTATGAGATTCACAGTTTGATTATCATGGAGCCTTGTGCATTTATATGTATGTTGTAGATATATGTATGAAGCTATGTTCATGGATGCAGAGTCAGATATGAAGTAGAAGGAAATCTATGATGTTCATAGTTAATAGTCATAGTTTCCTGAGTTTATCCAGAGGAGTCGACAAAGATTATATTCGTACGAGAGTTGCACCTATCATTTTGGTATGTGCACTTGGATTAGTGTTTATTGGAGAGTTAAGAATGTTTGGTTAAGATCACATGATGTAATTCAACACGAGGAGAAAGTATCAGTTAATTTGGTGGATTTGACAGTGTGAAGCGACACGTTCAATCATATTGAGTTGGATAGGTTCCAGTTTGTGTTGCATTCTTAGTAGAGCTAACAGAGATGTTATTGGAGAGTTTTATTGTTTCTCTAATATGATTTCAAGGTGGTTCTAATAGGATGACTTGATTATATCATTTAGAGAAAAGATACTCATAGGTAGTTAGTTGTGATTGCTAAGTATGGAAAATAGTTGATTGACATAGAGTAGAGCAGAAGGTGCAACATATTGAGCCATTAGCAGAAGGTCTATGTGTGATGCAGGAGCATCCTGGGTGTAAGAGCAATCTTGCATCACCCAAAAATATTTCTGTTTTTGAATTCAATAAGGGCTATCCTGTGCAGAGCCGCTATTTATGGAAAGTTACTATTTTTGGTAATTTTCGTCTGTGCTCAGAATGATCTAATTTCTTTCTTGGAGGTTCATTTTGGTCATATAAGTCTGCCAGTAAAGTTTCATTTCCAGATCAAGTGCATGTTGGAAGATATTGAAGATTTTCGGTATTGGCAGCAGGGTACAGAAACTTTGAACTCAGTTTTGAAGGCTTTAGAGGCCCCGGATGAGGTCAAAAATTCAGGTGACAGGCGCTTGCGCTGGTCAAGCCTGTAGAGCGCTTTGTGTCGTTTCCGAAATGGGGTTATAATAGCCGATCGGGTCAACTGGTGATGACTTATGGTCTTCGGAAGTTGGGCCACCTGAAATGGCGAAAAATAATTTTCTTCAAAATTTCTGTTCGGGTTTCAAAGGTTATCTTGAGCCGACTATGATGTAATAAAATGTAAAATAAAATAATTCTAAGTTTGGTCGGCCTTATTGGCTAAAATTCTGGAACCTTCCCAGGCGGTGGATAATTGCCTATATAAGGAAGGCTGTATTATTGTCTTAGGCAGTTCAGAATAGTTCTGGGTAGTAGATCTGGGTAATAGTTCGAGGCTTTGTCCTACAGAATATTGTAAGGGAATGCCCATGTGGCTTTGCATATTGTAATTCTGAAAGTTTGTAATTCCGCATTTGTGGAGATAATAAGAAGCCAATTTTCTATTCTTGCATATTGTTGTTGTTTCTCTATTTCTGTTATGTGTTTGTGGTATTAAGGGGAGCACCCTTCATCAATGTGACAAAGAAGATAGTGTATGCTATTTATTAGAACTAATCCAGACACCAAGTCTATGTCATAGCTCACCAAAATCCATATACAATGTGTATCTGTTATATAGAAGTTTGTAGCCTTCATCCCTTTGAGCAGTGAGCTCTCGAACAATGCATCCTCACCCCTAACCAAGTTAACTATGAAAGACTCCTAATAGGGTTTGACCCTTGACCAGGTCACTGTACTTATTGTATTGTAAAGATCAACTCCTAACAGGGTTGTAAGATCTTCTAACATGGATCATAATACACTAGTGTAGTTCTTAGTGGGTGTCAATTCCCACCAGGGTTTTTACCTACTTGGGTTTCCCCGTAACCAAAATTGTGGTGTTGTGTTAAGTGTTCCTATATTGTATTTATGCTTAATGTTATTCTATACTTAATTGAATAAAGAATTGAATCTAGTAGATAACTGACTCACCCCCCCCTCTCAGTATCTCTTGGGACTATTCCTAACAATTGGTATAAGAGCCAAGTGCCTCAGAGAGAAATTTTAATAGATTGAGGTTGATCAGATGACATTCTTTAGAAAAGAAATTCCTAAGTTTGATAGAGAGAACTATCTAGATTGGAAGAACAAAATGATGACACAGTTGCAGTGCATTGTCTTTGAGATTTTTGAAGTAGCTACCAAAGAAGTTGAGATTCCCTCACTAGAAGATCTTGCAAAAGAAGATGCAACCTTGAATAAAAAGGAAATGTTCACTTCAAATACTATTGACAAAGAAGCCCTTATCAGTGCCCTATTTGACATTGAGTTTTTAGAGATCAAGAAAATGGACAAAGCCTATAAGATATGGAAATACCTTGAAGACATGTTTGAAGGAGATATTCAAGACAAGAATGCATGTAGAAGGACATGGAAGAAAAGATACAATACATTAGAGATGCTACTTGATGAGAATGTATGAGCCTACAACCAAAGGATTAATGAAGTAGTTGCAGGAATTAGAAACAATGGTGGAGAAATCTTGGAAGAAGACATAATGGATAAATTGATGACTACCTTGACACCAGAATATGACAATAAGATATGTATCCTAGATGAAACTTGTTGGAAACTAAATTGAAACAATTGTTGTATTGTCGTTGATGTCAAACCTTAATTGGTAAGACTGTTGCTACTTAGGAAAGTACTATATCTATTTGAGTGTTGCTAAGGGGCTAAGCAAGGTTGATAACAATAGCACCTAGGGAAAGGTTGAGTTATCTTGATACTAAAAAGTGTACTTGACTATGTTATAGTAGGATGAGACAATGTATTGTTTATCTTAGTAAGATTGAAGACTAAATTAGTAGGCTTAATTGAGCAAAGAATGGAAAAATCATGTTTAAGTCGAGTGATGTTAATGTCGACCGAGTTAGTATATGCCAAGCAAAATTATAGTGTCGATCGAGCATCAGTAAATTCTTGAGAAAGACAGTGCAAGCCGAGGAGACAGTTTTAGCATTGACCGAGCGTTCTACATGGAGATCGAGTGAACAATCACAGTATTGACTGAGCATCAGCAATTTTATATTTGAAGAGAATTTAATTTTGGAGCCAACATTGTTGAATTCTTAGATTATGTAAAACATGTTGACTTTATTTATTGATTGTTTGGAAGCATTAAATGCATTGTAAAATGTTTTATTGTAAATCTTTAAGAGATTTGAGATGATTCTAGAAAAGGAGCCAAAGAACATAAAGTGGGTAGATTCAATGAATCTGACCTAACCCTCAGATCTACAAATGAGATTGAGCGGCAAAAGATGAGTTAACCTAATTTAGGAAAATATAAGGGAACTTGAACATTGTGATATGTATGCACATGGTGAACAGAGAATGCTGGAAGAGAAAAGTTTTATTGACTGAATAAGCAGAAAAGGATGAAGGAGAAGTGTGGTGATTGCTTGAAGAAAAGTTTTGAGTAGATCAGAGATGGAAATGGAAAAGTTTCAAAGTTAGTAAACCAACATTAGTGTACGGAATCATATCTGATATTTGCAAAGTGAGTTGTATATTTTTCAGATAATACTGCTACTACTTTCTAACCATTGTAACAGTTAAAAATCCTTTTAATAGAGGTTGACCTAATAGTCATATGTTAAATCCTTTGAACAAGGTTGCATTCTAATGGAGTGTATGTAAGTCCTATGACTAGGCTCACTTTCAACAGGGTGATTGAAATCCTTTAACCGGATCACATTTGACAGTGTGTATTGTAACCTTTGATAGGGTTGGCTTTTTACCGAGCTCACTTTGGAAGAGTGAAAATAATAGTAGCATGTTACAAAGTGGTTTTTCCCAAATTGGGTTTCCACTATAAAATCTGGTGTTTATACTTGTGTGAATGTTTAGACCTGAACATTGCTATGTTTTACAAGTTAAGTTATAGCTAGGTAGTGGACTGCATTGATAGATGTTTCTATTATTGAATCAGTGATGACCAAGTTTGTTTTAGTTTTGGATTTGATTTAATGATAAGTTTTGGAGATTGTTTTATACATCAAAACTTGAGAACAACTGATTCACCCCCCACCTCTCTATTGTTCTAAATCATATTAACAATTGATATCAGAGCTAAGTTGCTTATTATTAGTGTGGACAAATATCAAGTTTAAAGGGGCTTGAAGCAAATGATCAGGATGTATAAGAAGGAGGTATCAAAGCTGAACAAAGAAAATTTACCTGCATGGCAAAGCTTGATGAAGCTGCATCTAGCTGATATTGGTGACTCTACAAAGTACTACATTGAGAATAATTATGTCTCACCTGTTGCACCTTTGACTACCAAAGAAATGAGAGCTAAGCAAGAACATAATTAGGCAATGCTGGAAATTGCATCTACCCTAACCTATCTAGAATTTGAAGATACTCTTGCAAGGATCTATGGTGGTGACTTGAATGTGCTGAAAGCAAAGGCCGAGAGTCTTAGAGGTAAGTTTGATGAAATAAGAATGCAAGAAGGTCAAAACATTGCACAATATTGTAGTAGAATAAAAGAAGTTGTGAATGATATTAGAGGAGCTAATGGGACTATTGATGATGAAACTATAATTGGAAAAGTATTAAGAACCCTACGTCCTATATATGCTATTAAGATCTCTGCTCTTCAGAAATCTAGATGTAACTCTACTAATGTGCTTACTTTGGAAAGTTTGGTTGGTAAGCTGACTGCTTTTGAACTCTCTAATTATGATAATTTCACTATTGGAAGCATTGGAAATGTTGAATCTTCTTTTAATTCACAGCTAGTTTTGAACAAGCCAAAGAAAGAAAAAGAAAGATGCATCAATGAAAGTGAAAGTGATAGTGAAAGTGACAGTGACACTTCTGATGAAGACCTAGAAGATCTAGAAGCTCTTATGGCTAGAAGACTGAGAAGGGGAAAAGGATAGTATAAAGGTAAACTCCCTATTATGTGTTTTGCATGTAATAAAGTTGATCATATAGCTGCTAGATGTCCTAACAGGAAGGATAAAGATGATGAAAGGAAAAATAAACACAAAGAAAAAAAAGATGATAGAAGCTACCGATGGAATAGAGACTACAAGGGAAAAGGTAAGAAATCTTGTTACATTGCTGAAAAAGAGACTGGCACTGATAGTGATGATTTTGAAATTGAGGTAGTTTATGTGGCAATGAAAGATGAATTTTATGAGGATGAGAAAACTGCATTGATATCCTATGTGAACAAGAATGATAAATGGATTATTGATAGTGGCTGTTCACATCACATGACTGGTGACAAAAATAAGTTTGAGACCTTACATCATTACAAAGGTAAAAGTGTAAAATTTGGTAATGATGCACCATGTCCAATTAGAGGAAAAGGTTTGATTAAACTAACTAATAAGATATCTTGTGAAAATGCATATTGGGTTGAAGGTCTTAATTAAAATTTGCTAAGTGTTGCTCAGCTTAACAAAACTGGTTACCGAGTGGAATTTCATCACAAGCAAGCTAAAATATTTAATGCTACTGGAGAACTGATTGGAAGTGGAGATCAGACTATAGGTAATTTGTTCTATCTTGACCTATCTAAAGAAACATGTTTGATTGCACAACTTGATGATATTTGGTTATGGCATAAAAGGCTATGTCATGTTAACTTTGACCATCTGGTAGAGATAAGTAAGAAGAAAAAGGTAAGAGGTCTACCTAGATTAAAGAAACCTAAGAATGTGATGTGCAAGGAATACTAGTTAGGAAAAATGACAAAGTCAAGTTTCAAGAGCAAATCCTTTACTTCTGAAAATGTTTTAGATTTGGTTCATACTGACCTTTGTGGACCTATGGGTGTACAAAGTTACTGTGGTGCTAGATACTTTATCTTATTTGTTGATGATCATACTAGGATGATGCATGTGATGTTTCTAAAAGAAAAATATGAAGCTTTTCAATATTTTAAGTGGTATTTGGCTAAGGTTGAAAAGGAGACAGGTAGGAACCTGAAATGTCTTAGATCTGACTGAGGTGGAGAATTTACATCAAATGAATTTAATCTATTTTTCAATGATAGAAGAATTAAAAGACAGATGTCTGCACCTAGAACACCTCCACAGAATGGTATAGCAAAAAGGAGAAATAGATCTATCTTGGATTGTGCAAGGACATTGATGATTGAAAAGAATGTGGCACATATATATTGGAAAGAAGATATAAGCACTGCTGTCTACACTCTTAACTAAGTACAGATCAAGAAAGGTACAAATCTGACACCTTATGAATTATGGCATGGACATGCACCAAGTGTTAAATACTTTAGAATCTTTGGAAGTAAGTGCTATATATTAAAAGACACTAGGAATGGAAAGTTTGATGCTAAGATTGATGAAGGCATATTCCTAGGGTACTCCACAAAAAGTAAAGCTTATAAGTGTTTGAACTATAACACTAACAAAATTGTGGAAAGTGTGAATGTTAAAATTGATGAGTATGTAGAAAGAAATGAAGCTAACAGTAAAAGAGAACCAGAAGATTATAGATCTTTTGTGTACATTGAAGAAGAAGAAGAGGCAAGTAACCGACTTGCACCTGATGCTGAGTCTCAGGTAAGCAATGCTAAGCGACAGATAGAAGCTACCGAGCATCAGGAAAATAGTGCCTAGAGAGAACAAGAACATTCCGAGCTACAAGAAAATGCTATTGAATATTAGGAAGAGGTTGCCGAGCATTCTGAAGTGGAATCTGACAATCTTGTTGAGGAACATGATGAAATAGAGGAGAGAACAACTGAACCTATTTTGGAAAAATATGTGAGAAGACATCATAAGCCTAAATAGATAATTGGAGACAAAGATACTAGAATCCAAACCAGAAGTAAGACTAAGGATCCAACATGTCTATTATGTGAATTTGAACCAAAGAAAACTAGAGAAGCATTGGAGAATGAAGACTAGATACAAGAAATGAATGAAGAAATTGACCAGATTGAGAAGAATGATACTTGGACTCTGGTGCCGAGACTTGAAAACAAGAATGTTATAGGAATAAAGTGGGTATTTTGGAATAAGATGAATGAAAATGGGGAAATCACTAGGAAAAAAGCTAGGCTGGTATGAAAAGGCTACGCACAAGAAGGAATAGATTATGGGGAGACATTTTCCCCTGTAGCTAGATTGGAAGGAGTAAGAACTTTGCTTGCATATGCTGCTTATAAAGATTTCAATGTATATCAAATGGATGGCAAGTCTACATTTTTGAATGGTATACTAGAAGAAGAAGTTTACATAGAACAACCAGAAGGTTTTATTGATCCAAACAGAAGACACATGGTGTGAAAACTGAACAAAACATTATATGGATTGAAGCAAGCACCTAGAGCATGGTATGAGAGGTTGCACAACTACTTGATACAGATTAGATTTTCAAGAAAAAATGACACAAGCAATTTGTACATGAAGGATGAAGAAGGTAAAGGTATCTTGTTGGCAAAATTTTTTGTTGATGACATTATTTTTGGTGGACAAGATGCACTATGCAAAAGTTTCTCAAACTAAATGCAAACTGAATTTGAAATGAGTATGTTTGGTGAGATCAAATTATTTGTTGGTTTACAAGTATATCAGAAGAAGAATGGAATTTTCATTACATAGTCTAAGTATGTTAATGAAATACTGAAACCTTTTGGAATCGAAGATGCTAAACAAGTGGGAACTCCTATGGTTACTGGACAAAAGTTATCTAAGAATGTTGATACTGCAGAAGTGAATCAGACTCTATATAGATCTATGATTGGAAAATTGTAGTATGCTATACACAACAGACTAGATATTGCATTAGCTGTTGGGATTATGGAAAGATTCTCTACTAATCCTAAGGAAACACATATGATGGCTGTGAAAAGAATTATGAGATACTTGAAAGGTACTGCTGACTATGGTCTATATTATAAGAAGGATGACAAATTTGAACTCCAAGTTTATACAAATGCTGATTGGGCAGGAAATGTAGATGACCGAAAAAGTACAAGTGGTGGAGCTTTCTTTCTTAGACAAAGATTAGTCTCCTGGACAAGCAAGAAACAAAATTGCATTTCCCAATCTACTGCCGAGGCCGAGTATGTTGCTGGTGCAGTGAACTATTCAAATTTGGTATGGATAAAATAATTGTTGATAGGTATGAAAGAAGAAATCACTAAACCTGTTGTTATTTTTTGTGACAACACAAGTGCTATCAATATTTCTAAGAACCCAGTGATGCACACTAAAACCAAACACATTGCAATCAAGTATCACTACTTGAGAGAATTAGTACAAGACAAAGAAGTCCGAATGGAATATGTGAATACAAAAGAACAATTAGCAGACATATTCACTAAAGCTTTACCCAGAGAAGCTCATGAGTATTTGAGAAGTCAATTAGGGGTTCTTCCCCTAACTGAGGCTGCCTAGACAAGCTAGGAGCACTACATCAAATGTGCTACAATAGAACATTTGACAAATTGATGTAGAAGATTGTCACACTTTAGGGCAGGCCTAGAGTTGTGAAGAGAAGCAAAGACAATGAATCAGTCATAAGCAAGATGACAGAGGGAGAAACACAAAGCTGCATAGATATTATCTACATCTGATGGATGTAAGTTTTAGTTGTTGCTTTGGCATTTTTGTCAAAGAGGGAGAATGTACTGATATGATAACACATGAGATATGATAACACATGAGATATGATAACATATGATACTAAAAACTAAGAGTTGATGAGCTGATGGAACTAAAAGAAAAGAGGATGATGAACTAAAATGAAGAATCAGGATAGAGGGAGATCTGAATACTTTTGACGGTCACAAGACTGAGGCTTACAGGATTCTAAATCTAAATGAAGCTAAGGATATTATAAATAAGTTTTTGATGGATAGATAAGATTTTGGATTGGTTGGTAATCCATGTGTTATTTAGATGATATCATATGGTGTTTCCATCAATGCCAAAGAGGGAGATTGTTGGAAACTGAATTGAAACAATTGTTGTATTGTCATTGATGTCAAACCTTAATTGGTAAGACTATTGCTACTTAGGAAAGTACTATATCTATTTGAGTGTTGCTAAGGGGCTAAGAAAGGTTGATAACAATAGCACCTAGGGAAAGGTTGAGTTATCTTGATACTACAAAGTGTACTTGACTATGTTGCACTAGGATGAGACAATGTATTGTTTATCTTAGTAAGACTGAAGACTAAATTGGTAGGCTTAACTGAGCAAAGAATGAAAAAATCATGTTTAAGGTGAGTGATGTTAGTGTTGACCGAGTTAGTATATGCCGAGAAAAATTATAGTGTCGACTGAGCATCAGTAAATTGCTGAGAAAGACAGTGCAAGCCGAGAAGACAGTTTTAGTATTGACCAAGTGTTCTACATGGAGACCGAGTGAACAATCATAGTATTGACCGAGCATCATCAATTTTATATTTGAAGAGAATTTAATTTTGGAGCCAACATTGTTAAATTATTGGATTATGTAAAATGTTTTGACTTTATTTATTGATTGTTTGGAAGCATTAAATGCATTGTAAAATGTTTTATTGTAAATCTTTAAGAGATTTGAGATGATTCTAGAAAAGGATTCAAAGAACATAAAGTGGGTAGATTCAATGAATTTGACCTAACCCTAAGATCTACGAATGAGATTGAGTAGCAGAAGATGAGTTAACCTAATTGAGGAAAATATAAGGGAACCTGAACATTGTGATATGTATGCACATGGTGAACAGAGAATGCTGGAAGAGAAAAGTTTTATTGACTGAATAAGCATAAAAGGCTGAAGGAGAAGTGTGGTGATTGCTTGAAGAAAATTTTAGAGCATATTAGAGATGGAAATGGCAAAGTTTCAAAGTCAGTAAACCAGCATTAGTGTACGGAATCAGATTTGATATTTGCAAAGTGAGTTGTATATTTTTTAGATAATACTGCTACTACTTTCTAACCATTGTAATAGTTAAAAATCCTTTTAACAGAGGTTGACCTAATAGTCATATGTTAAATCATTTGAACAAGGTTGCATTCTAATGGAGTGTATGTAAGTCCTATGACTAGGCTCACTTTTAATAGGGTGATTGAAATCCTTTAATGGGGTCACATTTGATAGTGTGTATTGTAACCTTTGACAGGGTTGGCTTTTTACCGAGCTCACTTCAGAAGAGTGAAAATAATGTAGCATGTTACAAAGTGGTTTTTCCCAAATTGGGTTTCCACTATAAAATCTGGTGTTTATACTTGTGTGAATGTTTAGACCTAAACATTGCTATGTTTTACAAGTTAAGTTATAGCTAGGTAGTGGACTGCATTGATAGATGTTTCTATTATTGAATCAGTGATGACCAAGTTTGTTTTGGTTTTGGATTTGATTTAAGGATAAGTTTTGGAGATTGTTTTATACATCAAGACCTGAGAACAACTGATTCACCCCCCCCTCTCTGTTGTTCTAAATCATATTAACAAAACTATGTAGTCAACAAAATAATTCACAAGATAGACCTTAATTAGTAAGCTTTCAGCCTTTGAGATATCAAGATTGAAGACAAAGCCTAAAAGTGAAACATCATTCAAAGATTTAGTCAATGGTAAGAAATCTTTGAGCACCTCTAGCAATTTTGATGATGATGATGACAAAAAAGATCTAGGTGATTTCATTTCCTTAATTGCTAAGAAATAAAGGAAAGGAAAAGGGAAATATGAAGGTCATTCACCATTCAAATGCTTTTCATGTAACAATATTGGTCACTTTGCCTCCAAGTGTCCTACAAGAGTCAAAAAGTTCAAAAATAACTACAAGCCCAAGTACACAAAAGAATGTTACTATGCTAGTGATGGAGTATCAGATGAAGAATCAACAGAAGATGAAATTGGATTCATTGCTCTTGAAGACATGGAGAAAATGGACCTTGAAGATGAAAAGAAAACACAAGAATTAGCACTGATTTCACAAGATGACATTAGGACAGATTGGATCATTGATAGTGGTTGCTCACATCACATGACATGAGACAAGGATATATTTGTACATTTGGATAGATACAAAGGTGGCATGGTTGTATTTGGAGACAACAATCCTAAACCTATCATAGGTAGAGGATCCATCACCTTGGATGGAAAGAAAAACACTAATGATGTTATTTATGTTGATGGATTACAACATAATCTATTGAGTGTTGGACAGTTGCTTGAAAAAGGATATCAGTTGGAATTCAAAGATAACAAGTGTATCATTAATAACAAAGAAGGTGAGATGATTGAATCAAGTTCAAAGACTAAAGGTAATGTCTTTGAGCTTAATCCTAAAGCCAGTTGTTTTTTTTCTAAAGTAGATGATAGTTGGCTATGGCACAAGAGACTATGTCACATCAATTTTGACAACATAGTTAAGATAAGAAATGTAAAGGCGGTAAGAGACCTTCCTAGCATTGAAAAACTAGTTGATACAATATGCAATGAATGTGTGATGGGGAAGCATGTGAGGAATTCATTTAGAAGCAAGCATAATTTGGTAGAGAAAAAAATGGATCTAGTACATACAAACCTATGTGGACCAACTCAAACAAGATCATACTATGGAGAAAGGTACTTTATTCTATTTGTTGATGATTATTCTAGAATGATGTGGGTTGCATTCTTAAAAGAAAAATCAAAAGCATTTGAGAAGTTCAAAATATTAAAAGCTAAGGTTGAAAATGAGTCTAGTTTGAAGATTAAATGTTTGAGATCAGACAGAGGAGGAGAATTCACCTCTGAAAGATTTTATGAGTACTACAAAGAACACAGGATAAAGAGATAGTTAAGTGCACCTAGAACCCCTCAGCAGAATGGAATAGTAGAAAGGAGAAATAGGATCATTCTTGACACAATGCACACCATCATGATTGAAGGAAAGGTCACACACACCTATTGGAGAGATGCGGTCAATGCTGCAGTCTACACAATCAATAGATTTCAATTAAGGCCAGGTGCAGACAAGACACCTGATGAGCTATGGTTTGGGAATGTACCTATAATCAAATACTTCAAAATATTTGGAAGCAAGTGCTACATTAAGAGAGATGAAGAAATTGGAAAGTTTGATGCAAGAAGTGATGAAGGTATTTTTCTTGGTTATTCTACTAAAAGCAAAGCTTATAGATGTTTTAATTTGAGATTAAAGAAGATCATTGAAAGTGCTCACATTAAGATTGATGAGAAGTTCATGATTCAAGAGAGCTATCATGATTATGCACCTATGATTGAAGAAGAACCTAGACCTACCAAGAGTGAAGCAGTTGTTGAAGAAATGTTTGACAGCATAGATGTTCTATTCAATGACCCTAAAATAAGTAAAGAAGAAAAACCAAAGGTAGATGAGATAGTCACACCTAATGTTCCTAAATTCACATCTAGATATAATTCAAAAGAAGACATCATTCGAGATTAGAATAGTAAATTCATGACAAGATCAAAAGAAAAGAGTTCCACAACAAATGAAGAGGTATGTTTACTATTGCAGATTGAACCCTTAAGTGTTGAAGATGCATGTAATGATTCATATTGGCATGAAGAAATGAAATAAGAACAAGATCAGATAATTAAAAATGATACATGGGAATTGATCCCTAGGCCTAGTGATAAGAATGTAATTGGAACAAAATGGATATTCAGAAATAAAATGAATGAAGATGGAACAATGGTAAGAAAAAAAGCAAGACTAGTGTGTAAAGGATATGTGCAAAGAGAAGGAATGGATTATTTAGATACTTTTTCCCCTATAAGAATATTGGAAGCCATAAATTTATTTCTAGCATATGCTACCTTCAAATATTTTAAGGTATACCAGATGGATGTTAAGTCAACATTCCTAAATGGAGAATTGAAGGAAGAAGTATACATAGAGTAGCCTGAAGGATTCACCTTATCAGAAAAATTTGATATGGTATGTAGATTGAAGAAATCCCTCTATGGACTTAAGCAATCTCCTAGAGGATGGTATGAAAGACTTTATGGATATTTGACAAAGATTGGACTCAAGAAAGTAGCAACAGATTGTAATTTATTCATAAGAGAAACATTTGATAAATTATTATTAGTTGCCATATTTGTTGGCAATTTGGCTGAGGTATGTACATGGATGTTGTCATTATGGCAACATATGTTCCCTATGAAGATCACCTAAGATGGAAAGTAAGTATGGAAGATCACAGACTAAAATTGTCTAAGTATGAAACAATGTTTTTGACAGAGCACCCGATACAGTTTGTTTTGGCGACGTTCACTGGAGCATGATCAGAGTTTGCGTAGTTGAACATAGAATCTATGGTGTCTAAGGATACCCCATCTTAGTGCACAAAATATTATAGATAGTATGGACAAAGTTATGATTGTTTTATCGATGACAGAGTACAGCCGACAGAGCAGTTTTGAAGGCAGAACTAGTAAATGAATTAAGGGATTATTTTGCTTGTCAAAATAATGACTTAATGTTATAAAGAGATGACATCCTAGATGTTTACTCTTGGATAAAGATATGCAAGCCAACAGGAGAAAGATATTATGTTTGTATCTTGTATAAATAAAGATGTACTGAACATAGTTGAAATGTAACTTGTAACTTGTGATAGCTGTATATTGTGATAGCAGTGAAAGTTGTTGATGCGAAGTTGTAAGCAGTACCATATTGTAATCAGTAAACATTTTTATTACTTGTTTGGATAGTGAGCTCATCTGGTAATCAAGTTTTGTATCTACAACTCCTAACAGGGTTGAGGCTTCTAACAAGGCCTATAGTCCCTTAACCAGAACTGATACACTATATGATTGTAACAGGCTCCTAACAGGGTCAACATCCTTAACATGATATCTTTTGATTAGTGGATCTTTGTGGGTACCATCCCCACTGAGGTTTTCCCTTGGCCAGGGTTTCCTCGAGAACATATCATGTGTTATGAGTTCTTTACATTTACTGTTATGTATGCTATTTAGTTTCTTATGCTTTAAAGTAATTTATTATATCCATAAGTGGGAAAAAGTAAAAGTTTGTGAAATACTGATTCATCCCCCCCTCTCAGTATTTCCTCTTTCTAACAATTGGTATCAGAGCATAGTTACTCAGAGAAGGAACATTCAAGGAAAGCCTAGCAGCTTGAGTAAGATCTCTATGGATATGGATTAGTTACAAAAGAATCTTGAAGAAGCTCTTGAACAAATTGATATGCTTACTGATGAAAGAAACACTTTGAAAAGAAAGTATGATGATGCAAAGAATCTTATTGACAAATTAAAAGGTAAGATGGAAGATCTAAAATCTGAAAAGGAATCTGAAACTCTTGTTGAAGATTGTGATGATTTAGAAAAATAAAATGTGATCCTTAAACATGAATTGAAGATAACAAATCTAAAGCTTAGCTTGAAAGATGGAAATGACAATCTGAGATCTGAGAATGAAAGTTTGAAGAATGAAAATGAAGATCTGAAATCTAAACTTGGCAAGGTAACATCTAAATTTGATAAAGTCAAATTGCAGCATGATGAACTTGAGAAATACAACAAGATTGTGAAAGGTGAATTGACTCAATCCAAACAACAACTTGAGAGGCTATATTCAAATAGTGAAAAGATTAATGAGCAAGTATCTTATGGAAAACCATTCTATGACAAAACTAGTCTTGGATTTAACATATTGAAGATAGTTAGTGAAAGCAAGAAACCAGATTTGAATGTATGTGAAAACAGTGAAGAAAAGAAGTTAGATGAGAACAAATCTGAAGATGCACCTAAGCAAGAAGAATCACCAAAGCAAGAAGATGCATCAAAGCAAGAAGAACCACCAAAGAAAGATGAACCATCCAAAGGTATGCAAAGAGAAGTCAAAGGTAGATGTTTTTCTTGTAATACTATTGGTCATATGAAGAGAGATTGTACAGGTAAACAATTCAAACCTCTTAATGGATATTGTTATAATTGTCATGGTTTTGGACATAGAGCTATTGAATGTAGAATATCTAAAGTTATTGATAATAATTACAATAGTAGAATGCCTAGAAATACTAACAATGTAGATCAGAGATCAACTGAAGACATGAAAAGAGGAAATGGAATAGTATGTTTCAGATGGAACAAAATTGGACATATTGCTAGAAATTGTAGGACACAAATCAATCAGCAAACACCTAGATATGGAACCAATGGAATCATTTGTCAGATATGTAACAAGATTGGACACACAACAAGATTTTGCAGAATGAACAATGGAGGTTATCATCATAACCCTAACCCTAGAAACTATGCAAGAAGGAATGAAAATGCAGGAAACAAAGAGAAATGTTGTTGTAGCAATGAAGATGAAGTAAAAATTGTTAAAAGAATAGATCAAGAAGGTATATTCAGCACTGAAGGTAATCAGGAAGGTAATGTATCTGATGGTAAGAATGAGTCTTTACCTAACCCTTCTTTAAGCACTTAATTTATGTAAATTTATTTAGTTTAGGAACTTAGAATTAGTGTAGAATTAGATTTTGAATGAGTTAAGTTTTGCACAATTAGATGAAGGTTTGTTATGTTATACTAATGCTATGGTTAAGTGTGCAAAAAGAAATATTGTGTTTTGCGAGGTCGCAAGAAGATTTATGGTTGCAGGTTTATAGAATCAACTTTTGACATTTTAGCGGCAAAAGAATTAAATGCGATGTCAGATTGAGTAAATGCTAAGTATTAAAAGATTGAAATCAAAGTTATTGTGATTATCAAGTGATTAGAAGTGATTTAGAAAGCGAAGAAAGAAGTTTGGAAGTGATTTGCAGAAGTTTGAAGCGCCGATCAAGCGAAAGCCCTAATTCTGTGAATTTAAGGTATTTATCCGACTAAGATCTTGAATCAGCTTAAGTGATTAGATATAATCATGGATGCATCATTGATTCACAAAATCAAGGATAAGAATAGACCTAGAACTAAGAAAGATCCAGTTGAACCCTTAGAAAGATATGCTAGTTTAGCTTTATCATCTGTACCAGACAGAGTTCTTCATTTAGAGAATGTTAAAAGTTATCTTGGATGCAAATATGAAACCCTAAGGGAGAGTAATTTTAATGGTGAATATAAAATTTTTTACAATAAGGATATGTCAGTGAAACAAGGTTATGAACATCTAGAAAACAATGAAATCATTGAGTGCTCTATGAAATATGAATTTGATGACGAGGAGTGTACTAAGATCATTTTGAGTAGGATACATAATGGTAAATTTTGGTTGGAAGATAAAGTTATAGACATAACTGCAGACCTAATTCATGATGTGACTGGATTATCAAAAGTTGGTGCAATTCCACTCAATGAGAAAAACATGAGAAAGATTGTGATTGAAAACACCGATTCAAGATACAATGGTAGAGGTATAGTCATTAGTAAGATTAAGCAAGATGATGTAAAATACTTGTGTAAGATTTTGACAACAAAATTCTGTGGAAGTTCTAGAGAAGATGATATGCCAGTAGGTATGGTACACATTGCTTATTTGATGTGTGTGGAGAAGAAGCCTATGGATATGTGTGAAATTCTGAGAATACAGTTGTTTGAGAATTTGGAAAAGATAAAGAAAGCTAAATACACTCACTTTAGATTTTCCTCATTGGTTACTTACATGTTCTTCCACTTACTAAGAAGATTTCCTTACACTATTGATTGGAATGATGGTGTGAATACTATGGAAAGAATCAATAAAGTTTACATGAAACATCTTATTGAGAAGGTTAATGACAGTGTAAAGTTAGTGTTGAAAACTTTTCAAAATATTGTGGTAAATAGATCAAGAATTCCTCCATCCCTAGTTGAGAAATACAAAGATGATATATGTTTTATGGTTGATACTGATTTCACTTACATTGAGGTAGTAGAACCTAGACATGAATTCATAGACCCTCTTGGCTATGAAATCTCTGAAGTTGAAACAAAAGGATATGTTAGTAGATTGTTGAAAAGTAAAGTGGATGCTCATGGCAATAGATTTGGAACATATGATGAAAAATTTGATTTAGCAAAGACACTCTGTTGGTGTTTGAAAATGCTTATGCCAACTAGGGCTACCAATATGCCTTGAGACTAGTATTAGGAATGGTTAGTTCCAAGAATGAGAGCTCTGCAAGATGACTGGACCAACTATAGGGACAAGACTTCCCTCTTCACTTCTAGCTCTACAAAACCAAGGCGGGTACACCTAATCCAATTTGTTTTAACTATGCCCCTTACTGATTATTGGATCTTACAACAGATAATAGTGAGAAAGTACTAAATAACAACCTATTATTCATTGAATCTCCATCACTGGGTAGGACAATACATATAAAGTAAAATAAAAGTAAAAGACTGGTATTAATTCAATGTTTTTTATTTAGGATTACAAGATTCCAATCATTCCATACAAAGATAAGATAGGAAGATTAAAGCCAGTGCCTTATCCATTGCGCAATATATCAGAAAATAGAATGAATACAACAATTTTTTTTGAAAGGTGGGTCTTGAACATAAATATAAACTACTCCAAATCTTTCCTACTTTCATAAATCCTTGAATAGATTCAGTAAACATGCATCAAACTCAAAGCAATTTTAATCCAATCCTAGATCAGAACTCAAAGTTCAAACACATACATATAAACCTCAAAGAGACTTAAATATTTATTGAGAAAACTCACAGGAGAGACAAAGATCCAAGATTCATATTAAGGTCACCCTTTAAACATTGCATAGATCAAATCCTGAACAAAGCTTGCAAAATGACAACAGCAACCTATACTTCTTCTCTATTTCTCTGATAGAATGATACAAAATTTACAATCCCTGACTGAGTGTTAGGTTTTCAAAATTTATATCTTTTTCTCCTAAGCTTTCAATCCCTAGAATGATCATGAAAAATCCTTTATATATGAGGAAATGCAACAAGCCACCAATCATTCTAGGGTTACATATTTTAATCTAGAAAAACTTTACAACAACTTTTACATATTTACAATAAATACACTGTCGAAGTAGATGAGATATTGTAGGAACACCACCCTATTTTATGCTTCTTTTTCTGTATTTGGTTGCCTTCATGAAATTTGTCTTGTGCTCCTCGCTGTTCACCTAGTAATAAATGTCTTCAAAATATCTCACCAACTATTGTTACCAAAAAATATCTATCTATGTCCACTCTAAGAAGTTGGTGGAATACTATCCTTTTGAACATGAGGCATATATTGATACCTCCACCTATTATATATGTCTTCACTTGGGAACTCAAAATTGGCAAATTCAGCCTTCTTCTTGTATAATTGTTCCCACTCATTTTCTATCTGAGTGACCTTATGCTGAAAACTATCAAACATTGACTTAGCATTAATCAATAACTTAATAACATTATTAAAAGAAACATTGCCACTTAAGACACCAGTCACCCTTTCTGATAAAAGTGAATCCATTTCTTCCCTCCATTGATGTGCCTCTTTAAATTTTCCTTTATCTATGAAAATAGTAGGAACTAGTTCATAGTTTGAAAGCATCAGTTCAGCTTTCAACATGCTTGATTTTATGATAAAACCATCCAAAATGATCCCAAACTGCACCATTTTCTTTATAACTTGGTGCACTAGCTTAATTAATGGATCAAGATCCTCCTATCCTTTTAACATCATATGAAATAACTTTATATTGGGAGACCTTTCAATCCACTTCTTCAAAATTGGTGACAACTCCGTCTTCTCCTTATTTAAAATTTCAAATAATGAATATAACTTACTAGCATGGCCATGGTGAATGGAGGGCTTTAAATCAATAGCAAACTACATGATTGCATTTGTTATCTTTTCTTCATATTTTTGGTTTGCTAAAGCTATGGCCTTTATGTTCTCATCCTTTTCTTTCTCCAACTGTACCCTTATTTCCCTCAACTTATTTGTTTCTTCTGTCAATCTTTGCTTTTCCCAGATAACCCTTGCATCCAAATTTGTATCTAGAAGTGGTGAAGGTGGAACTTCAACAATTGGGCTTGAAGATGAAGCCACTATAGGTCTATCAGAAATCACCAATTGGGGAGACCTATGATCTAAGGGTCCTGGCAATTGTGCAATCAATTTGTCCTTCTAAATTAGCTCAACCTTGAGCTCATTGTAGGATTTGAGAACCATTTCAAATTTGAGCCTAAGGTCTTCCTTCTCTCTAGCATCTTTCTCTACCACTTGGGCATTAAATTTGGTAGTTTCTAAAATCAAATTTGATGCTTCAAGTCCAGATGTTTCTCCTACTCTCTGGACTAACAAACCACCTGTATATCCTGCAGAGAGATCCTTTCTTTTCCCTTTATTTTCATCCTTATTTAGAGACCACATCACAAGAGCACCATGATCTTTGGAGAAAGAAAATCCTCTTGTAGCCTATTTAGCCCATTCTACTGTAGTAAGAGTCTTCACTTTTCTTTTTCTTACTTGGTCAAAGACAATTGCATCAACAATGTCCCACTCTGGCAGAATTAGTATTCCTACTGTATGAACCATGGCCCTCCCTTCCTCTGGAATAATTTTCTCAAATTGTTTGACCATTTTTGCCTTGGTCTCATTTTCTATTTCTATGAAATCCCTAGTAGGGGACTCTTCTTTCTTCTTTTCATATATCTCCTTGAATTGATTTATTTTCATTCTCCAAAGAAATTGGGAGAATGCCCTGGTCTTGATAAACTTATCATCGACATAGAAGGAGTCTATGGCTTGTTTTAGAATAGGGTCCATCTATTTACCCTCAAAATATTCTATTGAAAAATCCATGGCCACCTCCTTAGGTGCCCCAGGCATTCCTTCCTACAAATCTTCACTAGAAACAAAAATGTTTCCTTCATTTCTTAGCTGCACAAGCTATTCTACGACCCCATGTTCATCCAATTGAATAGGGGATTGAGAAGGCAAATAAGTCTCTTCTCCTGGTCTTACTTCTTGTTTCTGCCTCTTTGGAGAGGGTCCCTACACTGCTGGATCATCAATAGGCCTTTTCCTTCTTGAAGTAGAAAGGATATCTTCACTTCTTTGCTGTGGTGGTAGGAGAATAGTGTAACCACTCCTTTGCATTGTATAAATTCCCCTTGGGGTCAATTTCATGTATTTAGGCTGACTCAAAATTTGCCTAGCCATCTCAGGGTTTGTCTTAGTCACTGCTACCCTTTTTTCATTGACTACATGCATGATGCCTTCAAAATGTTCCATAAGGGCATCCACTTTCCTTGCCCATGGTTCAAACCCCATCAATGGGTCATAAGCTCTGTCAAAATTTTGAACAAAATCTATAGTCTTTTTGTAAATGACCCATTTCTCTTTCTTGATCTCCTGAGTTTGAAGATCAAACTCATTTCTGATTACGTGCTTAGGAAAATTAAATTGATGCTCAATAAGAGCACACCTCACTTTATCTCTAAATACTCCTGAGAGAAAACCTTTAGTATCTGCACACCTCACCACTGCTTTAGACATTCTTTAGGGCTGAAAAACCTTATTCAAATACACCCATCCTCCTTTTGTGATCACATATTGGTGTGCTATGGTTATGTCTAGGAAAAAGGTTCCCCTTCCTTTACCAGTGAGAATGGACTCTTGCAAGTCTCCAATTTGCCTTAGAATTTCTACATATCCCAACTTCAATGGGACTTGATAAGGTAAAATAGAAGGTGCTACCTTACAACCATACACTCTAAAAATTGTGGAAACTGGATACAAGATAATATCCCCAAAATTGTGAACAATAGTAATATCCTGGCAAAACTCCTTTGGCCTAGTTAGCCTCAGCAACTCTCTTGGAATCCTTGGATTGTCAAAATGTAAAAGAGCTCTAAGTCTAGAGGCAAAATCTCTGTCAAAAATAATATAACTGGCATCAATTCTATCCCATGATAGAGCTATAGTCCACAACTGCACTGGAAGAATCTCTCCATTCCTTTCCTTCACAATATCTATTGTTGTACCAAAATATTCATCACCCTTGTATAGAAACATGTGCATGAGCATTGAGTACCATCCAAAAGGTGTAGACACCTTCATATTTTTGATTCCCATCAACCCCTCATGGATTATATCAGCTAAATGAGATGCAAAGTCAAAAATAAGGGCTAATTGGGGGTGCAGTGACTGTACCATCATAAAAATATAAGGTACTGGCATATGAGTTGCCTCATCATGCCCTGGAATCAAAGTTAAAGATTTATAAACTTCCTGTGCCCTTTTACTAAATAAGTCTAATCTAAAGGGCTCTGGTGTGCTTGCACTAACAGCACACATTGATCCTATTTGATCAAAAAATTGACTCAAAGGGCCTATCCTTAGATCATCCTTCTGTGCTTCATAGATTTCAGTAAACTCTGTGAAATCTATCTTCTCTAACCCTACAGATGGTTCATTCAATGAAAATACTTCCCTAATCTCATCCTCTGTGATGCTAATTAGGTCTCTACCATTTATATCCTTGACACACTTTGTCACAGGATCATAGCACTTAGCTATCTAAATTAATAACTCAACATCCATAAAAACACTAGGAACAACTAACCTCCCAATATCAAATTGCCATATATTACTCAAGGGGGCACAAGCATTCCTTTGTGAATAAGCTAACTTGAAAAGAAAAGACCGTTATGCTTGTCACTCACCTTGGCATCTCTCATTCAGTTTCCCCTATCATGGAGACCATCTGCAACTGAATCTCTAGGGTTTCTTGCAACTAGTTCTTTCATCCTAACTGCCCCATTGTCTGAATGAGGAAGTAACTGCATTAAATCCTCAAAAATACCTCTCTTGATATACTCTATTTGACCAGACAAATTCCTCTTGGGTGACATCTTAAAACTAGGGCTCTTACAATAATATACGAGTACTCAAGAAAAACCCTAGAAACTATCAACACAAAATCCTTCACAAATTCTTCACAAACTTCAAGCAATTCTTTTAAATCTAGAAAGTAGACCTACCGAGCACTTGCAAATTCTTCACTTCAAATTGATTAGAGAAATAAATCCAGTCGCCATAGAGCTTATTGAAATGGTAATGAGAAACAATGGTTGAATTGTGTTGTATAACATAGCCAACTACTTGCAATTCACCTGCACGTAGCACAATAAATCTGCCATTACTGAAAGTTGGTGGCCTCTGCATTCACAGGACGTGAAAAATGTCACTAAGCAAAAAATTTGAATTTGGGCCATTGATAAATTTCTATCTCGGTGCATCGGATGGACATCAAGTCGAACAGTAAAGCCTTGTTTACTTTTCCCTATGTCAGTTCTCAACCAATGAGAACATTTCAAAATGCCAGGTGGAAAGACTTTTAACAATAATCTTTATTTTGCCCAGAATAGATAGGTGTCATCACGTCGCTAAAGCACAACCCAAAACCTGTCAGAGATACCATCCCCAGATATAACAACCATCGTAGATGCACTCTGATCAGATGATCACAAGAACTTAACAAAACCTCAGCCCCACTGAACACCTTTAAAAACCTTCGATGAATCAGAAGATGACACCTCAGATAAGCTAGCAAGCCAAAAAATCTCATGTCATCTATGGTTTCAGAAACACCTGGCAATCAAAAATCATCATTAGCACCACGGGCCAATCAAAAAGAAACATATCAATAAAAGTTCTGACAACCGAGGACCCACTGAATGGTTCATATCCTTGGGCAAGATCGATGGTCATCGCTATACCGTGATGCATAAAAGACATGCATCTCATCTTAATGGTATAACGATAGCCGTAAGATCTTTCCACACTTTAATCTTCATACTACTCAGGTCCCATGATGACACATCATCCAACTGAACACTAAACCAGAAGACAACACGTTGCAAAAAAATGACAAGTGGAAGACCTGTCATCTTTAATATCAATTTTGAAAGATTCTGACAACCGCCACCTCAATACTGCTGACAACCAATAAAAATCTTACATGAGAATATGACCTGACAGTGTCAGGACCCACCGTGAACTTTATTCATCAAAAGGCAATCTGATGGTCATCGCTATACTGCAATGCATAAAAGACATGCACCTTGGTCCAACGGTATAATGACAACCATGGATTAGATTCACTCGTTAAGGGCCAACACATTACAAAATCAAATGGGTGCACAAGGATAGGTGGCACGTAGTCACCATTTTGCATGTCAGGGAATTTGACAAAGAGCAGTCTTGCAGTGCAATGACAACCACACATTTTAAAGGCTTTCCTTTAAGAAAAATTAATCTAGAACTTAGGCTTTGGTGGATTTAATTAAATAAAAGGGTTGATGGTTCGAAAGCCTAACCACCTCAACACATAAAATAATGAACAAAGTGAGTCAAGATATTAGCACATGTTTTATGAAAAGATTAGTAACTCAAAAAGGGTAATGTGGAAACATAACATGACCTACGATGAGTCAGGGCTTTGGATAAAGCTTAGGGTTTACACCTTGAAGAATATTACCACTAGGTCAATAATCTCAGACTACTTTGAAACATTATCACAGAGCTGAAAATTTTTATATGGTGATAACACACTCAAGGAAGAGAAACAATCAAAGAAGAGAGTGGAGTCTACAATAAAGAAAATTCTAAAAGAATCAGGTATGAGTGAGTAGGAATTTGATATTGGAAGAAAGACTGCAGAAGCAATAAGGCAAAGTGAGATACTATCAGTCCCACCTTTGGCATCAAGTGTAGAACCCATTCAAGTTAAGGTAAGGGTTGAAGAACCTAAGAAGGAGCAAGAAATTAGTCAAACAGAGAAATCCTCTTTTTTAGCACCAAGCAAAAGAATGAAGGCAAGTGCTTCAGGACTGGGTAAAAGACAAAAAATAATTGTTCCACCAGTACCTAGAAGAGTTGCAGAGATAAAAGATGATGAAGTAACAATAAAGAAGAAATCATGGAAACCAAGGATAGAAAGAGTTAATGAAGATATAATGCAGCATGGAGACTTTACCAAAATGAACAAATACTATGATTTATATGGATCCTCTGATAGATTAAATCTAGAGAATGCAATGTTTACACATATGATTTTGACAAACAAGAAATTTGATACTATTCATGGAAAGATACCAGAAGATTTTTACAACAGACTTGTGAGAAGAAAGATGAGAGCACAAGAAGAAGATACTAAAATGAGAGAGAATGTGATAAGATAGTTCTGTGACATGAGAGATGTTGACCACCTTAAACAGATCCTCAAGCCACTTGAAACCCTATTAAGAACCAAAAGAAGAATTATACAAATAATGGGAGGTCAGTATGAACAACTAAAGACTGAAACTGACCAGGCAGTTGTGCAAGTGCTAGCAAACTTGGTAGCAGGAAAAGATAGCAAAGAGCAATCAGTTGTAGAATCAGCAGAGAAACAGAGTTTAGAATAGGCAGAGGCAACAATAGAGGTAGTTGAAGTTGAAGATATTCCCTCTTCTTCTATAAACATTAGCACAAAATCTATGGACATTCAAGGAACAAAAGTTACTTTAGATTCAGATGATGTGGTACTCAATAGTTTGGATAACATTGTTGACAATTTGGCTTTGGGAGAGAAAGAAAAGAGTATTAAAATAGAGACTACACGAATAGAAGAGAAAATGGAAACAGAGGCCCATACACCTATTGAACCATAAGAATACATCAGTCTTACTCCTAAGACTGGAAAGGAGAAAGGAATAGGAACATTGATTGAAGATTTGAGTAGGGAGGTTGATGACGATGATCAATTAGAGTTGATCACTTCTTTGAACAAAATTATTGGAAAGAACAAGAAAGTTAATAATTTGGAAGGTAGCCTGAAAGATTTGACTGAGAAGCTACAAAGTTTTATATCTACAAAAGTCTTTGATTCAGACCCACTTGAAAGAGAAAAGATGGTAATAAATTCTTTTGATGTTGAGTTCACTAATTTGACTAATATTGCTAAGTTTAAGGCTTAGGCAGCTTATGAAGCTGAGATGTTGTAGAATATAAGTCAGAATATCAAAAATGACATTTACAGCCTTGACAAACACATTAAGAACTTAAGGAAACATCTTGAGACTGGAAAGTGTTTGTACATTTAGTGTACAAAATCTAAAAATATAATAATTGAGGAAGATAAGAAGATAAAAGAGAAACAAGATGAAATTGTAGTAGAGACAAACTCAATGGCCAGCACAAACATAAAGATCAGTGCAGTTGAGAAAAAGATTAGAAAATTATGTGATGAGATAAGGACTTTGAATGATGAGAAGAATAGGAAAATTATTAGGATAAACATCTTGAGAGAGCATGTCTCAATGAATTTGACTATAATAGAAGAGCAGCTAGAAGAATGTCTTACTGCTAAGACATCATTTTAGAAGTTCAATTTTGAGTCCCTTGAAGCTTGTCAGATTGCAGCATACGGATTGAGTACTTTACTCAATGTAGCAGAATCAATTAAGAAGGCATGGGAGAAAGATTTTGAGGCTTGGAAGTCAGATTTTGTAGATTGTGTTGCAAGGCTACCGGCTTTGCAATAAGACAGTATGGTAAAAAAAGTTTTGACACAATTTTGTATATGCCTTTCCACCCTTTATTTTGTCATTGTTGTGAGAGATACTTTGAAAATTGTTGATATATGATAAGGAAGGATACTCATAGGGGGAGTTCTATGGAGTATTATGAAGTATTATAGATTATGTGTACATTTTGAGGAGATATAAGGATAGTATACTTATTTTATACTATGGCCATAATTTTGATACAAATTTTAAGATTTTGACTTGTACACTTAGCCAATTTTCTCATATGTTGCCACCAATGACAAAGGGGGAGATTGTTGGCAATTCAGCTGAGGTATGTACATGGATGTTGTCATTATGGAAACATATGTTCCCTATGAAGATCGCATAAGCTGGAAAGTAAGTATGGAAGATCGCAGACTAAAATTGTCTAAGTATGAAACAATGTTTTTGACAGAGCACCCGATACAGTTTATTTTGGTGACATTCACTAGAGCATGATCAGAGTTTGCGCAATTGAACATAGATTCTATGGTGTCTAAGGATACCCCATCTCAGTGTGCAAAAGAGTACAGATAGTACAGACAAAGTTATGATTGTTTTACCGATGATAGAGTACAGCCGATAGAGCAGTTTTGAAGGCAGAACTAGTAAATGAATTAAGGGATTATTTTGCTTGTCAAAATAATGACTTAATATTATAAAGAGATGACATCCTAAATGTTTACTCTTGGATAAAGATATACAAGCTGACAGGAGAAAGATATTATGTTTGTATCTTGTATAAATAAAGATGTACTGAACATACTTGAAATGTAATTTGTAACTTGTGATAGCTGTATATTGTGATAGCAGCGAAAGTTGTTGATGCGAAGTTGTAAGCAGTACCATATTGTAATAAGTAAACATTTGTATTACTTTTTTGGGTAGTGAGCTCATCTGGTAATTAGGTTTTGTATCTACAACTCTTAATAGGGTTGAGGCTTCTAACAAGGCCTATAGTCCCTTAACCAGGACTGATACACTTTATGATTGTAATAGGCTCCTAATAGGGTCAACATCCTTAACAGGATATCTTTTGATTAGTGGATCTTTGTGGGTACCATCCCCACCAAGGTTTTCCCTTGGCCAGGGTTTCCTCAAGAACATATCATGTGTTATGAGTTCTTTACATTTACTATTATGTATGCTATTTAGTTTCTTATGCTTTAAAGTAATCTATTATATCCATAAGTGGGCAAAAGTAAAAGTTTGTGAAATATTGATTCACCCCCCCTCTCAGTATTTCCTATTTCTAATAGGATTCACCTTATCAGATAGATTTGATATGGTATACAGATTGAAGAAAGCCCTCTATGGACTTAAGCAAGCTCCTAGAGGATGGTATGAAAGACTTTATGGATATTTGACAAAGATTGGACTCAAGAAAGGAGCAACAGATTGTAATTTATTCATAAGAGAAACATCTAATAAATTATTATTAGTTGCCATATTTGTTGATGACATTATCATTGGTGGTAATGATAAGCTCAATGCTGAATTTGCTAAGGAGATGCAGAGAAAATTTGAGATGAGCATAATTGGACCTATCAAGAACTTTTTGGGATTGAATGTGCAACAGACAAACAAAGGTATATTCATAAATCAGACTAAGTATGTGAAAGAGATCTTGAAGAAATTCAAGATGGATGATTGCAAGATAGTAAGTATTGCTATGATAACTAGATGCAAGATTTCAAAAGAAGATGATTCACCAGCAATAGACATAACCTTATATAAATCTATGATTGGTAAAATTATATATCTTACTCAAACTAGACCAGACATTTTCAATGCAGTTGGTATTATTGGAAGATTTGTAGAAGAACTTAAGCAAAGTCATCTCATGGTAGTAAAGAGGATATTCAGATATTTGAGAGGAACTATAGACTATGGTTTATGGTATCCTAATTTAGAGAATATAGAGATTCATGTATATACTAATGCAGATTGGGCATGATGCATGGATGACAGAAAGAGTACTTCAGGAGGAGCAGTATTTCTTGGTGATAGAATTGTCACTTGGACAAGCAAGAAGCAAAATTGTATCTCTCGATCAAAAACAAAAGGAGAATATGTAGTAGCAACACTGATTTGTTCTACAATTGTGTGGATCAAGAAAATGATAAAGGATTTTGGTATTCAGATTGATTATCCTATTTTTATTCATTTTGATAACACTAGCACTATTAACATGTCACAGAACCTTGTGATGCATGCAAAGACAAAAAACATTGAGATAAAATATCACTTCCTAAGAGAGAAAGTAGCAGAGAAAGAAGTAAATTTTGACTACGTGAGCAAAAAAGATGAGCTAGCAGATATATTCACAAAGCCTTTACCTAAGGATACATTTGAGTATCTCAGGGAGAAGCTACAAGTAATTCCCTTCTCTGAATTAGATTAGAGATTGCAGGAGTGCATCAATCCTCAGTGACTGATAAAAGGTTGACTACTCTACTTCAGGAGTAGTAACGGTGCTTAATTTTTTGGAACCCTTTGCCATTGATGTTAAAGGGGGAGTATAGAGTCATGAAAATAAGTAAAGAATACAACAGTTCATTCTTAAGGAAGTTTTGACGAGGAAATGGAGAATGTTATAAAAGAATTGCAGCAAGGGGGAGTGAGTACTTAGCAAGAAGGAACAAAATAGTAAGAGATGGAGGATTCATCCTTGGGGGAGTTTTGTTGAGGAAATGGAGAATATTATAAAATAATTTGTTATTTGGATTGGTGGTGTTTTTCATTCCATATGTTTCCATCAATGCTAAAGGGGGAGATTGTTGGATATTTGCCAGCAAGCTAGTGATGACTATATGTTTGTCATTGATGACAACATATGGTAAGCGATGTGTGTGGAAAATTGATGGAGAGAACCTTGAGAATATGTTGCATGGATATGTTATCAGCATTATATCATGGATGTAGAGGTTGACTATGAGTACAGACAATTGTGTAGCAGTTTGTGTCAGTAGTGTTCCTGACAAAGTTACATACAGTGTTTGGTATGAGATTCATAGTTCAGTTATCATGGAGCCTTGTACGTTTATATGTATGTTGTGGACATATGTATGAAGCTATGTTCATGGGCATAGAGTCAAATATGAAGTAGAAGTTAAGTTATGGTGTTCATAGTTAACAGTCACAATTTCTTGAGTTTATCCAAAGGAGTCAACAGTGATTGTATTGGTACAGTAGTTGCACCTATTATTTTGGTATGCATGCTTGGATTAGTGTTTATTAGAGAGTTAATAATTTTTGGTTAGGAGAACATTATGTAATTCAGCATGAGGGAAAAGTATCAGTTAATTTGGTGGAGCCAACGGTGTGAAGCGACGTGTTCACTCATATTGAGTTGGACAGGTCCCAGTTTATGTTGTGTGTTGAGTAGAGCCGACAGAGATGTTATTCAAGAGTTTTATTGTTGCTCTAATATGATTTAAAGGTGGTTCTAATAGACCAAATTCATTATATCATTTAGAGGAAAGATACTTATAGGCAGTCAGTTGTGATTGCTAACTATGGCAGATAGTTGATTGACATAAAGCAGAGTAGAAGGTGCGAAGTATTGAGCCATGAACAGAAGGTCTATGTGACAAAGAAGAAAGTGTATGCTATTCATTGGAACTAATCTAGATAGAAGGTATACATCACAGTTCACAAAACTCTAGATATAGTGTGTATCTATTATACAGAAGGTTGTAGCCTTCACCCCTTTGAGCAGTGAGCTCTCAGATAGTGCATCCTCACCCCTAACAGGGTTAATTGTAAAAGACTTTGAACAGGGTCTGACCCTTGACCAGGTCACTGTACTTATTGCATTGTAAAGATCAATTCCTAATAGGTTTGTAAGATCTTCTAACAGGGATCATAATACACTAGTGCAGTTCTTAGTGGGTGTCAATTCCCACCAGGGTTTTTACCTACTGGGGTTTCCCCATAACCAAAATTATGGTGTTGTGTTAAATGTTCCTATATTTTGTTTATGCTCAATGTTCTTCTATACTTAATTGAATAAATAATTAAATCTGGTAGATAACTGATTCACCCCCCCCCCTCTCAGTTATCTCTTGGGACTATTCCTAACACTAGGAATATAAAAGAGGCTCCTATGACAAAATGCAACCAGTGAAGGAAAACTAGAAGTTCCTAAGGTCTAGAAGTTCCTACAGGCCCCTAAGACATATGAGAAGATGTCACAAGGATCCTATGGAGTCTCCAGACTCTCTCAAATGCCCAAAATGAAATCAAATTGATGAAAGGCTCTCCCCTTAATACCACAAACACATAACATAAATAGAGAAACAACAACAATTTGAAAGAACAAAAAATGGGCTTCTTATTATCTCTACAAATGTGGAATTACAAATTTTAGAATTACAATATGCAAAGCCACATGGGCATTTTCTCTTAAAATATTCTGTAGGACAAAGCCTCAAATCATTACCCAGATCTACTACCTAGAACTGCCCTAGACAACACTACAAACCTTTCTTATATAGGAAATTTCCATCACCCGAGAAGGTTCCAGAAATTTAGCCATTAAGGCCAAATTCCCTAAGAATTAATTTATTTTCATTTCTTTTTACATAGGGTCAGCTCAAAATAATTACAAAATATGATTTTAGGTAGCCCAACTTCCGGAAGCCATAACTTTTTAACCGTAGCTTCGTTTTTGTATTATAACCACTTTTTGGAAATGTCAGGACGAGATCTACAGTGCCTAACTTGCGCAAGCTCCAGTCAGCTAGGGGTCGATTGCGATTCGGAGCCTCTAAGGCCTTCAAAATTGAGCTCATAGATTTTGTACCCAAAAACCTCAATAAATTCACTGATATAGATGATATGGCAATGAAACTCAACTGGTAGGCTGATATGACTAAGATGAACCTCCACCTGTGAAATCAAAACATTTCGACATCGTATGACCAACTTACTAAAAATAGTAAGTTTCCACAAATAGTAGCTCTACACAAGATAACCCTTATTTAAAAGAAACCAAAAATATTTTTGGGTGATGCAAGATTTCTCTTACACCCAGGATGCTCCTGCATCAAACACTCGGGGTAATTTGAGAAGTGACCCTGTAATGACTCAGGTGTGAAGAGGAAAACCAAGATGGTTAACCTCCTCCCTTGTCAGCCATGATGAATCTTCAATAGGTCATCATTTCCATTTGACTAGATTTTCTTCATATGTCTTGTTCCTTGTGCTTCTACCAACATGACTATCCAATATATCCTCAATCTCCTTGGTATCTGAACTAGTTGCTGAAATACTCCATCGTGCTTCTGTCATCTCATTTTCAACACCCCCTTCATGATATTCTGTTAAATCTAAAATGTTATATACTGGTGAAATAGTTAGCTCGGTAGGAAATTCTACCTCATAGGCATTTCCTGAATCATGCTTCTTCAGTATCTTACATGGCCCAAACTTCTTCATTTTCAACTTGTTATATGTACCAACTAGAAATCTTTCCTTCTGCAAATGAACTATGACTTCATCTCCAACTTGAAATTCCTTATGCCTTCTTTTCTCATTTGCCTTAGCCTTATACTACACATTCATCTTGGTAATGTGCTTCCTCACCTCCTCATGGATGTTCTTCAAATGTTTTGCAAAATCCTTAGCTTCAACACTACTTATTTCTCCTTTATCTATCTTCCTCAACTTAGATGATTTTTTGGGACTACTTCCATATACAATCTAGAATGGTGATTTACCAGTGGTCCTATTGACAACATTATTGTATGCAAATTCTACCTGTGGTAAAATAAAATCCCATCCTATTGGCTTGTCTCCAACCAAACATCTCAGCAAATTTTCCAAACTCCTATTCACCACCTCTGTCTATCCATCTGTCTATGGATGATGTGATGAACTGAACTTCAAATCTATCTTCAACTTCTTCCATAATGTGCACTAGAAATATCCAACAAACTTAGTGTCCCAATCTGAAACTATACTCTTTGGAAAACCATGTAGTCTCACCACTTATTTGAGATTTTTTTTTGCTACATGAACAACATCATTAGTCTTCTTGAAGGGAATGAAATGTGACATCTTTGAAAATCTATCAATGACCACAAAAATTGAATCATGTCCCCGCTGAGTCCTTAGTAAACCAAGAACAAAATCCATACTAATATCCTCCCAAGGATTCTTTGATACAGGTAATGGCTGATACAACCCTATATTCTGCTTCACTCCTTTCGCCATCTGACATACTTTGCAACTTTGTATAGACTTCTTGACATCTTGCTGCAGCTATGGCCAATAATAATTCTAACTAACCAAAGAAAGGGTTTTATCACGACCAAAATGTCCAGCTAATCCTCCACTATGCTTCTCCTTGATTAGATTCTCCCTCATAGAACTTCATGGAATGCACAATTGGCTCCCTCTAAATAGCATACTATCCTAGATGATGAAATCCAACCATTTCATTCTGTCTAGAGTAACAAGTTCTATAAAAGCTTTCCAAGATTCTCCAAAATTAGGATCCTCTGGATACAAATTCTTGAGTTCCTTGAACCCAACCACCTCAATTTGCATCTATGTCAGCAATAGTTACCTTCTGCTGAGTGCATCTGCAACCCTGTTAGACTTTCCACTCATGTGTTTCAAAAAAAATGTCTAACTTTGCAAAAACTCAACTCATTTCAAATTCCTTTGATTCAACTTTCTTTAACTATTCAAATATTGTAAAGCTTGATGACCAGTATATAAAATGAACTCCTTAGGAAGAAAATAGTGTCTCCACTTCTTTAATGCCTAAACTATAGCATAAAATTCCTGATCATAAATAGAGTATTTTCTCTTGGCATCATTTAACTTCTCACCGAAATAAGCAACAAGTTTACCTTCTTGGCTCATAACAGCTCCTATTGCAGTACCACTAGCATCACAGTCTACTTGAAACACCTTATTAAAATATGGAAGTGCTAAAATAGGTTGTTCTGTAACTTTCTATTTCAATAGTTTAAAGCTCTTATCTACCCCATTAGTCCACTTAAACTCTTTTCTATCTCCTCTCATTGTTTCAGTCAAGGGTCCATAAATACTGCTAAAATTTCTGATAAAATTTCTATAAAAGCTAGCCAAACCATGAAAAAATCTTACCTTAGTAGTGTAATACCCCAAAATTGGCACCTATTTAATTTCATCAATTTTGGTGCATTATCTCGATTTTAGATCACCAAAGTCCTAGTTCCCTATGCAATTTTCTCTCTCATATCTGACTTAATTTGACTTGATGTCAATTGCAAAGACCATAAATTGCAATAATCAAACGCTAAATAATTCCTAAGTCCTAGACTTTATTTGGCTAAATAATCTCTATGATACATTAATTTAATTATGAAGTCCTAAGTACTTTTAATTAAATTAAACTCCACCCCCTTTAGCTAAATACCCTTGAAAGGAATTAATAAATATTTAGTTAAATTGAATGGACATCTCTTTATTTGAATTTAATAATTCAAATTACTCGAAAGGTCACTCTCCACATGTGGCAAATTCCATTCTTTTAATTAAATAATTCATTGTCTTTTTGTCTCAATTAGGAATGAAGAGTCCACCGTTTCAAATCAAGAAACTCTTCATTCCTCTTCTGGCTTGATCTATTTAATGAACCTCTTTTTCTCATTCAAGAGAGCAATTTTTGAGAGCATCCTCACTATAGCATTTTTTAGTCTCATATCTCATTGTTTTCAAATCTTTTTATTGCATTTATTAGATTAATATCTCATTATTAGTATAATCTTTGCATCACATTTTAGACTAAATTTGCTTATTTGTTCTTAGTTTAATATCATATTTCTTTCAAGTTCTTAGATTAAGTTGCATCTCATCTTTATTTTCAAGCTCTTAGATTAATTGCATCCTCATTCTTAGATTAAATTGCACTTCATCTTAGCTTAATTGCATTCTTGCTCATCTTTATTGCTTCTTGGAAATCCTCCATTGTTGAATTGGTCTCCCGGCTGTTGGCTCTCATTCTGAGAGTATTCAAACACCCCATTCACATAGGAGGCAACAGGTCGCCTCACCATGGAATTTGGATTGAGTTCTTCATACTCTCTCCCAAATCCTATCAAGTGAATAATGACCATGTTGTGTTGTGCCTGATTTAGAGGTCACATTCAGTCACATACATTTTGGCGCCCACCGTGGGGCAGAAAAGATCAATTTCTGGCCTCATTCTTGATTGCTTTTTCAGTTTTAGTGTTGGTTACAGGCATTGTACGACCATTTAAAATCTGAAAACCTTATAATATAGTAATGAATGGATAGAATGATGAATCCTATTTATTATTATTTTTATTTGGTTCATTTTTATAAAGAAATGAATAAGTTATGATCATTTTGGTGAAAGTGGATATTTGCAGATTTGAGATTCTCTGAATACAGTCAGATTGAAATGTCTGGTGCGGACAAATTATGCAGAATCAAGATCTCTAATAATATCCATTGGAAAGATACGTGACTTAGCTTTCATTTCCTTTTGGTTTGAGTCATTTTTTTGCAGATTTGTGAAAGTTATGGTCATTTGACTGAAAACTGGTTTTTAACAATCTGCATTGGAGTTGCAGGCAATGATTTATTCTTAGAAAATGATTTATGAATGAGAAAAATAAATGGCTTACATATTTGGAAACTAGATTCATTAATAGTTACTGTGAAATTGGTTTTGTTTCATTTGAATTCTTTTTGAGAAAGATATGTGATTTCCTAGGCAGGGCCTGTTGTTTTAAATCTGATTTATGACAGAACAATTGCAGTCTGAAAACATTATTGGTTGAGGAACCAAATGAAATCATAAGACCTTATAACTTTGGAAAATGGTAGTTCTTGATGTTTTCTAAAAACTTTATTCTTTCCAGAAATTTTAATATTGTGATTTTATTGGTCAAATAAATCAATCTTTAAAGACTGTCTTGAAGACGCAATGTTACATATCTTACGATTTGTCATTGATTTGTCTTGATTCTATACTTTCGAATGTGTGCTAAATGCTGGATTGCAAATCTTTGGACCTAAGGTGAGTTCTTAAAATCTCTAAAACATTTGGACTTTGGGATTAAAATTGAACCTCTCATGTGTTTGGCTTGAGTGTTTACATGCTTTCATAGAACACATTTTTGATGCTCTTAATGGGAAATGAATGAACATAGATTTTATTTCATACAAGTTTGTGTTTAAGTGCATGCTTGTCTTTTACACCTTAAGTAATTCTTGGTTTCAAATATCAAAATATCTCATTGAGTAATTGAGGGCATGGATTCATTCTTTGTTTACATGAAGAGTTAAATGCACCACTTTGTGGACTCACTTCATGTTTACTTGGAAAGTTAAATATTCCATGATTCAAACCCTCTTGCACTTATGAGTAGTATTGATTAGCAGTCTTAGATTACTTGTGATTGATCTAGATTGCTATCTTGGGTTATTGGACTCGCTAATCTGCCGGCCCCTCATTTTCGCCCTGTGGTTGCAATCCCAGCGCCACATTAAAGGGGAGGGGTCTATAGGAAAGAAGCGTTAATTGTTCCACTTGGCAACCCTTTTGTGCTTTTTGGAACTCACTTGTTTTCTAAGGTGTGGACTCACTTTGAGTTTGTGTGAGGAGTTAAATGCACCACTTTTTGAACTCACCTCACATTTACTTGAAGGGTTAAATGCACCACCTTTAGTGCTTTTCAATACTTTTTGATAGAGAATTACTTACTTTTCATTTTTTTAGAAGGCTTGCTTGGGGATTTCATCACCTCAATGGACGACCTTAACTCCCGTGTTCCGGTGGAGTATAAATATCGGGAGGTGAATCCAAAGACACCTCTCTTGGGAATGAGTTAGATTTCACTCTTGGCTAAGCCTCAAAGAACTTTATACCTTTGAGAAGTGAAGGAGGAGATTTGGGTTACCGTCTCCCCCCGGCTGTGTGATTTCTAATTCTTCTCATCTACGGATTTGGGCCTCATGTACCTTGTGTATATCAAGGACTCCCTTTAGAAAAGCCATGTATATCCTTGTAGACAACTTGCTAGGATGTTGTTGTGTTTTAAGTGCCTGCTAAAACATTCTCAAGAACATACACAAGTAGAGTCCTTAGGGAGTAGAAATACTAAGTCACTATTCATGTTCATGCGCAAGGTTGCTTTGTCCCTTGCCCATTGCTTGAAGACTGTTTGCTTGAACTCCTTGATTGCTGTCTTATGTGCTTGATCAATGACATAAATCTAATCTGCCTTTTGTCCATGATTTGTTTTTCTATTTTCGTGTCGTTCACCGTCAGAAACTAGTTGTCTTGAGTTAGGAATCGATCGATCTTTGCTTTGACTCACATTGTCTCTCATCTATTCATCTTATCTCTTTATGCCTTTTGTACCTCGCATTGTGATTGTCTTATCTCGGCTGTTCTAGCCATCTCTTTTTGACAATTCGTACCAGGTTCATCTTGCATCTTGGCTGTTCTAGCCATTTATCTCCTTTCATTATCTTTGAGACAGAGTCTAGCTTTATCCCGAATCTTTGCTCGTTACATCTTCGTTTATGACTGTCACGACTCGAAGTGGCAAGACTTATCCCGTTCAGAACGCTGATCAAGATCAAAGTAAACCTCATAATCAAGACATAGGTCATCCTGAATTTTTTATGAAATCTGAACTTCGTGAGGAATTCTCACATTCTTTGTCATTCCAAGATTATTACAATCCATTGTTTCAGATACAGTCTGACTTACTATTTCAAGAATATTATAACCCATTGTTTGAAGACCAGCAAGACTCTGAAGGGTCACTTTCTAAAATTAAACCCATTGATCCTTTTGAACCTATCAACTCTTTCACGATCTCTCATAATACTACCAACAAGATGGGAGATCCAAAACCTTCAAAGTTGGTTTTCAATCTCAGCTCTAACATGCCAAAACCTTCAAAGTTGGTTTTCAATCTCAGCTCTAACATGCCAAAACCCTCAAAGTCTGTCTTTAATCTTAGCTCTAGCATGCAAACAGTCAATGCCACTGAGAAGGCTACAACAAAAGCTCAACCACCTTCTAGATTTGCTAGAAACAAACCTTGGATCTCTCACTGTGACATGATCATTGCTCCAGGGAGTGAGGATACTCCTAAACCCAAAACTCCCTTTGTCTTGCGAGGCCCTGCACCTCCCTCTTATAACTACACAAAATCTCCAACTTGTGCGAATGCTATCCCTCGATCTCATGCAAAGATTGTGCTCAAAGGTCCTGAACCTTCAACATCCAAACCAAAAATATCTATGGATAAAGCCCTCACTGAGGAAAATGTCCCCAAAGATCTCGATCTCAATCAGTTCCAATCTATGGTGGGTCATTTAACTTCGCCTCACTATTTGTGCTTTTCCAAAGAAGATGATCATTCCTTAAGCCATCCGCATGATGCTCCCCTACACACTGAAGTTATGATAGGCCCCAAGAGTATCCCTCATGTCCTCATTGACAATAGTGCTAGCCAAAGTACTTGCTCTGCTAAGATGCTTACCCAAACGACAGACAGCTTTGTTCCTGCCAATAGAGAATCCACTGAGTTCTATGAGGCCAAGCTAAAAGAAATAGAAAAGACCTTGAAGATCAAAGATATTGGCATGGGGGAATATCAGATTGAGTCCGTCTTGTCTTTGACATCTCTCCCTCCATCTCCACATTCTTGTGAAGAACCCTCTGAAGATAGATTTGGTATTGGCTATCAGAGCTATGAGCTTGACCAACCTAGCTGCAGCTTGCACTCACATGCAGATTTAGATGATGAAGAAACACAGATTCAGCCTATGACACATGAAAGATCTTTGAATGTTCAAAATTCTGATTCAGACTACCAGAAAGAGTCTTATCTACCTTCTCAAGTGCTTCAAGAACATGATTTTGGTCCTCACCAGGAGGATTTTATACACTCTACTGAACAGATTTCTACTACTGTAGCTACTACTGAATATGGCACTGCCTCTAATGGTACATATACTGATTGGGAGCAACTGTTGGATGCTTCCCTTATCTTTGGTATGCCTCAAGGTATGCCTATTCTAGATTGTTCTACCACTTCTACTGTTGAACAAAATCCTACTACTGCTGATTCAAATGATACACATACTGACTGGGAGCAACTGTTGGATGCTTCGCTTATCTTGGGTATGCCTATTCTAGATTGTTCTACCACTTCTACTATTGAACAAAATCCTACTACTGTTGATGACTACAATGGCACACATACTGATTGGGAACAATTATTGGATGCTTCCCTCCTCTTGGATATGCCTCAAGATATGCCTATTCCAGATTACTCTACTACTTCTACTACTGAACAAGATCCTACTGTTGAAGAAACACTTCCTATGTTAGATGACAACAATGAAGAAAGTCTACTTCCAATTATGTCTCTAGCTGAATGGGACTCCATATCAGATGCTACTACAGAAATACCAGTTGATGCTATGCACTTATATGCTAGTCTTAACAACTCAGAAAGAGGAGAAAGTTATGATCCTCCAGATCAAGCTATTGATGATGATCCTTTCCACCCTCCTGTGGAGATCATTCCTATGCCTCCTAGGCCATCTGTTCCAAGTTATACTCCTACTACTCCTACAAATCATGGCTATGTAAGACCCCATTCTGTTACAGCTTCATGGAATATTGGAAGATCCAAAATTGAAATGGTTCCTATTCGTGCACTCTTACCACCTGAAAGGGGACCTGATTCTTGGAATAGACCATCTTGGTTAGGCTCACATAATATTCCTCCAAACTTATCTGACTCTTCTAAGATGACTCGCAATCGACAACGCTCTATGGAAGATTACTTTCTTGATCTACCTGATGCATCCATGAATGATGAGGATGATACTGATATATTTGCACTTGAGCCCATCCCATTGACTTTTCTTCCCCCTTCATCTTCCAAAAAAGTGGCTCGTCCACTTCCATCTCCATCTCTCCACCTAAACCAGTCATATAAGCCTCTTTCATCCATCATTCCCGAGTCTTTTGGAAGTAACTTGGATGTGCAACATAAAAACAAAAATAATGAGAATCCACTTATATCTCAAGGTCACCATGTCCCATCTAATCAACATGTGACTATGAAGAAAGGAAAGAAACAAAGGTGTTCAAAAGACCGCAAAGGTCCTAAAAAAGAAGAAGACAATCAAAAGCCAGAAAATAAAATAAAAAATGGATCTCGAAATCCATTCTATAGGCATTGTCATCAAAAGCACCTCAAAGTAAAGAAGAAAAAATTCAAAAGCTATGTGGATTCCAAAGAAAGAAAAAATCAAAGTTGTCATTTGAGCTTCCAAAATTCTCATGCTTCCCTCCATTCCATCGCCCTTGCCTCTCATACTTTACCCTGTTCACTCCATCTTGCCTTGTCCCAAAGTGCATATCAGTATCTCCTTATTGCTAATGACATGACTAAGAGAAATCTAGAATGTACTCTCCCTAAGCGTTTAGAGCGTGGGAAATCTGACAAAGAGTTAAGGTGTGTCCATGAGGATATTTGTGGGTCTCACTTAAGTGGTCTTTCCTTGACTATGGATCTCTTGATGGTTGGACACTACTGGTTGACTCTCCTGTTACTACTACAACATCTGGTTTTGATTCTGCAACTTCTCAGCTGGCTACTGCTACAAATGACTATGTTTCCAGAGATCACCACTGAAGGAGAGAAACTCAAAGATCCCATCAACACTCTTCATCTAAGAAGTTCTATAGCTGACATTCTCAGTATCCTCATGTACATATTTATTGGTCCTGAAAAAATCCTAAAAATTGATATATTGCAAAAAATCCTAAAAATTGCAAAATGTCCTGAAAAAATGATCATCTTAGTGAAAACCTGGCAAACAGGCGCTTTGATGTATCTATTATCTTGGTGAAAACCTGGTAAACAGGCGCCTTGATAATACAAAAAAAAATGAAAAATTTGAAAAAATACAAAAAAATATAAAAATGTGAAAAATACAAAAAAAAATTGAAAAGAAAAAAAATACAAAAAAAATGAGATATTCAAAAAAATACAAAAAAAGAGAAAAAAGAGAAAAGTACAAAAAAATTGAAAAAGAGAAAAATGTGCCATTGATGAAAACCTGGTAAACAGGCGTCATGGTAGCAAAAATAGAATCTCTGCCAAGATGGTGAAAACCTGGTAAACAGGCGCCTCTTGTTTTCCTGAAGTAACATCTCATCTCAGCATCGCTTGGCTCTTAGTTTCCCGCTTTAGTTTCCTTCCTTTCCTGCTTTAGTTTGTTTTCCCGCTTTCCTGCTTTAGTTTGTTTCCTGCTTTGGTTTGCTAGCTCATGCCTTGCTTTCAGTGTCTTCGAGATTTTACTCGACTCTTCATGGATTGGAACTGGTTCACACTTGGGGGCACCTACCTGGTCTAGGGGGCATTGTCCTATCGCTTTTAGAACTCTCTTTTGAGCATTGGTCGCCAGTGGTTCTCACTATGCCTGCCTGCGGATACCTAGCTTTCGTTCGATCTCTCTTCTTCGGGATTTCTCCCTTTTATCAATCACCAGTGATTCTCATTACATCTGCCTACTATCATTATCTCATTGAGACTTCAAATGTTATCTTTCCGAATTGACTTCAATCCGCTTGCACACGAACTTAAACTGAAACTAAAACTAAATGTGTGTTTCTTTGAGGCATGTTGAGCTTTGTTTTCTTTGAGTGTTTGTTTGTTTGCTTTCTTTGCTTTCTGCTTGTTGGTTTAGTTCCAATGATTCAAAGAATTCATTTAAGAGGGGTGTCCGTCTGTAAGAGCCTCTATCTCGTATTGGATGGCCATGCGTACCTCGACTCCTTTTATATGGATGCTTTGGTGAAGTTGGTTCTTCTCCTTGTCTTTTGAGTGACTTCTCTCTGCTACTGATGAAATTGTAAACGCTCGTCCTGTTAAGTGAACGTAAGGGTCACTGCGAGCAATCTTTGGCAAAAGAAAGAACTCCTGCGTGCTTGGTGTGTTTGTTCGCAAGAGACATTCAGGTCATTCTAGCATTTATGCTCTAATGCTTATGTTAACTTGCTAGATTAAAAGGAATAGGTGTTCAGGTCATTCTGGCTTCTTGTGCCTTGATGCTTACACCTTATTCCGACAAATTTAAGACTCATGTCATATTCATATTCACATGATAGCTATATTAGTAAGGATTGTATGACATCTTGCGATTGTCCGAACTTGAAAGGCTCTATGATGATAAATATGGTGAGTCCAACAACCAAGTCCTAGGCCTACATTTAGACTTGCATCTTTCATTTTAGGCTTGCATTTGGAGTGCTTTCTTGTTACTCTCTTGATTGCTTTCTTCTGGATCTGCTCATCAAAGGTTCTCATCTTTTGTCCCAGTCTCATCTTGGCTGCATCCTTTTTCGGGATCGAATTGAAATCTGACATCTCTAAGTGGCTCAAAATCGCATTTTAAATATTGGATTCCTTCTGGATCGGATGCTTGTGCAGTCAGCCTTCTGGGGTCATTTTCTTGCCAGATCCTCATCTTTGCATCATGTTCTCAAATCTTTGCTTCTTTTCATCAAGTCAACCCTAGTCAAAATTTGGTCAAACTTGGTCAACAGGACCTCTGCTTTGCTCCGTTTCACTTCTGTAGCTTCGCGAATCTAGTCTAATTGCTTTTGCTCTGCAATCTCTTGTTGTTTATCATCCTTCTGACATGTCATCTTTCAATTTTGCTCCTGAGGGGGCAGGATGATTACATCATTTGAATCTTGTCGAATCTATTCTTGAATCAGTCTGATTTGAATCATCAGTTCTCATTGCTAGGGGCATCTTCACACCTCGCATCTTGTCATCTAGAAATCTATCTCTTAGGTATCTGAGCAATCTAACTCGGATCCTCGAGGATCACTCTTCATTCTGGAGATGGCTCTTGAAATCTTTTGGGTATTGGGGCAATCTAACCCTAATTCCTGGGAGTCAAGCTTCATTCTGGAGATGACTCTCAAAATCTCTTCTAGACCGTTATCTGGGCAATCTAACCTGGGTCTCAGAGGACTAAGCTTCATATTGGGGCAATCTAACCCTGATTCAGAGATAGTCCTAAATCTGCATCTTCATCAATTGGTATTGGGGCAATCTAACCCCGATTCCGGTTCTCTTCTAAGATCGTTGTCTTCGCAATCTAACTTAGACTTCGAAAAAATTTATGCTTTGATCTGCTTTCATCTGTCACTTCAGACTATTCTTTGAATCAACGCGCTGTTCGCACATCAATTCAAAGAGGGGCAAATGTAATACCCCAAAATTGGCACCTATTTAATTTCATCAATTTTGGTGCATTATCTCGATTTTAGATCACCAAAGTCCTAGTTCCCTATGCAATTTTCTCTCTCATATCTGACTTAATTTGACTTGATGTCAATTGCAAAGACCATAAATTGCAATAATCAAACGCTAAATAATTCCTAAGTCCTAGACTTTATTTGGCTAAATAATCTCTATGATACATTAATTTAATTATGAAGTCCTAAGTACTTTTAATTAAATTAAACTCCACCCCCTTTAGCTAAATACCCTTGAAAGGAATTAATAAATATTTAGTTAAATTGAATGGACATCTCTTTATTTGAATTTAATAATTCAAATTACTCGAAAGGTCACTCTCCACATGTGGCAAATTCCATTCTTTTAATTAAATAATTCATTGTCTTTTTGTCTCAATTAGGAATGAAGAGTCCACCATTTCAAATCAAGAAACTCTTCATTCCTCTTCTGGCTTGATCTATTTAATGAACCTCTTTTTCTCATTCAAGAGAGCAATTTTTGAGAGCATCCTCACTATAGCATTTTTTAGTCTCATATCTCATTGTTTTCAAATCTTTTTATTGCATTTATTAGATTAATATCTCATTATTAGTATAATCTTTGCATCACATTTTAGACTAAATTTGCTTATTTGTTCTTAGTTTAATATCATATTTCTTTCAAGTTCTTAGATTAAGTTGCATCTCATCTTTATTTTCAAGCTCTTAGATTAATTGCATCCTCATTCTTAGATTAAATTGCACTTCATCTTAGCTTAATTGCATTCTTGCTCATCTTTATTGCTTCTTGGAAATCCTCCATTGTTGAATTGGTCTCCCTGCTGTTGGCTCTCATTCTGAGAGTATTCAAACACCCCATTCACATAGGAGGCAACAGGTCGCCTCACCATGGAATTTGGATTGAGTTCTTCATACTCTCTCCCAAATCCTATCAAGTGAATAATGACCATGTTGTGTTGTGCCTGATTTAGAGGTCACATTCAGTCACATACAAGTAGCACTCCTTGGAGTAGGCCATTCAAGGATAGCCTGCACTTTCTCTGGGTCCATTTTTAGACCTTCTGCTGAAACTACAAATCCCAAATATACTAACTCCTTCACAAAACTGCACTTCTTAAAATTAATCAACAATTTCTCTTCTCTCATCTTCTCAAACACCTTAAAAATATGCATTATATGCTCCTCCAATGTCTTACTGAAGATCAAAATATCATCTAGGTAAACAATGACAAACTTACCCAGAAATTATTTCAAAATCTTGTTCATGAGCTGCATGAAAGTTCTCGGTGCATTGGTTAGCCCAAAAGGCATGACTAACCACTCATACAATCCTTCCTTTGTCTTGAAGGAAGTCTTCCATTCATCCCCTTCTCTAATCCGAATCTGATGATATCCACTCTTCAGATCTATCTTTGAGAAATACACAGCTCCACTCAAATAATCCATAATATCATCCATCCATGGCAAAGGAAATCTGTACTTGATTGTGATCTTATTGATAGCTCTAGAATTTGTACACATTCTCCATTATCCATTCTTCTTTGGTGCTAATACTGCTGGTACATCATAGGGACTCCAGACTCTCACAGATCAATCCTTTTTGCAACAACTCATGTACTTGTCTATTCAACTCTTCACTTTCTGCTAGTGTCATTCTGTGTTCTGCCTTATTTGGCAAACTAGCTCTTAGAATCAGGTCCATCTGATGACTGATCTTCCTTACTAGTGGTAATCCATCAGGTACATTATCAAATACAATATCCTAAAACTCATCCAACAAATTTGCAATTTTTATAGGTACATCTTCTACTTCCTCTTTACCAACTTTTGGAATTAAAGAAAAACACATATGCTCATGCCTCATACCCTTTAAAAATTTTCTTCCATCAAAAAAACTTATTCTTGCATTACCATATACCTTTTCTTTTGTGTCCTTCAATGGATTTAGCTTATGTTGCACTCCATCCTTCGTCAATAAATAGGTATTTGCATGACTATCATGTACAACACGCCTGTAAAACTAGCACAGTCTTTCCAACAAAATATACCATGCATCCATAGGTATGATATCACATAGTACCTCATTATGGTATCTGCCAATCTTGAACTTTACTAGGCACTGTTCACTGACCATGACCTTGTGGTCATCCTGCACCCAGGTAATCTGGTATGGATATGGGTGTTTCTATCTCTTGAGCTTCAAATTTGTCACCATCTCTTCTAACACCAGATTGTCAGTGCTTTCTCTATCAATAATCACATCACAACACTTATCTTCACACTTGCATCTAGTGCGAAACAAGCTCCTCCTTTGCTCAGGTTCATTCTCACCACTCAACATGACTCTTCTGTTAATTAGCATTTCTCCTCTTTTAACATCTTCAGAATGTGATGATCTAGCATCTTCATCCACATGTGCAACTCTAGCCTGGCATTTAGCTCTCCTATCTGTCCTTCCTTAGCACTAAGGACATTCAAAGGCCCTATGACCTTCTTCTCCATAGTGAAAACATGTTCCACGGAAGCCTCCTCTTCCAGATCCTTGTCCTCTTCCTCTTCCTCTCCGATCTCTATTATTCTGATCATGGAAATGATTAGAATTACTTCATCTCTGATTTTGACTACTACTAGCCTCATCCTTCTTTTTCAGATCTTCATTTTGGCCTCCATAAGACCATCCACCGGATCTTCCACCATGACCTCTTCCACTTTGTCTGCTTTCAAACTTCTTGTTCAGATTTTCCTCTAATTTTAGGGGAAACTAGTATGCCTCTTTGATACTGTTCAATCAAACCAAATTCAATTCCTCTTGAATGCTCAACCTCAACCCATTAAGGTAATATGCAAGTTTCTCCTGATCAGCTTCCACATGGCCTATTCTGATGAGGATTTGATAGAACTCCTCTGTATACTCCTGAACAGATCTTCCTGCTTGCTTCAAACTTTGCATTTTCTTTAGTAGGTCAAGCTCATAATCAATAGGAATGAACAGTCACTTCAATATATCCACCATCTGATCCCATCTTGTGCTTTTATCCTTTCCTCTTCTATTTCACTCCAATTGAATCTCTTACCACCAAATCTTTGCATGACCCTTTAGTCTGGCCTTTGAAAACTTGACCCGATCAGGATCCTTGATGTATTCATACTCAAAATATTATTCTAATTCATTGATCCAGTCGATCAACTCTTCTGGGTTAAGATTTCCTAAAAATGTAGGAACCTCAATCTTAGGTCTTTTCCTGATCTTGGAAATGGCCCGCAAAAGTGTTTCTTCCTCTTGGTTCATAATTTCACCTTCTGCTTCTTGATCAAAATTTCCTCCTTCGGCTTCATCCTCACTTTCGCCTCTGACATTAAGATTCATTCATCTATGAATCTCTTCTTGCAATGCTTGCACTTGTTTCTAGAGCACTCTAACCTCAGGTGTCACACCACCATCTCTTCCACCACATTCCCTTTGTGGAGGTATTTTCATGCTACTTCCTAAAACCCTAACCACGGTCCTAGTGCAAACTGCCTAACAATTGGTGATATGTTTACACACTCAAGAACTCCTACTCTAGTACCACTTGATGAAGGGTGCTCCCCTTAATACCACAAACACATTGTTGACACTAAAAATTTCAAGTTCTAAATACGCAAAAAAACATTAGGGAAGTATGATTTTCAATTTCAATTTTATATAATTTCCCTATGTTAAGAAACTAAAATGATTAAATAGGCATAAATATTCATGAAATAGATTGTTAGTTATTTTATTTCAAATAAATTTAAAAATTATAGATTTTGAAATAAAATAAAATAATTATAAAAATAATAAATAAGGTAGCCAAGTTAAAAAGGTTGCGAGAGGGAGTTGAACCCTCGACCTCTCAAGCCGACCTTTTTTCCTACTTACCTACCCTCCTACCCTCTAACCAATTAGTCTATTTATTTTCTTCAAGAGGAGTTGGAGAATAAACTAATTTATTTATGTTTTCATGTGCAGGTGAAAAGTCAACACAATTTCTTACATGGGGAGTAATTCTTTCCTTAATTTCTTTTCAATTAAATAATGACAATAATATTTTCCTGTGTATTATTTATTTTCTCAATTTTTAGGAAAAAAGAATGGGGAGAGGGAGTTGAACACTCGACCTCTCGACCCATCCTTTTTCATACCTAACTACCTGACTCTACCTTTACCGATTGACCTATGCTATTCCTTGAGAATGTAGGTGCAAATAAAGGTATTAATTAAAGATTACTTTATTTCCTTTTAATAAATTATTAAGAGAATGAATATATTGTTTTTCAGTATGTGCGTGTCATAGAAATTTTATATTTCACGGGATTATTATGGTTACTAATATGAATTTTTTTAATTTTAATTTATATTTTCCTCCTAAAAACCCTAAAGTGAAAAATGTGATAAGGTAAATAATGTTGATAAAGATTATTATGTTTTAGGGTTTGTGTTTTGAAAATATTTTATTTCTAAAAACCTTAAATTTGTTCTATTGGATGGTTTTACACTAAAAGTATTTATAATGTTAGGGTTGTTATTAAATTTATATTTACCCTATGTGAAGTTATTTAATTTAGGATAAATGCCCCCTTTTAAGGGTGAACTATAAAACTCTTTACCCTAATGTTTTTAAAATATTTCTATGTTGTAATTTACATTGCATTATGTTTGTCAATAGATATATTTTAAAAAATAAATATAAATGCATTATGTCTTATTTTGAAAATAAAAGTAAAATTCTAAACATAATGTCATATTTTATTTAATGTTTTAAGTATTATCTTATTAATGAAATTTCTTATGTTTTGATAATTAATGTGGGCAACTTATGATTAATATTTAATTTCTATTTATACTCCACTTTATTTATCAAATACATTTATAAATTATGGCATGAATTTATTTCAATTAATTATTAATTAATAAATAAATGAGAGTGGTGTTTATGAAAGCCTAATATATTATGAATATAATGATTTTGATTTTAGGTTTTATTAAAGGACTATCTAATGTTGGGTGTTTTTGTGCAGGAACTAAACATTGGATTATTATGCACAAACACCTAAGATCACAACAAACCAAATTTATTGAATGGGAAATATTTCCCTAAAAACCATTATTATGGTTTAATTTGTATTTATGGGGTTAGTTGTCGTGATTAGGTCCTATGAAAGGGCATGTCTTTTCACAGAGAACCATTGGATATTATATTTATACTCAAACATTTGTAATGAATCAACATCATGACACAATTGGAAAAATCTACCGAACTACAGATTTGGACCTAATTTTCAAAGTTTCAAGTGCAAATGTCAGATAAGTTTTTTATGCTTTTGAGGTTATATAGTTTTTCATTTTTCAATTACTTTTTTAGATTACTCTATGAACTAGGGTATCCTACTGTGTTCTTTTCCTTGATTCATTTGTTTAAGGTTAATTTGTACAATTTGAATAGTAGTTGCATGCGTTGTGAACCTATTGTTGTTCCTTTCGGCCTCTTAATTTGGGTTAAAATCGATAGGACTAATTGTATAAATTATTTTAAATTTGTGATTCAATGGATGCTTGTAGGATGATGGTCTTGCTTTATAGGAGCAATTTACCTTAAAACCGTCTCTGACTATACATATGATTGAATGTGATTGACTGTATTCCCAATTTTGCATTAGACACTGATCTCATTTAATTTGTAATTGTTATTTGGTTCTTTCTATAGTTTACAGATTAAATCTAATAATCTCTCTTTATAAAGCATTCAATTAGGTTTTAGATTTTAGTTTAGATATCATACTATTCAGTTATTAGGAGATTAGGTTATTTTCCTCCAAGGATTGTTTACCCCTTTGGAAGGAATTGCTTTTGTGTGTGCATGCGTTATTGTAGTTTAAGAGCACTTGTGGATTCAGGCCTACCAACCTTGGCTCAATCGAGTCAGAATTGTAGAGGCACTTGTTTGTGCCTATCAATTGGCCTCAAAATGGTCCAGCATTTTCGAGCACCAACAAATTTGTGACTCTACCAGGGACTCTATTAGTAAAGGACAGTTTCAGAATATTTGGTTACTACTATAGAGACTCTACTGGGATAAAAGACTCAAAACAGTTATATATTCCTCACAGGAGGTGACGTGGTGACTCTAAAACTCAGTTTCAGGAAAAGCTTATGATAGGGAGAAGATCTCTAAAGAACGATTCATTCATTGAATTGAAACCAAATAGGAGAAATAGGAAATAAAAAAAGAAGATGTTGTATGTGTCTCCTGAAAAGCAGCCTAACAAGGATGATCAAGAGCTTGCTTGCGAATAGTTTCCCAATCCTAACCATCAAAGCAGTGAGGGAAACGATGAAAATTTTAATCCTTTCTCTCAGAGAAATAATTGGGTACATGATTCTCAAGATAACCAGAATTAGGAAAAGATTCAGAGAGAGTAAAAGATTAACAAGTGGATGGATGTATTTCATGAAATGGCTGAACCAGAAGAAGAAATGGTTGTAGCCCTTGAAAGACAACTAGAGGAAGTATTAAGGAGAATGGGAATAGAGAGAGATAAAATTATATCACCCAGAGAGATGAAGGCTCTTAGGGATAATAGGAATGAAGTTTACACTCCTCCCACAGAAAGAACAATGGTCATATTTTTAACAACAACTACACTAATCCTATGTTTGAACCAAACAATGAAGAAAGGATTATAGGAAGTGACAATGATCGGTTTAGGGTTTTTTCTAATCCATTATATAACATGGATAACAAGCGGGGAGACAATAATGATCATTGTGAAAATCAAGATAGTGCACAAGGGACTGCAAGGAATAACAGTGACCGGGAAAATCAAAATTGGGACAATGAATATAATTTGCATGATTTGCAAGGATGGCATGTGCATAATGGAAATGTCTACAATTTATTTAATAATGGTGAACACAGTCACTCCTAGTATGGTGGAGGTTCACAATAGTAGAGAGATAATGATGTAAATCATTTGGGTCATAATATTCATAATTTTGAGCAAAATCATAATGAGAAGCATTATGAAAATTTGCAAGGAAATAAAAATATTAATAAAGGATATTTATGTGCAAAGGATGAGTATTACAAAGAAAATAAAAATGATATGCATAGTAAAAATGTTTGTAGCTTATCAAATAATGATAAATATTTTCAAAATGTTGGTTATGTTCACAATGAGCAAAACAGTGGTGAGATGGCAGGTAAATTTAATGATTATATGGGAGGAAGAAATGACTCTACCTTGTAGCCAAGTGATTTTAATAAAAAAGCTTATTATTATCAAGGCAAATATTCGCAAAGAGAAGGTGAATATTGTAATGAGAATATTCAAGATGGTGAACATGGCCAACACGTTAAAAAGAAAGGTGAAAATAAATATTATATGCTATGTCAAGTCAAAATATGAGATGAGCATGATGATACTGCTAGAAATAATATGTGGGAGCAACAATATGGCTCTAAATTTGCACAGAGGGATAAAGATGAGGAGTGATTTGTAAATATTCAAGCTAAGCAATATAAAAATAGCTTTGGTGGAGTGCTAGATGATACTCATAAATTCACGAAGCTAGAGGATAGATTTGTGCAAATCACTCCGGCACATCACCAAAATGGTAATATGTATCATAAAAAATAATACTTACATGAGCAACATTTGAACTTCAAACTAGACCTAGAGGATGATTATGTTTTCCATGAAGGGCTCATGGTCCTCATCTTTGAGGTGTTGAAATCAAAGAAGGTAGAAAGACCCTGACGTAACAGAAAAGCCCTTGAAGATTATGACACGGATGGGAAGGATTCTGAGGAGTCTTTTATGGAGGACATAGAAGAGGAAGAGGGGGACTCTGAGGAGTTTCTGGAGTCCAGCCCAAAGAAAAATAAAAAGAAAAGGAAGGTGGAGGAGTCGACCATAGATATGGATGTTGAGGATGATGCTAGTAGGGAGGACAGTTCGAAGAAATAGGGGAAAAAAACAATGGAGCCATCGGCAAATGTACCAGAGCCAAAAAAGAGAAGAAGAAAATTGTGAGAAGGGTTGTTTTATCCTTTGATGAGGGCTCTTCCTCTTAGGAAAAGAGTAATTAGGATGAACATGTGGACACCAACCCTACTGTGGAGGAGAGTGTGGAAATTGAAAAAAATGTGTGGGTGAAGGAGAATATCTTGCATGAGGTCACTCAGGCTGTGAATGACATTGGGAAAGATGGGTATGAGAAGGATAAGGTTAACATGGAGAAGGATAATGTGGAGAGCTCTAAGGAGAAACTAGAGGAAGGGAATAAGGGTTCTAGGAATACAGAGGGAGGGAATATGGATTTTGAAAATCTGGGATGTTTGGCTTTTCTGACTACCCTCAGTATTATGAAGAATGATATCACTGTGATGAAGACCCACATTCATGAGTTGCAAAAAGAGATGAAGGTTCTTAAAAGGATGCACCTGGGGGAGAAAATGATGGGCCAGATAGTTGATGAGCTCACTTATACTATCACCAGGGCTAAGGGTCTTGTTGTTTTCAATGATAGAATTACTGCCATGGAGGTCAAATTTGAAAATAGTAATGGTATGACAAGGAAAATTGAAATTATGGAAAAGAGAATTGACAAGTTGGAGAAGACCATGGGGAATATTGCTGAGCAGAGCTATGCTATCCTAAAAGCATCAAGTGAGCATGTGAAGATCCTGGTGGACAAGCTCAAAAATGGGAAAGGAAACCATGAGGTTATGGATACTAAAGACACTAAAGATGATCAGGGCCCTAGTAGGTGTACGAGGTCCAGGTTCAAGAAGATGGAGGATGGCAACAAGAATGACATCGATGATTTGAAGTTGTCTACTGGAAACATGCAGATTCTTGCTGATCAGGCAGCAGAACTGATGAAATGTGTTTAGACAACATCTTGCTATCTTACTTTCCTTTTGCTATCCTTTGTCTTTTCGCTATTCTTTTTGTTTAAAGACTAGTTTGTGTGGTGTTTTTTGGTGCTATTTCACTTGTTCTGCTGATGCTTAAATGCCTATTCTATTCTCCTATTGTACAAGGTTTTGGGTCCTTTCAAAACCTCTTTTTACGTAATCAAAACATTTGAACTTCAAACCTGCACAAAAGGAGGAAGTGAAAAATGGTAAGACACGTTATCAGGTAAGTAATCACATGAATCAAGTATATGATAAGTGTGACCTGTATGAAAATACACAACATGTTAATAATTACCAAATGGATGAAAATATCAGCAACCAACAAATACAAGATAAACATTATTCTAATTTGCATACAGATGAAAATGAAAAACAAAATAATAATATGCATTGTCATGCACATCAACAAGGTAAAGGAAATTCATCATTTTCATCAACAACATGATAATAGAATGCGTATGCAGTCTGGAAGCTTGCGTGAGCAACTAGATGAACCTATGCAAACCTAGAATGATGCACAGATTAATCATGCAGAGCAACAATCAAATACATTTCCTCCATTTGGGCAAAAGGGAAGTGGAAAGTGATAGGCCACATTATCAACATATAAATAATATATATTATCATCAGCAGCCGCAAAAGAAGGATTTTGAAAAGAAGAATATTAAAAATGGGCATTATAATAATAACACAATAGATTATATTGTGCAACAAATTAACATGCATGGAGGTTATTATAATCAATATGGAAAACCAGTTGAGCAACATGATGTTTTTCCACTTGCACAAAAGGAAGAGTACATGATTGAGAATGATCAAGGTGAGTGATATGATAATATTATTTGTAGACAGCCAGACAAACATTTTATAGTTTGCTCAGGAGGCCAGCATGAAGTCAAAGATAATAGCAATTCTTGTGAACAACAAAACAATAGTCACCAGTCTACGCAAAGGGAGAAATGTCAAGTAAATAGCATATGTTGTCAAGAACAAATGTGACATCCTAGAGGCTTGCATGAGCAGCCACATAGGCTTGGGCAAAGTCAAAATTATTCTATGCTAAACACATAGGATAATCAGAAAAACAATAAATTATATCATCAAGACCAAATCAATCATTCTGGAGCTCATGTACATGCAAATGAGGGAGGAAATAATATTTTTATTAAACAATAGAATAAAATGTCTCCACCTGCACAAAATGAATATGTGAGAGGGAGTGAGCAATACAATAAATTTTTGTATAAAAGACCAGAAGAATTAGTCTATGAATAGGATGATGAAAATTATAATATGCAACACTATGCACAAGATAGAAATATTCATCCTACGCGGCATTTGGATGTATTTACGCAACATATTAGCAATCACCGGATAGATAATATGCAGGAAGATGAATATGATATTCAAAATAGTACTCAGTTTGATAGAGCAAAATATGGATATAAAATGGATCATGAGCAGTAGAATAATAATGTACATGTGCAACCAAGCAACTTTTATAGTGCCCAGCAAGTTAATGCAGGAGTAGAATTTGGAGGTGAGAATTTTCATAATGTGCTAAATAAAGAAATATATAACCAAAAATCTAATGTGCCATATTATTATACACATGGACAACATTTTGAAAAATATGATTATTTAAATAATGATCATATTTGGGGCACCAAAGGTCATATGTATTTGGGAAATTATGCACAGGCTCCAAGTTCTGGCAACCATTTCAGACAAGATGCTCATGCTCCTATGTAAACTGGGAGAGATATGAAGTCACGACATTGTAATCAAATCCATACACAAGATGAAATTAACAACAGTCAAGCATATCAAATGAACCATGCACAACAATATGGTATGGGCACAAATCAACAACCTAGGAATCCTGTATAATAGCAACATCAACAACACAAAGGATGGGCACACAATCCAGTGAATACAGTTCAACAACCTCACACAGGTTAGCATGGTCACTAGGAAAATCAACACCACAGAGGTAATCCTATGTGCCAGAATCAATACTTTCAGAATAATAATCAAAATAGAAATCAAATTGATGTTAGATTTCAAGAAATTAATGAGAGATATAAACCATTGGATTTTTCAAATATAATATGCTGTCCTGATCCAATACCTAATAAATTAAAAGTTTCTATCCCTAAGTTTACTGGCGATGGATCCCCATTGGTTGAAAAACATATAATTAATGTCAAAAATGTTGTTTATGAATTTGACATAACTTATGAAGATGTGCGTATGAAAATGTTTGTGCATTCTCTCAAGGATAGTGCAGATGAATGGTATAGAAATTTGCCTAATGGATCAATTACCTATTGGTAGAGGTTTGTTGACCAGTTTATGCAAGAGTTTAGGGATCACAAAGATCCATCCTTTGCATCTCATGAATTAACTAGTATAAGGAAAAATGTGAATGAGACAGTGAAGGAATTTAACAAAATATTTAATAAGGTGTTGAATAAAATTCCAAAAGAAGTTCGCCTTGTTGATTCCTTTCTAATCATTTTTTATTTGATAGTCTTTGATGTCAAAATGAATTATGAGATAAGGTCTCATAACCCAATAACATTACAATAGGCTTTCAAGATTGCATTAAATATTGAAAATAATAGAATAGCTGCCAGGAGAGTTGATAAGAGAAATGATCCCAGGCTATTCAATTCTATAGTCTCGAAGAAGAATGAAGAAAATGATAAGATGGATGAACTAATGAATTTGATGAAAAATTTGCAATCAAATATCATTTTCAAGCAGGAAAGAATGACGGAAACTTCCACAGGAATGACAGATACAGGTTGCAAGACATGCTTTGTCATATTGAATGGAAAGATGGAAAGCCTGTGAAAAAACAAAAAGACACTCCAAACCCTCTTAAGAAAAATAATCATTTCATAGGGGATAAGCTTTGGTGTGACATTTGAAAAATGCCTCACCCCTAAGAGGAATGCCTTATAGCATAGAAGATTCTGGAGGAGGAACACCAGGGATGTGAGGAGAGACCTATGATAAATGGTTTATCATCTACCCCCTTTTGGTTAGGAGATAGTGATGACTCACATGGTGAATACTGTTAGAATAACTGAGAGGGGGGTGAATCAGTTATCTAGTGTCCCAAAACAAAATGTATAATTCAAAACTATTTCTTCAATTTCTACTTGTCAGTAAATGCTAAATACTTTCACTGTATGTACTTTTACCGATTACTAGTCTAATACTATAACAGTTTACCGATCAAATCTAACATGTAACATGTAAAGAATGATAACAAAAAAATATCACAATCAACACATAACACAAGAGATTTAATGTGGAAACCCTATAAAGGGAAAAACCACTTGTGATCGGCAACCCAAAATTGTTCACTCATCTGAAGTGAGGTCGGTTAAGACCCAACCCTATTAAAGGTTACAAACACACTATCAGGTGTGACCTTGTTAGAGGATTTTAGACTAGAAGTTATCGTCCAACTAGCATTCACTATGGGGTTGACAAGATAACAATGTTCATTCTATGAATGATACATCATAAGACTTTCAGAGTCCACTCGGTTAAGAGATTTGAACTATATACAATGGTTAAATATGTAACAGTAAAATGACCTGCCTTAATACAACTTTAATTGCAAATTATAGATCAATATTTAGTCCATACAAATCCTTCTGATCAATATTTCACTTCAGTTTCAATACTGTATCAACTTACTATCCATTGGTAATAGCTCTTTGTAGCTCGGTAAATGTTTTGCAGCTCGGTTCTCACTAACTAGTATGATTAGAATGCATGAAAGCTTGTTCACGTGAAATTCCTGTAGCTTCTTCTTCTCCTCCTTTTTTTACTAAAGAAATTCTATTCTCTTATATAGACGAGTAAGTCATTTTCTCCTCCACCATCAGATTTTGCTGCTTAATCACATTCATAGATTTTGCCGCTTAAAATTTTCTTGGTACTTGTGTCAATAACACATTTCAATCTTCTCCATTAGATCTTGTTTGAATTTTGTCAGCCGTTGATCTGCGTAACAAACATTATCTGTTACCTCGATGTTATACTCTTGCCAGCTCATCATTCCTATTGGCTTAAACTAATCATTTAATTCATTCTGTTATGCTTAGTTAACAAAGAATGCATCAATGAACGCTACTCGATTAATACTACGGTCGGTATACACTACACTCCATCGGTGTATACTAAAAATGCTTCATTTACCGACATCATTACTTTGTGTCTTTTAGCTCTATACTTCATTATAGATGAATGCAACATAATAAAGTCAATATCATCAAGTCATAGACTCATCAATAAGTTACTCAATGTGTTCCTTATCCTCATCTATCATGTACATCTTTCCTCATGTAGAATTCTCTATTCTTCATCTCTTTTCCACTTTTCTTCAGATGTCTCGGTGTAGTAACTTACAAGATAAGTGCTGTCAAACTAGTTGCCATCAATGACAACATAATACTGATTTAATCACATTACATATCTAATCAGCAACTTCTCAGTGATCTTGCAATCACAGATCCTTCAATTAGATTCCAAATCAGTTGTAGTCCAACAATCTCTCCCTTTGGCATTGATGGAAACTTAGGTAATATGAAATGTACCATACACATACCAAACATACATTCTACAATTTTGTAAACAAATGCTGTAAGTCGAATAGACTTAATATGTTATCACTACGTTACTAAACTAGCATTAAGTAATACAACTTTATGATCTTTTCAGTTCTTCTATTCCCACTTCTTTCTGTAATTGATCTTCAGTACTCTGTCTCATTCAGATTGTCTCTCCCTTAGATAATTATTGTCGGTGCTTGTTCCTTTTCATAATTGGTTTTAATCTCTCCCCTTTTCAGTTTATCTCTTCCTTTTTCATTTCATACTATTTATCTCTCCCTTTGACAACAATGCCAAAGAAACAAACAAACAATCAGCTCTGTAGTAGCCAAGTAACTCTTTGTGGTGTTCAATACTTCCTTTGTATCTCTGTATACTGATTTTTAATCGGTTCAAGTTATCAAACTTAATCACAACCTTGAACATGATTCAAAGTGTGAGCTATGCTGCATCAACATGAATGATCTTCTGATAATAGTTGGCTGATGCAACATTCAGATCACCTTAGTAACTAATAGATAGGGGAAAAACCCCAAGCCTAGTCCTCAACTATTCAAATGTGTCCTTCAGTAGGGGTTTTGTAAAAATATCTACAAGTTGTTCTTTGGATGTAACAAATTCTAACTTAACTTGATTCTCTTGCACTTGTTCTCTCAAGTAATGATACTTAATAGATATATGATTTGTCTTACAGTGTATCACATGATTCTTTGAAATATTAATTGCACTAGTGTTGTCACAATATATAACCACTGGGTCAGTGATTACCTCATTCATTCCTTCCAACACTTGCTTGATATATGCAATGTTTGAACAGTTAGTAGCGGCAGCAACATATTCTGCTTTAGTTGTAGACTAAGAAATACAAGCCTGCTTTTTACTTGTCTAGGTTACAAGTCTGTCACCAAAGAAAAATGCTCCTCCGGTGGTGCTTTTTCTATCATCCACATTTCCAGTCCAATCAACATCGGTGTAAACTTTTAGTTCAAACTTCCCTTCCTTAGAATACCATAATCCATAATTTTCCATTTTCTTCAAGTATCTTAAGATCCTTTTTGTAGCTATCATGTGATTCTCTAGGATTAGTAGAAAATCTTGCAACAATTCCTACATCATGTGCTATATTTGGCCTACTATGAACTACGTACATTAACTTACCAATCATGGATCGGTACAGTGTCTGGTTTACCTTGATAGTTTCATCCTCCTTTGTTAATTTACATCTAGTAGCCATCGGTGTTCCTACAGGTTTAGCATCTTCCATGCCAAATGTCTTTAGTACTTCCTTTATGTATTTAGATTGTGTGATGAATATCCCATCACTCTGCTGAATCACTTGTAGTCCAAGAAAGAACTTAATCTCTCCGAACATTGACATTTCAAATTCCTTTTGCATTTCATTAGAAAATGCCTTGCAGACAAGATCTGAGCCTCCAAAGATAATGTCATCAACAAATATTTCAGAAATGATAATAGTATCATCAGTATCACCTTTCACATACAGATTGCTGTTTTCAGTTGTCCTAACAAATCCAATACTTAACAAGTAAGTATGCAATATTTCATACCATGCTCTCGGTGCTTGCTTTAGTCCATATAAAGCTTTATGTAACCTACATACCATGTCTTTGTTGTCGGGATCAACAAATCTTTCAGGTTGTTCAATGTAGACTTCTTCTTCAAGTATACCATTCAAAAATGCTGACTTCACATCCATTTGATAGACTTTGAATTTCTTATGTGCAACATATGCAAGTAGCATTCTAACTCCTTGTAATCTAGCAACAGGTGCAAATGCCTCTACATAGTCAATGCCTTCCTCCTGTGCATATCCCTTGCATACTAATTTAGCTTTATTTCTTGTGACTTCACCATTTTCATTCAATTTATTCCTGTATATCCACTTAGTACCTATAACATTCTTATCTTTTGGTCGGGGTACTAAGGACCAGGTTTTGTTCTTTTTGATTTGTTCTATTTCCTCCTTCATTGCATTAACCCATTCTTCATTCTCTAATGCAACTTTCATAGTCTTAGGTTCAAATTCACAAATTAAACATGTACCTTGTCTTGTTTTGCTTCTGGTTTGCATTCCAGCATGTCTGTCTCAAATTATTTGTGTTTTAGGATGATCTCTTCTGATAAAACTAGCCAAGACTTGATTTCTCCTTTCTTGTTCATCCTGCTCAGGGTCATTTTCTTGCTTGGCAGCTTCTTCATGTTCACCGGTTTGTGGTGCTTGTTGTACTGCATTGATTCCCTGCTGATCGGTTGACACTATCTATGGTGTCGGTAAACACTCAAGGTATTCAATGTAAGTGAATATACCATAGTCTTCTGGTTCCTTTGTACTTTCCTTAGTGTACTTATCATCAAATTCATCAACACGAACATTAGTACTTTCAACAATCTTATTTGTAGCCTTATTCAAACATTTGTATGCTTTACTTGTAGTGGAATATCCTAGAAATATCCCTTCATCTCCTTTAGAATCAAATTTTCCATTTCTTTCATCTTTCAAGATAAAGCATTTACTTCCAAATTTTTTGAAATAACTTACAGTAGGTTTGTGTCCAAACCATAGCTCATAAGGTGTTCGGTTAGAGTCCTTCTTCAGTTGTACTCAGTTAAGAACATATACAGCTGTGTTGACAGCTTCCCTCCAATATGTCTAAGCAACATTCTTTTGTATCATCAATGTTCTTGCACGGTCAATTATAGACCTATTCCTTCTTTCAACAATGCCATTTTGCTGAGGTGTCCTCAGTGTAGATACCTGCCTCTTGATTCCATGCTCATTGCAAAAGTTAGTAAAATCATCAGAGATGAATTCACCTCCTCTATCAGATCTTAAACATTTTATTTCCTTTTCAATTTCTTTCTCTACCTTAGCTTTATACCATTTAAACATTTTGAAAGCTTCAGATTTCTCTTTCAAGAACATAACAGTCATCAGTCTAGTATAATCATCAATAAAAAGAATAAAATATTTATCACTAGAATAGCTCTGAGTTCTCATAGGACCACATAGGTCGGTATGAACCAACTCAAGTATCTTCTTTGTTGAGTAGTCTTTTCTTTTAAAACTAGATTTAGTCATCTTACCTCTTTGACATTCATGGCATAGAGCATGATCAGGTTTTGTTAAGTTAGGAAGTCCTCTAACTCTTTTCTTTCTACTAATCTTGATCATGTTGTCAAAGTTCACATGGCATTACCTTCGGTGCCACAACCAAGCATCTTCATCCTTTATTAGCAAACAAGAAGATTGATCCATATCAAGATAGAATAGATTACCTCTAGATTGTGTACTAGTTCTGACAAGTCTTCCTCCATCATCATAAATTTTCACCTTTTTGCTCTCAAAAGCCAGTCAGTGGCCTAAATTATTCAACTATGCCACACTTATCAGATTATAGTTCAGTCCATCTACCCAATATGCATTTTCACATTGTAATCTGTCATTGATCATCAGTGAACCTTTACCTCTTACCATACAAGGTGCATCATTTCCCATTCTCACAGATCCTCCATTATATTCAACAAGATGATCAAACTTCTCTACATCACTAGTCATATGATGTGTGCAGCCACTATTTATGATCCATGTATCATTTCTGCTTACTTTAGAGATTAGGGCTATCTCTTCATGTTTCTCTTCCTCTTCTGAGTCATCTTTCATAACAACAAATACAACTTCTATATCATCATCAGAATCAAATTTAGTTTTAATATCTTCAGCTATGTAACATACCTTTTTTCCTTTTTCATCTTGGTTGTCTCTGTTGTTGTGTCAGTAACTTCTATTGACTCTTCTTCCATAGCTTCCATCAGATCAATCTTTAGATCTATCATCATCTTTCTTTTGAGGACATCTAGTAGCAATATGACCAACTTCTTTACAATTAAACCACGCTAAAGGTAGCTTGCCTCTATACCTTCCTTTTCCTTTGGGCAATCTTCTGGCAATAAGTGCTTCAAGCTCTTCAAGTTCATCATCGATATTGTCATCACTATCACAATTCTTACCATTCCTGCTAGACTTTCCAATCTTTAGAGAAGACATGAAAGCGGATTCAACAGAAGGAACACCACTGTTATCAAAGTTGTTTAATTTAAAGGTTGTAAGTTTACCAATCAGAGTGTCAAGAGTAAGGTTGGATGTAGCTCTTGTTTCATGAATTGCAGAAATCTTGATTGCATAAACTGGTAGCAAAGTTCTGAGAATCTTGCTTATCACTGTTTCATCATCAATTACTCCATCAAATGCTCTAATAGCATGTACCACCTCTTTGAATCTATTTGAATATTGGACAATGTTCTCACCTTCTTTTATTCTCATATCATCAAATTTGCCTATTAGACTTTCAGCTCGGGCAGTAACTTATCCCACATTCCTTTGGTAGTTGTGCATGTCTTGATATCTTCAAATTTAGCATTGGTACAGGCAGCAACAAGTTTCATCATAGTAACATTGTGTTCATGTTTGTCCTTCAGTTGATCTAGAGTTAAGGGACCAGTGGGTGGTAGTATGTATCAATTCTCCATCAAATCTAGTGCAGAGTTCCCAATTCTAGATATGTGTAGCTTCATTCTGCTTTTCCATACTACGAAGTTCTCTTTGTTTAGTTTTGGTACTTCCCTCTTATACATCTTGAGACTGTTATGCTTAAGTCCTTAAAACTTTGTTTGAAGCAACCAAAGCTCTAATACCAATTGTTAGAATAACTGAGAGGGGGGTGAATCAATTATCTAGTGTCCCAAAACAAAATGTATAATTCAAAACTATTTCTTCAATTTTTACTTGTCGGTAAACACTAAATACTTTCACTATCTGTACTTTTACCGATTACTAGTCTAATACTATAACAGTTTATCGATCAAATCTAACATGTAACATGTAAAGAATGATAACAAAAAAATATCACAATCAACACATAACACAAGAGATTTAATGTGGAAACCCTATAAAGGGAAAAACCACTTGGGACCGGAAACCCAAAATTGTTCACTCTTCTGAAGTGAGGTCAGTTAAGACCCAACCCTATTAAAGGTTACAAACACACTATCAGGTGTGACCTTGTTAGAGGATTTTAGACTAGAAGTTATCATCCAACCAGCATTCACTATGGGGTTGACAAGATAACAATGTTCATTCTATGAATGATACATCATAAGACTTTTAGAGTCCACTCGGTTAAGAGATTTGAACTACATACAATGGTTAAACATGTAACAGTAAAATGACCTGCCTTAATACAACTTTAATTGCAAATTATAGATCAATATTTAGTCCATACAAATCCTTCTGATCAATATTTCACTTCAGTTTCAATACTGTATCAACTTACTATCCGTCGGTAATAGCTCTCTGTAGCTTGGTAAATGTTCTGTAGCTCGGTTCTCACTAACTAGTATGATTAGAATGCATGAAAGCTTGTTCATGTGAAATTCCTGTAGCTTCTTCTTCTCCTCCTTTTTTTTACTAAAGAAATTCTATTCTCTTATATAGATGAGTAAATCATTTTCTCCTCGACCATCAGATTTTGCAGCTTAAAAATTTCTTGGTACTTGTGTCAATAACACGTTTCAATCTTCTCCATTAGATCTTCTTTGAATTTTGTCAGCCATTGATCTATGTAACAAACATTATCTGTTAACTCAAAGTTATACTCTTGCTAGCTCATCATTCCTATCGGATTAAACTAATCATTTAATTCATTCTGTGCCGCTCGGTTAACAAAGAATGCATCGGTGAATAGTGCTTGGTTAATACTATGGTCGGTATACACTACACTCTATCAGTGTATACTAAAAATGCTTCATTTACCGACAGCATTACTTTGTGTCTTTCAGCTCTTTACTTCATTATAGATGAATGCAACATAATAAAGTCAATATCATCAAGTCATAGACTCATTAATAAGTTACTCAATGTGTTGCTTATCCTCATCTATCATGTACAGTTTTCCTCATGTAGAATTCTCTGTTCTTCATCTCTTTTCCACTTTTCTTCAGATGTCTCGGTGTAGTAACTTACAAGATAAGTGCTGTCAAACTAGTTGACATCAATGACAACATAATATTGATTTAATCATATTACATATCTAATTAGCAACTTCTCAGTGATCTTGCAATCATTGATCCTTCAATCAAATTCCAAATTATTTGTAGTCCAATAGAATACATGCCAGATGAAAGCTACAGGAGGTTAGGTTACCAACATGAACAACAAGTCTTTCCAGATAGTGACAAAAATCCAGATTTCAAAAGGACAACAAAAGAGGAAAGAGAGGCTTACACTGTGGTGGCAATGGAACAAGCTCTTAGCAACTATTGCTTAATGAACATGAATGTGAGCTCAGGTAATGAAGAAGAAGCAAGGATGTACAAAATTTCAAATAAGAATACTGAGATAAAGAAGGTAAAGATAGATGTCCCTAAAAGGAAAGTTGATCATACATCAAAGATAGGAAAACTCATGGATAAGAAAAACAATGGTAAGCAAATTACAAACTGTACCTCATTCATGTCTCAAGAATCATCTCAGGTAAAACTTTCTATCCCTCTAATGGAAATAGTTAAATTAACTGATTGCAGGAATGAAACGATCAATATAATAAATGATGTTGTTAAAAATTATTCAAAGGAACAAAAAGATAATGAAGAATTACCAGTTATTTACCTAGGAACTTCTGTTAATGAAGATGCTACTAAAGTAGATCCTTTCTTTGTAACTTTGTTGATAAACAATAAATTAGTTAAAAATTATATGTTAGACTCCGGAGCGGTGGTTAATATTATGCCTCATGTGGTAATGAAATAATTAGGAATGAAAGTGGATACTACTTATGGAAAATGCTATGCTATGGATAATAGGTCGGTTCCAATTATTGGAATAATGAAAATGTTCAATTTAAGTTTCCTTCATGTCCTGAAAAATCTTATAAAATAGATATTACTATTGTAGAAGTACCACCTACTTATGGAATGTTATTATCTAGACAGTGGTCTAATTTAGTAGGTGGAAAGGCTCAATTATATCTCTCTTATGCTTCTATCCTAGTGAATGATAGGGTTATAAGGATGGACAGGGAACCAAGATCTACTTACATCATTGAAGATATTGATCGATGTCATGTTACACACTTTTTCCATACCGACATGGAGAATTTCCAGGTAAGTATTCATAAAAATCTCATTGAAAATACTAGTCCTATTAAAATATGTGCTAAGGAAAATAGTGATTTCATTTGGAAAATGTTTTTTGATGGATCATGTAGCAAAAGTGGTAATGGAGAAAGTGTAATCCTGATATCCCCAAATGGGAAATCCTTTAAATATTCTCTTTTGTTAGCTTTTGAATGTACTAACAATACTGTAGAATATGAAGCACTCCTATTAGGTCTAAAAATAGCAGGTAAGCATGCTATCAAAATTCTTTCTGTTTATGGTGATTCTGAATTGGTTGCGTCTCAGATTAGGGATAAGTTTGTTACTAAGAATCATACCCTAAAAAGGTACAAGAATGAAGTTTGGGATTCTATAGAATATTTTGATGCTTTTTCAATAACATGGATAGATAGGTCTAAAAATATTCTTTTTGATTTCATGGCTAACCTAGTAGTTAAGCATAATGATATTCCATGTGAAGATATTGCATAGGTGGAGATAAAATCAAGACCATTAATACCTGATAATGTCCATAATTGGAAAATCTTTGAGGATGATAGAGACATCATAAAATTCCTTGCATGTGAAGAGAGGTATGGAGATCAGTTTATTAATTTAAATGCTTATGTGTAAATAATAGATGAAAAGGATACTTTATTTGGAAAAGATGTAATTCAACTTAAAACTAATAAAATTCCTAAGGGCCTTGTTGCATTAGAGAGAATGTTTGATAATAAGGATTCTAGCAGTAAGGTTAAAATGGAAAATACTACTATAGAGGAAGTAGAAAAGATAAACTTAGGAAATGAACATACTCCTAAGGAGGTTTTCATTGGTAAAAAGTTAACTCCTAAAATCAGAGTTGATATTGTTAGTTTATTAAGAAAGTATAGACATGTATTTGCTTGGTCGTATGACGATCTTAAGGCTTATAAAGAGGACTTTTTCCAACATGAGATACCCTTAAGACCTGATGCAAATCCCTTTAGACAAAGGCAAAGATGAATCAATTTGACTTTGGCTCCTAAGATGAAGGAGGAACTCATTAAGATGAGGGATGCCAGTATCATCAAGCCAATTAGACACTCTACTTGGGTTTCAAACTTGGTACATGTTAGGAAGAAGACCAGAGATATCAGGCTTTGTGTGGATTTTAGAAACCTAAACATATCTTCATTAAAGGACAACTATGCATTACCAAATATGGAAGCATTATTATAGAAGGTTACATGAAATGAATTGTTATCCATGATGGATGGGTTTTTCGGGTACAATCAGGTAAAAGGTTAAAGAAGAAGAATAGTACAAAATAATGTTCACTACACCATGGGGTACATATGTTTATGCAAGAATACCGTTTGGACTTATGAACACTGGAACTACTTTTCAGAGAGCCATGGATGTGGCTTTTGGGGATTTCATTGATATTATCATGGTAATATACCAGGATGACATCACGACTTATTCTAAGAAGGTAGAAGATCATTGCAAGCATTTAGAGAAAATTTTCAAAAGAGCCCTTGAATATGGAGTATCCTTAAACCTGAAGAAATGTCATTTTGGGGTAACTAAGGGTAAACTTCTTGGTCACATTTTTTATAAGGAAGGAGTCAGAATAGACCCAGAAAGGATTGAAGCAATTGATAAGGTTCAGGCTCCTAAAAATGTTAAGGGGATTCAATCTTTCTTTGGACAAATCAACTTTGTGAGAAGGTTTGTCCTAAATTTTTCAGAAATCATAAAACCTATTGCAAAGATGTTAAAGAAGGATGTAGTTCTAAATTGGATAGATGAGGCCTTAGAAGCATTTGCTAACATTAAGAAAGAAATCAAAGAAGCTCCAATTTTGAAATCTCCTGATTTTTCCAAACCATTTCAGTTATTCTCCTTTGCTTCTTTCCACACCATCACAGTGGTCCTGTTACAGAAAAATGATGAAGGATATGAAAAACCAATAGCTTTCTTTAGTAAAACCTTACAATCTTCTGAGCTGAACTATGATATACATGAAAAGTAGGCTTATGCATTAGTTAAATTAGTGAAATCATTCAGACCCTATCTGGTTGGAGCTAAGATTGTGGCATATGTACCTAATGCAGTAACTAAGGATATATTGAGGTAATTAGAAGTCACAGGTAAAATATGTTGATGGATTAATTAGATTCAGGAATTTGATATTGAGATTCAGATCACTAAGTTAATCAGAGGACAAGGATTGGCTAAACTCATGGTAGAGACAAATTTGGATACAGCCCAAGTAAACCAAGTAGATTTGGAAAGTGTAGAAATAAGCATCGAACAATGTCCATGGTACACAGACATAGTCTATTTCTTAAAGCATATGAAGTGTTAAGAAGGTCTAAGTGATAATCAAAAAAGAATTATAAAGTTACAAGAATCAAGATATGTACTGATTCAAGGAGACCTATATTGGAAAAATAATGATGGTATCCTCCTATTTTGTTTAGACACCTATCAGGCTAAGTCGGTTATTAAAGAGTTACATGATGGGGTATGTGGCGACCACTCTTCGGCTAAGAAAATGGCTCATAAGATATTGAAAGCTAGGTATTATTGGCCCCATGTTTTGAAAGATTGTTATGAATATGTTAAAAAGTGTGAATCTTGTTAGAAGTGCTCTAGGAAATTGAAATACAATGGTGCTTTACCCATTATCCCTTTACAAACTGAGGAACCTTTCAAAATGTGGGGAATAGACATTATTGGGGAAATTGCAGATGCTTTGAGTGGAGGTCACAAGTGGATATTGGTTGCAATAGATTACTTTATGAAATGGGTTGAAGCTATACCTACGAGACAGGCTACAAGCAAGGTGGTCATCAAGTTTTTGATAGACAACACACTTACCAGATTTGAACCATCTTGCAAGATTCTTTGTGACAACGACATGTGTTTCAGATATAAGGAATTTTTAGAATTTTGTGAAAAATATGGCATCAACCTATCCTACTCATCCCCGTATGGTCTGCAAGGAAACGGTCAAGTAGAATCAAGCAATAAGAATATATTAAAGATTATCAGAAGAATGTTGAGCAATAACAAGAAGGCATGGGACTCAAAGCTAAATCTAGCTTTATGGGCAGATAGAGTAATAGTGAAAAGATCGGCAGGTTTTACTCCTTATGAGTTGGTTTATGGAAAACAAGCAAGGTTACCATTGAGCAATCTCTTGCTAGTTTACAGGTTCATCCAGGAAGAAGAGCTTGAGGATGTAAATTTTATGGAAGATAGGTTGAGCTAGTTATAAGAGCTAGATGAGATGAGAAGAATAGCACAAGAAAGGAACCTTTATCAAGAACGACAGATTAAGACCCTTCATGACAAGAGAGCATCAGACAAGTCTTTCAGAGAAGGTGATTGGGTATTGAAATGGAATGCAAAAGACCAAGATAAAGAAAAACATGGTAAGTTCGAGGCATTATGGCTAGGACCTTACATGGTTGTTTCAAAGGTAGGTGAGAATTCATATTATCTATAGGATACTGATGAAGTTATTCAGGAGTTCCCAACTCATGATCAGTATTTGAAGCCATTTTTCTCGTAAAATAGGAAGTATTCTTTAACTTGTACATTATTTTATTTATTTTATTTAAGCTTCATGTTCCTTTTCTCACTATGGTTTGCTTTTCCAGAGATAATTGGGATCTTGCTGCATCTAGGCATGAATGTATGTCCCCAATAAGAGCCACTGTTGACACTGAAAATTTTAGGTTCTAAATATGCAAAAAAACATCAGGGAAGTATGATTTTCAATTTTAGTTTTATATAATTTCCCTATGTTAAGAAATTAAAATGATTAAATAGGCATAAATATTCATGAAATAGATTGTTAGTTGTTTTATTTCAAATAAATTTAATACATATAGATTTTGAAATAAAATAAAATAATTATAAAAATAATAAATAAGGTAGCCAAGTTAAAAAGGTGGCAAGAGGGAGTTGAACCCTCAACCTCTCAAGCCAACCTTTTTTCCTATCTACCTACCCTCCTACCCTCTAACCAATTAGTCTATTTATTTTCTTCGAGAGGATTTGGAGAATAAACTAATTTATTTATGTTTTCATGTGCAGGTGAAAAGTCAACACAATTTCTTACATAGGGAGTAATTCTTTCCTTAATTTCTTTTCAATTAAATAATGACAATAATATTTTCCTATGTATTATTTATTTTCTCAATTTTTAGGAAAAAAGAATGGGGAGAGGGAGTTGAACACTCGACCTCTCGACCCATCCTTTTTCCTACCTAACTACCTAACTCTACCCTTACTGATTGACCTATGTTATTCCTTGAGAATGTAGGTGCAAATAAAGGTATTAATTAAAGATTACTTTATTTCCTTTTAATAAATTATTAAGAGAATGAATATATTGTTTTTCAGTATATGTGTGTCATAGAAATTTTATATTTCACGGGATTATTGTGGTTACTAATATGATTGTTTTTAATTTTAATTTATATTTTACTCCTAAAAACCCTAAAGTGAAAAATGTGATAAGGTAAATAATGTTGATAAAGATTATTATGTTTTAGGGTTTGTGTTTTGAAAATATTTTATTTCTAAAAACCTTAAATTTGTTCTATTGGATGGTTTTACACTAAAAGTATTTATAATGTTAGGGTTGTTATTAAATTTATATTTACCCTATGTGAAGTTATTTAATTTAGGGTAAATGCCCCCTTTTAAGGGTGAATTATAAAACTCTTTACCCTAATGTTTTAAAAATATTTCTATGTTGTAGTTTACATTGCATTATGTTTGTGAATAGATATGTTTAAAAAAATAAATATAAATGCATTATGTCTTATTTTGAAAATAAAAGTAAAATTCTAAACATAATGTCATATTTTTATTTAATGTTTTAAGTATTATCTTATTAATGAAATTTCTTATGTTTTGATAATTAATGTGGGCAACTTATTGTTAATATTTAATTTTCATTTATACTCCAATTTATTTATTAAATACATTTATAAATTATGGCATGAATTTATTTCAATTAATTATTAATTAATAAATAAATTGAGAGTGGTGTTTATGAAAGCCTAATATATTATGAATATAATGATTTTGATTTTAGGTTTTATTAAAGGACTATCTAATGTCGGGTGTTTTTGTGTAGGAACTAAACATTGGATTATTATGCACAAACACCTAAGATCACAACAAACCAAATTTATTGAATGAGAGATATTTCCCTAAAAACCATTATTATGGTTTAATTTGTATTTATAGGGTTAGTTGCTGGGACTAGGTCCTGTGAAAGGGCATTTCTTTTCATAGAGAGCCATTGAATATTATATTTATACTCAAACATTTGTAATGAATCAACATCATGACACAATTGGAAAAATCTCCCGAACTACAAATTTGGACCTAATTTTCAAAATTTCAAGTGCAAATGTCAGATAAGTTGTTTATGCTTTTGAGGTTATATAGTTTTTTATTTTTCAATTATTTTTTTAGATTACTCTGTGAACCAGGGTATCCTACTGTGTTCTTTTCCTTGATTCATTTGTTTAAGGTTAATTTGCACAATTTGAATAGCAGTTGCATGGTTTGTGAACCTGTTGTTTTTCCTTTCGGCCTCTTAATTTGGGTTAAAATCGATAGGACTAATTGTATAAATTATTTTAAATTTGTGATTCAACGGAAACCTGTAGGATGATGGTCTCTCTTTATAAGAGTGATTTACCTTAAAACCATCTTTGACTATACGTATGATTGAATGTGATTGACTCTATTCCCAATTTTGATTAACTCTATTCCCAATTTTGCATCAGGCACTGATCTCATTTCATTTGTAATTGTTATTTGGTTCTTTCTATAGTTTACATATTAAATCTGATAATCTCTCTTTGCAAAGCATTCAATTAGGTTTTAGATTTTAGTTTAGATATCATACTATTTAGTTATTAGGAGATTAGGTTATTTTCCTCCAAGGATTGTTTACCCTTTGGAAGGAATTGCTTTTGTGTGTGCATGCGTTTGTGTAGTTTAAGAGCACTTGTGGATTCAGGCCTACCAGCCTTGGCTCAATCGAGTCAGAATTGTAGAGGCACTTGTTTGTGCATGTCAGTTGGCCTCAAAATGGTCCTGCGTTTTCGAGCACCAACACACATAACAAAAATAGAGAAACAACAACAATTTGCAAGAATAGAAAATGAACTTCTTATTATCTCTACAAATGTGGAATTACAAATTTTAGAATTACAATATGCAAAGCCACATGGGCATTTTCCCTTACATTATTCTATAGGACAAAGCCTCGAATCATTACCCAGATCGACTACCCAGAACTGCCCTAGAAAACACTACTGACCTTTCTTATATAGGTAATTTCCACCACCCGAGAAGGTTCCATAAATTTAGCCCTTAAGGCCATCTTCCCTAAGAATTAATTTATTTTCATTTCTTTTTACATAGGGTCGGCTCAAAATAATTACAAAATATGTTTTTAGGTAGCCCAACTTCTAGAGGCCATAACTTTTTAACCGTAGCTCCATTTTTCTATTATAACCACTTTTCGAAAACACTAGGATGAGATCTACAGTGCATGACTTGTGCAAGCTCCAATCAACCAAGGGCCGATCGCAATTCAGAGCCTCTAAGGCCTTCACAATTGAGCTGAAAGATTTCATACCCAAAAACCTCAATAACTTCACTGATACAGATGATATGGCAATGACACTCAACTGGTAGGCTTATATGACTAAGATGAACCTCCACCTATGAAATCAGAACATTTCGAGATTGTATGACCATTTTACTAAAAATAGTAAGTTTCCACAAATAGTAGCTCTGCACAAGATATCCCTTATTAAAAAGAAAGTAGAAATATTTTTTGGTGATGCAAGATTGCTCTTACACCTAGGATGCTCCTGTATCACAAATAGACTCTAAGTGGATTATCAAATCATTTGAGCAATCTATGCATCAAAAATCATCCATTTTCTAAACTATTCTATTCCACAAGTTTGACAAGATACAGTAACATAGTACATAATCTAGATTGTAGGCCTATGTTATCCAGCAAGTAGATAAACAATATAGCAACTTAGGAAACATGGCAATACATAGAAGAAAGAATAATTACTTATACAATAATATATTTTAAACATAACTTATCTTTTCTCCTAAGTCTTTTCACATAAGAAAATATACATAATACAATAGAATGATCCATTCTATACACTGAAAACTCACAGGAGACAACACAAATGTACATCGAAAGTGATCAACAATTGAATAAGAAGGATCATCTTTTAGGATAGCTCCTACCTAGATTCTGGCAGAGAAAACCGTTGAAGAAGGATGATCTATCAACCTTTTCCTACTTCCAGCTCTCCACAAAAATACTTTTATTTGCATACACTATCTCTTCTTGAACACTCTAAGAATTCAATAATACATCCTATCTAAAACTATGATCTAATCCCCTGTGAATAATTTCAGCCAACTCCCCTTCTTCCGAAGCCTCTTTCCATAAATAGGTTGAAGGATTAGTTGCACGGGAAATCCAACTGGCACAACCATCCCAACCAAAAGTTGGTTCTTAGTTTAGGCTTAATTAAATTTATTAAAGCCATTGTCGGGAGTTTGATAAACCAATTAATAATATTATTAATAATAATCTAATGTGAGATTCCTTTATTTAAGGAAAGGAAATAATAATTATTACTATAATTACTTATCACCTAATTTACTTAGGCTATGGTAAAATATTTTACCATATAATAATTAGTCCCTCAAGTAGATAATTTACTTATTAATACTATTCAAAACACAATTAATTTCACTCACTTATATATATGCAAATAGATGACTAGGATTGATACATCGTGTGGGCCTCAACTAAGTGTGTAACTACAACTTTGTCATGAGTCATGAAAACACATTAGACATGAAAACATAAGGCATCATGGATAATAATGGTTAGATACAAATCCTTGGGTTAGCTCTATAAAAACATATAAAGATAGATGATTTATAATTCATAAACATAGAATGATTGTCATAAATGAGTGTATCTAAACATATGATAAGCATATCATCATCTAAATAAGCATAATTGTAAACATATAGTTCTAACCATCATAATCAAAATGTCCAAATCAAAGAGTCCAAGTATCACCATAGGAGAGGGTATTACATCCTCCTCCCCTAGGGTTAGGCTTAGTCCTCGAAGCCTACAAATAGATAAGCATAAGCATCTCTAAGTCTAACAACATCCTCCCAAGTGGCTAAGGAATCATCATTGGGGTCCCATTGGACCCTTTTCGGATCTATGGAAGAAGAGGAGTTGGCTGAAATTATTCATAGGGGATTGGATCATAGTTTTAGATAGGATGTATTATTTAACTCTTAGAGTATTTAGGAAGAGATGGTGTCTGCAAATGGAAGGATTTTGGTGGAGATATTGAAGTAGGAAAAGGTTGATAGATCCTCCTTCTTCAATGGTTTTCTCCACCGGAAGCCAGGTAGGAGCTATCCTGAAAGATGCTCCTTATTCAATTGTTGATTTCTTTTGATCTGCAATTGTGTTGTCTCTTGTGAGTTTTCAATGTATAGAATGGATCATTCTATTGTATTATGTTCATTTTCTTATGTGAAAATACTTAGGAGAAAGGATAATTTATGTTTGAATTATATTATTGTATAAGTAATTATTCTTTCTTCTATGTTTTTCCATGTTTCCTAAGTTGCTATATTGTTTATCTACTTGTTGGATAACATAGGACTACAATTTAGATTATGCACTATGTTATTGTATCTTGTCAAACTTGTGGAATAGAATAGTTTAGAAAGTGGATGATCTTTGATGCATAGATTGCTCAAATGATTTGATAATCCACTTAGAGTCTATTTGATTTCATTTTGGGCATTTGAGAGAGTCTAGAGATTCCCTATGATCCTTGTGACATCTTCTCATATGTCTCAGGGGCCTGTAGGAACTTGCAGACCTTAGGAACTTCTAGTTTTCCTTCACTAGTTGCATTTTGTCCTAGGAGCCTATTTTCTATTCCTAGATCTAGAGTAGGTTTAGTATGCATATGAAATGGGTCTTGCCCAGAATATGCATCCATTGCCCCCATTTTGCCCAGTTTTACCCGAAAGTCAAGTTTGTAGGTTGCATTTTAAAAAAAACATAGACTCTAACCAACTGCACAGCTCTGGAAACCAACCACATAGTTCCCATGACCAACTGCACACCTTGAGGCACCAACTACACAATTCTATGGCCCAACTGTACAACTTCTCCTATCAACTACACAGTTTGATGCCAGGCTTGAGAATAGGTCAGTTTTGAGGTTATAGGGTTTTGCGGTGATATGGGGCTAACCCTAAGTGGCATAGGGGAATTTTGTGGCATTATTGTTTTTAGGTATATGTTGTATGGTGCATTTATATGCCTAGTTAAGTTCCATGATGTGTTTAGGAATCAAGATTAGGGTTTAGGGTTGTTCGGTGGATTGGGGCTACCCTATGGCTCCCTAATCGTTCCTAAACATTCCTAATCTTCCTTATTATTAAATATAAGATCTTAAATGTTGATATGTCTTGTTTTACTTCATGTATTGTGTGTTTTTGATGTTTGGGTAAGGGTAGAAAACCTAATAACACTAGGTGAGTGGCTCTCAGTGTGGGGCCGGGGCCCTAAGTGGCTAGTACTAGGATAACCCACTGAGGAGTTGTTTTAATAAGTGATAACTTAATTAAAAACTTATGGGAAAGGGATCAAACACTAAAAAGATTAATTTATGCCTCACCCATGGCATTATGCTAGTAAATGCTATGGATGGGAGTGGGAGAAGGTACCTATGCATAGGTATGACTGAATGATGCTTGTCTGTAAGAAAGACATTCGATTCTGCATGTGCCTACTTGGGGGCCGGGGCTAAGAGTGGGTAGTAATAGGACAACCTAAGGGGTGAGGGATATGCAATGAAACTCACCTATCTTGTCTCTTAGAGTTTCTACCTAGCCTTAGAACCTTTTGGGAAAGAATTTGTTCTTTGATCTTCTTTTCAGTTATTGTTTGAGAAAGGTTATCTCAATCCTAGGTATGGCCTAGTTATCTCTTCTTTGTGGACCTTGGTGTTTATCTCCTAGAATGGGAGAGAGGGCCTTTTGGTATCCACGTGGTTGGGTTTTAAATATTTTTATCAAGGTACCTTTTTGTAGTTGCAGTGCTTAATGATTCTTGCTTGCACTTTGTTCCAGTTTTGAAGAAAGAAGACTTTGTACTTATCTTTCATTATTATCAAATTTAAAGTTATTGTAACCTCATAAGAGAAGATGAGTGTAATAAAATATTTAATGTATCTCAAATTGATGTATCTTGGAAGGGGTAGATTTAGGGAAAAGGAAAGGGAAAATATGAATGTTATGTAAATAATGCTTGTTGGAAAAGAAAAATATTTTTGTAAGATTTCAAGTAAAGTGACTTGTTTCTCATTATTGTTGATTAAGGAAAGCTAGTGAATCAAATGTGATGATTTCCTATTTATAATGGTTCAAATTCTAGATGAATTTATAATATGGTATTAATGCTTTAAATGGTATATTGTTCATAAATGATACTTAGGAATATAGATGGACTTAAATGTCAAATTGAAAAGGGAAATATTTATATTTCTTTCTAAAGAGCTTCAAATGTTACACTTTAAGAGTTAATCATATTGTTAGTACACTTAATGAAGTTAAAGGGAATGTTCATATTCTAGTAGGGAACCTTGGGAGGAATCTAAGTTAACTTTGTTTATGTATTGTGCATGTAAATCTTTTAAAGTTCAATTTTTTTCATCATTCGTTTCTTAGGTTTTCTTTTCTAAAGAGAATCTTTGTCCTCTTCCCCGGTTCCCTTGTGGGGCATGAAAAAATGCCCCACTAGGTTCAAGAGGAGACTCAAATGCTAAGTGGGATAGTGATCCTTTTCTAAATATGTAATGATGAAAATGGAAATGATAGGAAAATGTAATGTGGATGATAAATTAAACAAGTTACTAAAAAAGGAAATAACAGATTAATATGGACTAACAAAGATTTGAATGTACAAAAATGGAAACTAGAAAGAAGAAATGAATTATGGATAAAATCTAGGAATATAATGCAAGGTATAGAGCGGGAAGTACGATTTGTACCTAGGTAGAGGATGGAAATGGAAATCTGTACCTAGTATTTTTCTAGGGATATTTCAACAATTTCTAATCTTTTTGAATCTTGTTTGATGGATCTGTGACCTGTTCCTACACAAAAAAGGGGGAAAAGGATGTCTAAAGGGGTTTTCATTAGTTAAACCCCTATTTAGGAATCAATCTTGAAAATGAAATAAAATTGCATAAATAAAAGTATGTAAAAAGGTAAATGTTTGATTCACATTGCATAAACCCTCATGGACAAATGTAGAAATTGCTCATACCCATGAAGATTCTTGAATGTACTTGAAATAGAGTACTTGACCTTAGAATTTAATTTAGAATCAAGGATTCCCTCACAAATGCACAAATGTATAAATCTATGAATGTCACTCCTATATCTTGAATGTAGATATTGTTGATAATAGCTTGCAATGAAGGAGCAAGAATGTGAATGGAAGGAAGGATCTTGTTACTTGATTGAGATTTCCTTTACTTGGCCATCATGGGAGAAAAATTTTCTTAAATTGACAAATATTTCTTTTGACTTGAATGATATTGAAGAATTGAAGACTTGCACAAACTTGTTCTTGGGTGGTTTCCTTCAAATCTTGAATCCAATTGCTCAATTTCTCTTGATTTCTTGAAAAAAATGATAGTAAATGCTTGAAATTGATAATGGATACCAAATTGAGGAAAGATATGGGTTTTATACTCAATCCATCATTTCAAGATTCAAAAATAACCCAAGCTATCCATGAAATCAAATCTCTCACTAATAACCCGACACAAGGCCCTAGCCTAGATTTGGGCCCTGTTCCTTAAGGACAGAATGCCATTGGTGTTCTATACCTTAGAGAATGAACCAAAATTTTAATGAGATGTTAGGATAGGTTAAAACATTTAGGTAAAAGAATGCCAAGTTTCCAAGATCAAGAATAATGGGCACTTGTACCTCAAAATCATGAAAATATGGTCTAATATGTCCTAATAAAGCATATAGTTATGAGCACTAACTTTTTAGGACAATACATTTAGCCCCCACTTTAATGGGATCATGAGGAAAAATCATTCTCATGATCAAGTAGATTAATGCATAAAAATAATCTTATCAAGGCCAAGGAGACAAAGAAACATCAAGCCCCCAAGTGACTTTAGTCCTCATCAAATCCAAAATCAAGATAAAAGATGAATAGTGTGTGTGTGTGTGTGTGAGAGAGAGAGAGAGAGAGAGGTATTTCCTTGCTATGGACCAAACAAAGAGAAAGTGTTGCAAAAGATGGCATTGAAAGTATAGCAAGTTGTGTTATTCTAGTCAACCTATCAAAGAGGAGAAATCCTTAAGGAAATAATTTTTTCTATTAAGGGATCCAAAAGGGTGATCAAGACCAAGGAAATCATTGTCTACAAATAGATTAAAGAAAGAAAGATCGGTCCTTAAGGAAAGCTTTGTCTCTGTTAAGGGATCTTATAGAAGAGGATCATTCCTTAAGAAATGAATTGTGTTTGTTAAAGGATCCAATGAAAAGATGATTTTTTTTATAGAATTATCTTCTTATCCATCTACAAGAGAAATTGCATTGAATCATTTTGTGTGTGTACACGTGTGCATGTAAAATGTAAAACAAGGTGAAAAGTGTGTGCCCCCACGTTAAAGTGATTATAAATTCCATAACAGGAGCCATGACTTTAATGGATCATACATGCATCCAAAAAAAATATTTCCACTAGGATATTCACCCAATAAATGACAAATCAAGGGAAGTAAACATATGAGAAAGTGACATAAAGGAATTTAATATCTCAGGAATCAACATGATCACCAAGATGATATTGTTATCATCCCCCAGAGGTAGTAGAATTGGAAGAAGAGAACACAAGAGTCACAAATAAGAGTCATTTTGGGTTGTCATTGTGGAGACCAAAAATAATACATAGATACCATTTTGTATCATCCCTAATCAGATAACACAAAGTCACATTTAAAAATAGTGGCACATGCATGACATACCATTTAACAAAATATAGAATAAATGAGATACACATAGAGGAATTTTATGATAGATTGACTCCTTTATCACCTTCAATCAATAGAGTGACAAGGGCCATCTAGATAAATCTAAAAAAAACATAGAACAAGCAACACATCACAAGGGAAGCACATTACAACAAAAAAACACAAATAATTCACCGCACAAGAGGAGCCAGTCCAACATATCACCTACCCCCATCTTGGTATGTAGTGTTTAGGGAAGGTGGGAAACATGTAAGAGGAGACACATCTAGCATGGTAGATAGAACAATAGCTATTTCCAAACAATGACCATGCTATGAAAATGGGTCACTTTGTTCATCATTAGGACTAAGAGATAATTATTGTGAAAATATAGCTGGTAAATCATGTTTAGCATCAATAAGCTCATACATATCATCAGAATCACTAGCATGAATATCATCATTAGTTTCATTTAAAGCATTATCATCAAGAGTATCTTCATCATCCAAATTAATTATAATAGAATCCAAGATATGAGTAGAATTATCATGTTTATTCAATTTCATATTTTTCAAATTAAATTTCTCATTTGGGTCAAGCATAGGCCGATCAAAGGGAATCAAAGAATGAATAGCTGTTTTAAGTGAAGAAATATTTTGGGAAGCACATTCTCTATCTCTAGCATGATGTTTACGATGAAGATCATGAGCACAATGGTTACACTTGTTTTTTCTAGAGATTCATTTTTGTTCAAGATCAATCAACATTGAGACCTTTTCTTCTTTAGGATGAAGAATGGAAGGAACCTCACTAGGTTGAGAGATACTATTGGCTAAACATTTATAAGATATAGGTGATAGAACATAAGCATATATAAGAGGTTTAGGAGGTGTAGGGAGAAGTCCAAGTCCATGAAAAGGAGTTGGAAGATTCTTATGATTTCTAAGCTCATAAATATTTTTGATTTTAAATTTTTGATATGGTCAAGAGGGTCTGTCTTTTCATTATTCAGTTAGTTGAGGCATAAAAGGCCAAAATAAGTCAAGGTAAAAGGACTCTCAAGGTACTGGATGTTGATAGAGACTATGATTAATAGTGATGATTTATCCTTAATGGGAAAAATTACAATGCTTATGGATAGGAGAGACTACAAATTTCATGGAAGTAAGCCAAGGAAGACCAAGTCTAACCTAAAATTGATTGGAAGTTGGGATGACAACAAAGGTGACATCTAGAGTTTTACCACCAAATTCTATGGAAAATATAATAGAATAATGGGTAGGATAAATGAAACCATTTCAAGTTTGGATCATCACATTATATTTGTCATAGAAGTCATGTTGTAATTGTATAGTGTAAATATATTATTTAGTTATCACATTCACCATGCAAGTAGGGTCAATAAGAACACCACAATAGAGAGATCATTAAAATTTACAATAATTTAAAGAGGACCACTAGGTGTTTTAATCATCTCACTAGGATCAAAGGTAATGAAAATATTAGGTTCAAGTTTATGTTTAGGATTTAGATTGATCAATAATATTGAAAACATTCTTGGCTTTAATACACTTATTGTCATAGGAAACAACATGTGTGGAATAAAAATGTAAAGACTAGGTAGACTCAACAATATTAGGCAAATGAGATGAAAAAGGATCGGTAAAGATTTGAAAGTGTTGGTTTGGAAGGTCTAAAGATTTTTTTCCTTGATCATTAACACCTTCAACATATAGAGGATTAGAATCAATGATGTCTTGAATAACAAATTTTTTTAAAAAAAACACTTTTTAATATCATGACCAAGTTGATGATGGTATTAGCAAAAATATTTATTATTAAAGGATTTGGAAAAATATTTTTATGTATCAATTGGTTTAATAGGAGGAAGAGTTAACACTTTATCATTAATCAACTTCAACATCACATTTTGAAAAGATTCAAAAAGATGAGTAAAATTATGAGGTCTAAAAATAGATGACAAAGGAGCCACATGTTTGGATGTTGTTGCCAATTTCTCATCAATAATATTGGATGAATTATTGATTTTGATGAATTTCTTGGGTTTATAAAACTTGTTATAGGATTGGATGTAGAATCAATTTTATCAACTAGATCTATTGGAGAGGTTCTCTCAAACTTAATCACTTGAAGTTTATAATTATGAAGCAATACACATAATTAAGTAAAAGAAGAAAATTTAAAAATTAGAATCTTATCCTTAATGTCTTTTTATAAATTAGAAATGAAAATAGGTTGTACATCAATATCAAGCACAAGATAAGAAATTTAAGCATGCAAATGCTTAAATCTACCAATGAAATCAATCACTTTTTCTTTAATACCTTGTTTATAATACGTTGAATCAATCAAATAAATCTTAGGACCAATATTGTTTTGAAATTGTTGGATGAAAGTATTAGAAATCTTTTGGAAAGAGTTAATAGAATAAGGAGGAAAAGAACAATACAATTGCAAGGATTTATTTCAAAAGGTTCTAGTACACAATTTAGCCATGAACCTATGATCAAGAGAAAAATCACTACACAATGTTTGAAAGGTTTTGACATAGGTCAAAGGACTACCTTTACCATTACAAGTCTCTAAGTGAGGAATCTGTTGGAAATATAATATGAGAAGTGAGATACTGAGAGGGGGGGGGGGGGGGGGGGGTGAATCAAATATCTACTATTAATTCCATTTTGACATAATTTCACTTGCATATCATAAACATCAAATTCAATACTGAAATAGATCTAACAATCTAATCTTCATCCATGAAATTGAAACATAACACAAATATTTTGGTTACCCATAAACCCTTGAAAGGTAAAGCTGGGGTGGGGATGACACCCATAAATCTTCACTACTACATTATTAAAGTTTTCTTGTTAGGGCTACAAAGTTTGATCACAAACCGATGATCTACTCTATGAGGGGTCTTCCCTGTTAAAAGCTTAAAGACTTATACAATCTACCTTGGTAAAAGGATTTAAACTTACAACTAAGTAAGAACTCAGTTAAGAGATTCACATAGGCTTATGAGGACCACTCTATTAAGAGATTTTCCTTGATTCACCTATTAAAATGTCTCAGTGCCTGGTCCTTCAATTTTCGCTATGATGCTGATAATAGATCTTCTCCTTCCAATACTAGTTTGATCTCCTCAACCAAATATATATATGTTCTACCCTTCACTACTTTTCTTGGTCACTCTGACTGATTTTTTCCTATATCAAAATACTTCTCTATTTTGTATATGAGATCACCTTCATTCCACATACTCTTACCATACATCATTTTAGGGTTTAAGATCTCATATTATATAGACAAAAAATCAATCTTCTAGATCAAAATCAACGATCTAGTTCATCTACTTATGCCGCTTAAGCATTTCCTAAATTTGATAGGCTACATAGCTTACACAGGGATTAATGATTACAAATATAAGGCATAATCACCTCCATGATTCACTCAAAAAATATTAAATATTGTATAGATATTAGCCAAAATGGTTTACCTAAGTGTCTGTGTCATTACACACACATATGTCAAATCTAGCTTGCTCGGCATATGAAGTCTCTAACACTCAACATTTGATGTTCTTCATATATTGGTGCTCGACACTGACAATTCCATACAACTTGGCATAAACTGCTAAGCTATTACTGAAGTACTCTATGACCATTGTCTTTCTCGATAGTAACTACTGCTCGATAAATGTACAAGATACAAGTCTTGACATAACTTGACCTTAACATGATGAATCAGTCGCAATGATGACCGACCAACATTGCCTAGAAAATGACTAAGTGTTAGACACTAATGGACAAAAAAACTTAGGCATCAACAATCTCCCCATTTGACATTAGTGGAAAAAACACTTTGTCATGACATTTACATTACAACAAGAGTACTTAGTAATATGATTACTCCTTGTAAAAATTTGACTCGGTCTTCAAAATGATTCTACACATATATACATAAGACTCTTTTGACATAAAACTGAATATGTGCATTACAAAATAGTATGTCATACCTTTCTATTAATCTCACTATATTTTGCATGTGACATTTCCTTGCCCTTATTAATTTCATGTCATTTCCCTTGTTTCTACTTTTTGTGTTACTGACATGTCATTTCCCCCTTGTTTTTGTCACTTGAAGTTGCTAGGGTGTAGGGGTTTCGAAATATTTATCCAAAAATGGTTTATGGAGTTGCATTATCATATGTAATGCATTGAACCATCTTGATTTGAAAAAATCCAAATCCTGTGTCTTTATTTCTAGCTCGGTAGCTAGATCAAGTAACCTTTCGACAATAGAGAGATGAGGGTCTCTCTGTAGTAACTCCTTTGTCATTGATAATTCCTTCTGAATAACCTCCAGATGAGGTGTCAACATCATTTTTATGGAAATTATCCTAGCTCTTATTCTTCCACCATTAGCCATCAACTTGGCTAATCTTCCTTGTGCATGTAGCAATCTAGTAAAGTGGATGGAGTTGGAGCTTGCATCCATGCTTAGTTAATGACTAGTAGACTTTAAGTCTTATTAAAGTTTGTCAATAAACTCTTGATTGCCCTTAGTGAAATCTTCTACATTGCATAACTTCTTGTATAAAGAATGAACATTCTACACAACTTCCTCTAAGTTAGTCACTAAGGTAGAAAGTTCTACTTGTTTTAATACTATTTTAGTAGAAACCTTTCCAGTACTTTGGTCTCAAACTTTCTCTCAGACCACTACATAAGATTTTAATTTTCCTCCTTATCATCACTATTCACCTTTTTAACAATTTGAATGAGTTTTTCCAAGATAAGTGCTGAGTCATTCACATCGTCCATTTCAAAACCTTCAATGAATATACCTTTAATCTCATGCAAAACTTGCTTTTGCTGATGCTCTCTTCTCAACTATTCTTGCTTTCTCTTATTATTCAAGAGATCTTGTAATATTTTCATTTTCTCATAAGTTAAGTTATCAGTTTCTCACTTAGGAATCACTATAACTTTATCGAGTGTTGTGCATGTGAATTTTGTACCTAGCTGGAGACACAACACTTCAGTAAAATAATAGAGGTTAGCAAATCAAGAAATCTACAATATAAAGGAACTAATCTAACCAGATGATTTACTACCTTCTAGTAGATGCAATTATGTATTCTCAGATTATGAATGAGATTAGTGACAATGCAACACCTAAATGAAGGATTTTATGCTAAAAGATGGATGTAAGATGAATGCAAATTAATCTATTTTTTTGTATTTTCTATGAAATATTATGAAAATTGATATGAAACTAATTTAGAAATGGATTGGAATGATATGAAAATTGATCTAACAATGATATGCTATGATCAAAACAATAACAAAAATCTCACAATCGCCTGTTCGCAAGAGCTTGATTCTTCAGATGCAAATTCACTAGAGTTCAAGTATGCAAATTCATGGGGGGGGGGAAGATGAAGGACTGAGCCTCAATTATATAGAAATCCATGGCTTGAGGATGCGTTGAGAAAAGCCATAAATCACTCTTGATAAACTCAGGTTGATTTTTGAGTTAATAAGAAATCAAGAATAGATCAACTCATAAAATCATGCAAAAGCAGTTTTTAACTCGAAATAGAGTTTAGTTCACTTTTTCAACTCACAATCACATGTTGAGTTTAGAAAGTTAACAAATTGAAATTGATAATTGATTTAATGTTGACTACTTTTCTGATTGTGCATGATTTAATTATGAATTAATTTAATAATTAAAGTGATTTATTCTCAACTTAACTAATTTTGAATAAAAATAACCAATTTAAGGGTTAATGAATCATTTAATCAAACTTTTATTCCAAACTATATCATTAAATATTGACAATGGGATTTAATTAATTAAATAAGAATTTAATCAATTACTTGTAGGATTTTTGATTTATTGTCAAAATTAAATAATTATAATTAGGAATAAATAGAATTAAATCTAATTAAATAATTAAGTGGAAAAATTAAACTTAATTAATTAAATATTCAAAATATTTAATTAATCAAATTTTAGGATAAATATGATTTATAACCAAATAATATTTAATCAGGATAATTATGATAAATTAAGAATATTTAGGAAATATTCCCCGATGCATAATGAAGATAAAATCAATTAGGGTTTTGATAAATTGATGTGCAAATGTGCCTTAGGTTAGGAATTTTATGTCGATTTCGGTTGATTTGTCGATGTAGGGGGTTAATGAACCTATAGCCCATTTTTGGGGTATTAGAAGTGTAACCTAAGTTCCATGAGATTTCTCCTTTTTGTTCTGTGATTTCTTCTTCAGTGTATTCCCACTTGACAAGTGTATTAGAGCTTGTATTGCATTTTGTTCCTTAGGCTCTGGTTTTTCCTTTGTTATCTCTTCTTCAGTCTTCTTCTTTTCCTCCACATGAGGACTTTTTATTACTAATGCAGACTTGTCTTCTTGATCTTTGAGACTCTCCTATGCTTGTTCCTTCTTTTCCTCCTTGACAGATGCATTATGAGTTGTGATTTCTGACTTTTCCTATTTCTTGGCACTAGTACCTTGTGAGACTTGTGGTTCAACTGTGATTGTATGAGAGCTTATAGGGGTAGTGTCCATAGTTGATGTACTCTCAATCCTTGGATAATCTTGTACTTGAATTAATACTAGATTGGTGCTTGGTAGAAACTTATCTGAGGTTGCCTCAACAAGTATTTGTTTCTAAATTTCTTCATCAGTTAATACATTGGTTTTTACTGGGGCATCTCAGTGATATCCACAATTGTGATCACATCCTATGATTCACTGACTTCTTCCTTCTGTCCTTCCTGTTCCTCTATATTCTATGGTTTGTTAATGTCCTCCTTATTGTTTAACTTCACTTTACTAGATGTACCTCTACTAGGTTGTGGACTCTTCTCAATTATCAGTCCAAAAATGATTTTCCATAACCTAGTGCTTTATTGCACAACATCTTCAACCTTATGTTGTAAAATAGAATATGCCCAAAGCTTGGGTACAAACCTATTCCTATAATACTTCATATATTTCTTTATGAATGTTTGGGATAGATCTGGCATGACCTGTGCTAGTGTACTCTCGCTTATCTATTTTTAAGTCATCATGGCATAATGCCATTTCTGATCAATTATTTTGTATAGCTCATTAGGGATGAGATTCCCCATTTTTAGAGGTGTCATCTTGAATGTACATAGCATATCAATCATAGCTTCTTCAACCTTTTCTTTATCCTCATTATTTAACTTTTCAAATTTTATTTGTTTGAAGCCTACTACTCCAGCAGTGCTCTTGAAATTGTGGCATATTTCATCCACAGTCAATTTTTATCTCTATGATGATGCTTTCACCTTTGTATTTTCATGGGTATGTGTCTCTTCATCATCATCATCTTTCTCCAAGACTAAATTTCTTCTTGATTTCTTCCTGAGATTACTCAACACAACTTCAGTTTGTACTGGTTTCCTTATTCCTGATGCCGATGTCTTTTTCTGTGGCTTGACAGCTATGACAGTAGAAGCTATCCTTGTTCTTAGTCAAAGTACTATAGGAGGAGTGGGATTTTTTTTTGCAGTTGTTTCTTACTAGGCTTAGAAACTGATGCCTTCTTTCCCTTCTTTTTGATTTCAATCTCCTCCTCATCACTTCCTTTAGACTCACTGGTCTTATCTTCTCCTAGCCCTTGTGTAAGTTCAAGAGGTGCATTTTCCTCTTCTCCTTCTCCTAGAATTTTTTTCTAGGTTCTTAACCAGTTTATTCCTCTTTCTCTCCATGGTTTCTGACTTCAACCCCATAGTTATCTTAGACTTAGCTTCTTCATAAGTCCCAAAAGATTTATCCTTTTTGTCAACTTCCTCAGCTAGTAAGGCGATTATGGCTTCTGTTGTCTCATCTAAATTGACCTCATAAGGCAATGGCCTAAGCCATGATACTCTTGGTATAGAAGATTGAGCATATGTATAGTCATTATCTACTAAGAAACATATGTCATTGTAGTGATTCTCTACTAGTGATATAGGGATTCTACTCCTCTTTTTCATTTTCTTTTTGAACTCTACAAAATAACTATCCATAGAACTTTCAAAATTATCTCCTAACTAGTCAATAAACTCATTTATCTATTGGTTGAATGGTTGGTCCTTATTCCATACAACATCTCCAATGGTAGGGAAACTATTCTAAACATAGAAGAATAAACAAGTAAGTAGAGAACTGAACTTACACACTGAATTCTTTTGTTTTCTAATTGAAGTAAGGTTCTCGGCAAGTTGGGTCAATTGCAGCTCGACAAGATCATACTTATGATCTTTTCTTCACCATCTTCCATGCTTGGTCAATTGCAATACAAGGAACATTGTCTATCCTACTAGACTAGTAGAATTTGTGAGCAATCACTTTCACTGAAAAATCTATCTCCAGGTCAATGATAGTGGAAATCATCATTCCTCTTTTGTTCCACACTACCTGAATGTTTGTTTGTATAATTTTATTTCTTTAGCATCTCATTTTTTACTTCCCTGTTAGATTAGGGTAATTGGTGACTTGGTGTATCATCTCTTTAGTGATCTTGACCGGTCCACCCTCTAGCCATATCTTCACGTCATGAACTCTGCTTAACACAATTTTAATCCATTCAACCTTAAAGTTTTACAAGAAATCAAGGGCACACACTAACCATTTCTTGACAACTTTTTGATGTTCATCATTCAACACTCCACTATTTCATAACTTGTCATATGCATCCCTTAGCTCATAATCTCCTATTTCTCCAATCTTACACATGCAACATGAACATACAATGTTAATCATCAAGACCTTAGGAGGGATCAATGACAGGGTACCCGTGAGATCTCCCTTCATCGCACTTTTAGGAACGACTTGAAATTTTTGTGGTTTTCATGCATCATTCCTTGAAAGTTGAACATTTAACATTTCCTTTCCTTTCTTCTTGGCTGCTACATATTAAGTAGATGCCATATCTCTAAAATCTAGGGTTCAAATTAAAAATTCAAGTTACTCAATTATACCTTGTTAAATAGTCCATTTTGATGTTCTCCAATGGCACGCTATCAAGATCTTTGCAAATCTCACTTAGCACAAATATCTTTGGTTAATCACCTTGAAATCACTCTGTAAGTTCTAAAATTTCTAATGAAATGAGAATCAATGGTAACATTTGGCTTTATAGACTTCAAAAGGTTAGATTAGGTCTTCATTAAATGATCCGTACATTGAGTAGGTTTATACAGCTATCTCAACCTTCTTATGTCAACTTGGTTATCATGTACTCGGTCAATACTACCATTCAATTTCATCTCATTACATATCACATCTCGGCTATCACAAGAGCTCAACATACACTAAGTGACTCAGTCACTATGTTCTTAAATATTGATGCTTAACATCAAATGTGCAATATGACTTATTTCTCAGATTTGTCCTAATGCATCTTAATTTATGCAGATATGGACTTTAACATATCAAATGTCAGGAACTGATGTAAAATAAATCATTATAAGATTCAGTCCCTCACATACCTTATTTTCTTAGTTTTAAGTAGTGTGATCACCTGATCCATTGGATTGGGTGACCTCAGGTTCAATTGCTCCACTACTGCTTGCTTCTTATTTTTTTTCCATGTCTTACTCATTTGGTTCCTTATTTGTTCAATAATTTCTTCATTTATGACTTGTTCATTACTCAGTGCATGTGTTCTATGGTCTCTCTTTATGTGACAAATCTTGTTGCATTTGTACCATACTAGACTTCCACTCATCCAACTCTTGGACTTGCCTCTAAAATGTGTCCTCATATAGTTTACTCCAATATGACCATATTATCCACAATAATGACAACTATACCATGTATTGTAGTCCCAATTGTATGTGTTACCTTTCCTAGGTTCTTTTTTATACTTATTGGATATCCATTTAGCTATGGATCTACACTCTTGTGCTCTATGACCATATTTCTAAGAGTTAAAATAATGTCCTTGAAATATAGGTGAGGTAGGTGGATTAATAACCTTTGATCTACATTCATGTGCCTGATGTCCATGTTTCTTACAATTAAAACAATTTCCATTGAACTTTTGTTTAGGATTAGGCTTACCATTCTTGCTTCTACAGATGCTCACTATGTGTCCTATCTTTCCAAAATGACGGCATGTGGGTTTCTTGTTCTTTTAATTTGCATTCCTTTTTTCTCCACTCTTTGATGATTCTCCTTCTTTAGTGGATGATAAGTGCTCTGTTAGGAATAGTCCCAAGAGATAACTAAGAGGGGTGGGGGGGGGGGGCTTGAATCAGTTATTTGCAAGTTTCAATTCTTTGTCCAATTAAGTATACTTAAACATAAAGCATAAACACAATGAAAGAAAACTTGAACTTAACACAATATTTTGGTTACGGGGAAACCCGAATAGGTAAAAACCCTGGTGGGAATTGACACCCACTAATATTCTGTACTAGTGTATTATGACATTTGTTAGAAGATCCTTAACCTTGTTAGGAGTTTCTTTACAATATATTTAGTATAGTAGACCTGGTCAAGGGTCAAACCCTATTAGGAGTATTTTACAATAGTCCCTGTTAGGGGAGAGGATGCATTGTTTGAGAACACACTACTCAAAGGGGTAAAGACTACAACCTTCTATTTAATAGATACACACTATATCTAGATCTTGGTGAACTGCACTTTGACCTGCTATCTGGATCAATTCCAATGTATAGCACAAATACTTTACTTGGTCGTATATACCTTCTTTTGATGGCTCAACACTTTGCACACTTTGCTCTGCTCTGCATGATCAACTATCAACCACACTTAAGCAATCACAAATGACTGCCTATAAATATCTTTTCTCTAAATGATATAATCAAGTCAACCTATTAGAACCACCTTGAAATCATATTAAAGAAGCCATAAAAAACTCCAATAAAAATTTAGTCGGCTCTATTAAGCACGCAACACATTTTGGGACCTGTCTAATAAGATAATTTTAGACACACGCTACACACTATCGGCTCTACCAAAACAACTAGATCTTTCTCCTCAAGCTAAATTACTTCATGTGCTCTTAACCAAACATCACTAACTCTCCTCTAAGATTAAATCCAAGGGTGTATACCCAAATGATAGGTACAACTCCAGAACCAATATAATCTCTGTTGACTCTTCTGAACAAACACAAGAAACTACTACTGGTGAATAGCGACTGCATAACTTCACTTCTACTAATCATCAGACTTTGAATCCATGAATGTAACAACACTAATATTTATTCAACATATATCCAAGTACACAAAGCTCTATGATAACTATACAGACAACCATACACAGAACATTGCCTGTTACTCTATCAGGAACACTACTGACACAAGCTGCTATATAACTATCTGTACTAATAGTTAACCTATATGCCCATGATATCATGCTGATATCATGTCCATGCTACATATGTTGAAAGCTTACTACATAAGGCTTCCACACATGCTACTTTCCATATGTTGTCATCAATGACAAACATATAGTTAGTACTATCCTGCTGGCAAATTCCTACAATCTCCCCCTTTGAAATTGATGGTAACATGTGGAATGAAAAACCACCACCAACCCAAATGAGATTTTTTTTATAACATTCTCCATTTCCTCTTCAAAACTGCCCCAAAGATGAGTCCTCCATCTACTGCAATATTTTCCAACATTCTCCATTTCCTCAACTCAATTGTAGTCATAACAGAATACTACTCACCTTTAGTATAATACTCCTCCTTTTTTACTTCTATTTTTCATGACTATATATATTAATCCCCCTTTGACATCAATGTCAAAGGATGCCATTCATTTTAAGCACTAGTACTAATCCTAAGGTAGAGTAGTCAACCTTCCATCAGTCCTTGAGGATTGATGCCTTTGCTTCTTTCTTTTAAATAGAATCAGGTAAGGGAATTAATCCCAACTTCTCCCTGAGACACTCAAAAGTAATGTTAGGCAAGGGCTTTGTGAATGTATCTGCCAACTAATCTTTAGTACTCACATAGTCCAACTTGACTTCTTCCTCTACCATTTTCTCTCTTAGGAAGTGATACTTGATCTCAATGTTCTTTTTCTTTGCATGCATCATAGGGTTCTTAGACATATTAATGATAGTACTAGTGTTATCAGAGTGAATAACAATAGGATAATCAATCTGAATTCCAAAATCCTTTATCATCTATTTGATCCAAACAATTGTATAACAATTCAGGGTTGCTGCAACATAGTCCGCTTCTGCTGTTGACTGAGAAATACAATTCTATTTCTTGCTTGTCCAGGTGACAAGTCTATCACCAAGAAACACTACTCCACCTGATGTACTCTTTCTATCATCTACACATCCTACCCAATCAGCATCAGTGTATACATGAAGCTCAACATTTTCTAAATTAGGATACCATAGACCATAATCTATAGTGCCCTACAAGTATTTGGATATTCTCTTTACTGACATGAGGTGAATTTGCTTAGGTTCTGCTGCAAATCTTCCAACTATGCCAATTGCATTGGAAATATTAGATCTAGTCTGAGTAAGATATATGAGTTTACCAATCATAGAATTGTACAATATTGTATCCACTACTGGTGAGTCATCTTCTTTTGTAAGTTTGCATCCAGTGATCATAAGTGTTCCTATTTGCTTGCAATCATCCATCTTGAATTTCTTCACTATCACTTTCACATATTTGGACTGATTAATAAAAATTCCTTTTTCTATCTGCTACATATTTAGTCCCAAAAAGTATTTGATAGGACCAATAATACTCATCTCAAACTCATTCTGCATTTCTTTGGCAAATTTTGCACTTAGTTTGTCATTACCTCCAAAGATAATGTCATCAAAAAATATAGCTACGAGTAGTAGACCTTTAGATGTCTCTCTAATGGATAGATTATAATCTGCTGCTCCTTTCTTGAATCCAATCTTTGTTAGATATCCATCTAGTCTCTCATACCATGCTCTAGGGGCTTGCTTAAGTCCATAGAGGGCCTTCTTCAATCTGCATACAATATTAGGTCTGTTTGATAAGGTGAATCCTTCTAGCTACTCAATGTATACTTCTTCTTTCAAATCTCCATTCAGGAATGCTGACTTGACATCCATCTAATATACTTTGAAGTTTTTGACTGTAGCATAGGCTACAAAAAACTTAATAGCTTCTAATCTTCTCATAGGTGCAAATGTGTCTGAATAATCAATGCCTTCTCTTTGCGCATATCCCTTACATACTAAGCTTGCTTTATTTCTTACTACTGTACCATCTTCATTCATCTTGTTTCTAAATATCCACTTTGTTCCAATCACATTCTTATCACTAGGTCTTGGGACTAGTTCCCAAGTGTCATTCTTAACAATTTGATCAAGTTCTTCTTTCATAGCATCATGCCAATCTAAATCATTACATGCATCTTCAACACTTAAAGGTTCAATCTGAGATAGTAAAGATACCGCTTCACTGCTAGCTGAGTTGTTTGCTTGTGATCTTGTTAAGACTTTTCCACTCTGTTCTCCAATGATGTCTTTCTTGGAATGATTTCTAGATGTAAAATTTGGAACTTTAGGTGATGCTGACTCATCAACCTTAGGAGTATCTTCTTCACTTGTCTTAGGGTCATTGAATAACACATCAATACTATCAAACATTTCTTCAATAATTGTTTCACTAGTGGAGGGTTTGGGTTCTTCTTCAATCATGGGTGAGTAATCATGATATCTTTCTTGAACCATAAAATTTTCATCAATCTTAACATGAGAACTTTCAATGATCTTTTTCAATCTTAAATTGAAATATCTATAAGCTTTGCTTTTAGTAGAGTAACCAAGGAAAATACCTTTATCACTTCTTGCATCAAACTTTCCTACAACTTCATCCCTCTTGATGTAACACTTGCTTCCAAAGATTCTAAAGTATTTTACTATGGGAACATTACCAAATCATAGCTCATATGGTTTTTTGTCAGCACCTGGCCTCAATTGAATTCTATTTATGATGTAGACTACTATATTAACCACATCTCTCCAATAGGTGTGTGCAACTTTTCCTTCAATCATGATGGTGCACACTATATCAAGGATGATCCTATTCCTTCTCTTTACAATTCCATTCTGCTGAGGGGTTCTAGGTGCACTTAACTATCTCTTTATGCCATGTTCTTCACAGTACTCATAGAATCTATCAGAGGTGAATTCTCCTCCTCTATCTAATCTCAAACATTTTATGTTTAGTCCAAATTCATTCTCAACCTTAGCTTTGAATATTTTGAACTTCTCAAATGCTTCTGACTTATCTTTCAAGAATGCAACCCACATCATCCTAGTATAATCATCAACAAACAAAATGAAATATCTTTCACCATAGTATGATCTTTTTTGAGTTGGACCACATAGGTCTGTATGAATCAGATCCAACTTGTTCTCTGCTGAATTTTTCTTGCTCTTGAATGAATTTCTCACATGCTTTCCCATCACACATTCCCTGCATATAGTATCAACTAGCTTTTCTATGCTAGGTAGATCTCTTACTGCTTTTACATTGCTTATCTTTACTATGTTATCAAAATTGATATGACATAGTCTTTTATGCCACAGCCAACTGTCATCAATTTTAGCAACAAAACAATGTTCTTCTGAATTGCGTTGGAAAACATTATCTTTAGTCTTTGATCCTGATGCAATCATAACACCATCCTTGTTTTTAATGATGCATTTGTTATCTTTGAACTCCAATTGATAACCTTTTCCATGTAACTATCCAACACTATGAAGGTTATGTTTCAAACCATCTACATAGAGAACATCATCAGTACTATTCTTTCCATCCAAGGTGATGGCTCCTCTACCAGTTATGGGTTTAGGAGTGTTGTCTCCAAATATAACCATGCCACCATTATATTTGTCTAGATGAACAAACCTACCTTTATCACTTGTCATGTGATGTGAACAATCACTATCTATAATCTAGTCTGTCCTTATATCAACTTGTGAAATCAATGCTAGCTCTTGGTTCTTTTTCTTATCTTCATGATCTATCTTATTGTTCATTTTCTCTATGATAGCAATGAATCCTATTTCTTCTTCAGCTGAATCATCATTTGAAACTCCATCTCCAACATAGTAACATTCTTTAGAGAATTTAGGCTTGTAGTCATTTTTGAACTTTCTAGTTCTTAGGGGACATTTAGATGCAAAGTGACCAATCTTCTTACATGAGAAGCATTTAAATGGAAATTAACCTTGATAATTTCCTTTTCCTTTCTTTTCTCTTTTGGAAGTCATAGCAATGAAATCATCTAGTGTTTTCTCTTCATCATCATCATCAAAATTACCAGAAGTGTTTGCAAATTTCTTACCATGAACTGTAGCTTTGAAGGAAGTCTCACTTTTAGGTTATGTCTTCAATCTTGAAATCTCAAAGGCTGAGATTTTTCTGGTCAAGGTCTATCTCTCTTGAAATTTGATGTAAGCTGCATGGTCTCATCAAGGATTTTGATCTTGCTTTCATATTCAGGAGTGAGAGTAGTCATTAACTTGTCCATAATGTCCTCCTCTGAAATCTCTCCACCATTGTTTCTAATTCTAGCAACTGCTTCATTTATCCTTTGATTATAAGCTCTGATATTTTCTTTAGGAAACATCTCTAATGCATTGTATCTTTTCTTCCATGTCTTTCTGCGTGCATCCCTTGCTTGTTTGTCTCCTTCAAATATGTCTTCTAGGTGCTTCCATATTTTTTGGGCTGTATCTACCTTTTTTTATTTTTGAAAAATCACCATGAGATAGGGCACTGATAAGAGCTTCTTTGGCTATTGCATTCTGATGAAATAATTCCTTTTTCTTATTAGTAGCATCATCCTTTGCAAGGTCTTCTGAAGTAGGGATCTTGACTACTTTGATAGTTACATCAAAAGCTTCAAAAGCAATGCACTATAAATGGGTCACCATCTTGTTCTTCCAATCAAGATAATTCTCTCCATCAAAATTAGGACTTTCTTTTTTGAAGTATGCCATCTGATCAACCTCAAGCTATTAAAATTTTTCTCTGAGGCACTTGGCTCTAATACCAATTGTTAGGAATAGTCCCAAGAGATAACTGAGAGCAGGGGGGGGGTGAATCAGTTATCTACAAGTTTCAATTCTTTGTCCAATTAAGTATACTTAAACATAAAGCATAAACAAAATGAAAGAACACTTGAACTCAACACAATATTTTGGTTACGGAGAAACCCAAATAGGTAAAAACCCCGGTGGGAATTGACACCCACTAATATTCTGCACTAGTGTATTATGATATTTGTTAGAAGATCCTTAACCCTGTTAGGAGTTTCTTTACAATATATTTAGTATAGTAGACCTAGTCAAGGGTTAGACCCTATTAGGAGTCTTTTACAATAGTCCCTATTAGGGGAGAGGATGCACTATCTGAGAGTACACTACTTAAAGGGTTGAAGACTACAACCTTTTGTTTAATAGATACACACTACATCTGGATCTTGGTGAATTGCACTTTGACCTACTATCTAGATTAGTTCCAATGTATAGAAAAAATACTTTACTTGGTCACATAGACCTTCTTCTGATGGCTCAACACTTCGCACACTCTACTCTGCTCTGCATGATCAACTATCAACCACACTCAAGCAATCACAAATGACTGCCTATAAATATCTTTTCTCTAAATGATATAATCAATTTGGCCTATTAGAAACACCTTGAAATCATATTAAAGAAGCGATAAAAAACTCCAATAACAATTCAATTGGCTCTACTAAGCACGCAACACATTCTGGGACCTGTCCAATAAGATAATTGTAGATGCACACTAGACACTGTCAGCTCTACCAAAAAAACTGGATCTTTCTCCTCAAGCTGAATTACTTCATGTGCTCTTAATTGAACATCACTAACTCTCCTCTAAGCTTAAATCCAAGGGTGCATACCCAAATGATAGGCGCAACTCCAAAACCAATATAATCTTTGTTGGCTCTTTTGAACAAACACAGGAAACTGCTACTGGTGAATAGCGACTGCATAACTTCACTTCTACTAATCATCAGACTATGCATCCATGAATGTAACAAAAATAATATGTATTCAACATATATCCAAGTGCACATGGCTCTATGATAACTATACGGACAACCATACAAAGAACATTGCCTATTACTCTATTAGGAACACTGCTGACACAAGCTTCTATATAACTATCTGTACTAACAGTTAACCTCTGTGCCCATGATATCATGCTGATATCATGTCCATGCTACTTATGCTAAAAGCTTACTACATAAGACTTCCATGCATGCTACTTTCCATATGTTTTCATCAATGACAAACATACAGTTAGTATTGTCCTACTGGAAAATCTCCAACATGCTAATCATGTGAAAGTCTAGAAGTATCAGTGGATGTTCTTGGTGACCTTAACATTTCTTCAAGGTATTTCACAGCTTGATTTGGCTTGTTCATCCTTTCATTAGTTCCTTTTTGGATCTTAGTTCATTCTTTAGTTAAGTATTTTCTGATCTCAAATTTATGATTTCCATATCTTTCTTCTTAACTCTTGATTATAAAGTAGCAGTTGATTCACCATGTCCAATTGATTATTTGTCAGCCTTTGCATGTCACATGTTGTTTCATCAAGTGTTATATACATTTATATTTTGTCTTCTTCAACTTTATTTTTCTATTCAATTACTTTACATAATCTTACTGATTGAATTTCCTAATCTCTCTTCAGATTTTTGATGTCTTCACTTAGTAAGTTATTTTTTTCTAGTAGATCTATTATAGCTTTGTCACTTTTAGTAGAATTTCCACTATCAAATAGACCTTTAGTACCCTCTTCTTGATATAGTGTATCATTCTGTTAAATTTCCAATTCTCTCCTTTTGCTTAAAGATTTCTTCAATTCACCTTTGACTACTTCAAGCTAGTGTAACATCAAGCTAAATGTCAATCTTTTGATTCTCTATGATCTTTCCCAACTTGTAGACCTCCATCTCCAATACCCTAATTCACAAGTGATTAGACTTCTTTAAGAGATTCAGCTCTGATACCAATTGTTGGAAATCTAATATGGGAAGTGAGATATTGAGAAGGGGGGGGGGGGGGTGAATCAAATACCTACTATTAATTCCATTTTGACATATTTTCACTTGCATATCATAAACATCAAATTCAATACTAAAATAGATCTAACAATATAATCTTCATCCATGAAATTGAAACATAACACAAAGATTTTGGTTACCCAAAAACCCTTGAAAGGTAAAACTGGGGTGGGGATGACACCCACAAATCTTCACTACTATAGTATTAAATTTTTCCTATTAGAGCTATAAATTTTGATGATAAACTAATGATCTACTTATTGGCAGTGGGCCAGCATCCCTTACAGGGTTTGTGACATGGCTTAACCACCTCCTATGTCTTGTATAAGTCTAGTGGTTTTGTCGAGCATTAAAAGGTCGATACTTTGGTGTAACACCAACCCTAGCGGTTAACAAGTGGTATCAGGGCTTGGTCATAGGTTCAAATCCATGTAGGCCATGGTGAGTGACATTGGTAGGGGGATTTTCTAAAGTGGGCCAGCATCCCTCATAGGGTTCACAACATGGCTTAACCACCTCATGTATCTTTTATAAGTCTAGTGGTTGTATCAAGCATTAACAAGTTGATCTTTTGGTGCAATGGCAACCCTAGCAGTTAACACTACCTTGTGAGGGGTCTACCATGTTAAGAGCTTAAATACTTATACAATCTACCTTGGTAAAATGATTTAAACTTACAAAAAAGTAAGCACTTGATTAAGAGATTCTCATAGGCCTGTGAGGACCACTTTTTTAAGAGATTTACCTTGATTCACCTATTAAAATATCTCAGTACCGGATCCTTTGGTTTTCAGTGTGATGCTAATAAAAGATCTATTGGCAAGTTGAATTTACTAGGATATATGACTAAGTTTTATGTTGTCATTATGGTAACAAAGTCATATGAAGTTTTGTAGTCAGTGCACTAACTTGGAAGATCATAATTTAGCTAAGTATAGAAGATAGAGTAGACAAAGAAGCACCTGATGATCAAAGCATCAATGCATGTGTGTATGACCGAGTTTTGGTATGTGCCCTTGGATATAAGCTTTTGAGTATTCTTATATGCTAAGTCTAATAACACATGGTCATATTTGATAGTATGGATAAGTTACATCAAGTCTAAGTGACACTGGCAGATAAGAGACATAGCATAATAGAGAATGCAACTAATAAATTTTTTTTTGTTTAGCGTGTATCATTTTTTTTTGTAAAGGCTATGCACCTATTGTAATAGTAATCTAAACATGTTAATATCATTGTATATAAACATGCTTGAGCGAATTAATTTGGAAGCCTTGTATGTGTTAGGTTTTAGGCCGACATAGTAGTTAGTTTTGATTGTGCCCATTTAGCATGTATATATATGACATGCGCTTTTGTAATTGAGTAGACATGAGATGAGATGATGAGATAGAGAGAATATGTATGTGAGTATAGTCAGTATGAGATAAAGCTCTAAAATAAGTTAGAGCATCAACACACAAAAGGAACTGATCAAACAACAGTGTCAAAGAAATAGCTCACCATTCCAAATATATTGTATATCTGACATCTAGGAGGTTTTAGCCTTCTTCATTGAGTAGTGAGCTTTGGTAGTGAGCCTTCCACCCCTAACAGGGTTTTTTCTTCAAGAATCCTAAAAGGGTTTGACCTTTGATCAGGTCATTGTACTTAGCTTTGTAAAGACTTCTCCTAATAGGGTAAAGGAACATTAACAAGTTCATAAGTACAATTATTCATGGGTACTAATTCCCACCAGAGTTTTCCTCTGGCCAAGGTTTTCCTGTAAAAATATCTTGTGTTATGTGTTATGGTTGAATGTTTCATTTTATTTACTATTCATTTTAGTACTTAAGTAATTGGGCTAAGTTTAAAGAAAAAGAAATACGTTAATTGTAGAACACTGATTCACCCCCCCTCTCAGTGTTCCCACTCTTAACAATTGTATCAAAGCTTTGGTCCTCTAAGATAAGTTTAACCACTTCAGGAGATCATGGATACAACTAAAGTGAAACATCTGAAGAAGAATCTTGAAGTAGCTCTTGAAGATCTTGAAAGAGCTGAAAAAGAAATTGAATAACTAAAATTGAAGTTTAGTGGTTCTCAAGTATTCATCAAGAAATTGAGAAAAGATTTGAAAGATTGTTCAACAAATGATTTGGGAAAAATGGTCAAAAATATGAATGAAGAAAACATGTCTCTAAAGGATCAGATTGGAGAATTGGATGAAAAGTTAACTAACAATTAGGAAACCTATGAAGAATAGGTCAAGGAAAACAAACAGTTGGATGAAGAACTTATGCAAGAAAATCTAAAAATCTTGGAGCTAGAAAAAATCAAGAAAAAGATGGAATCTAAGTTGACAAAAGAAAAGAACCATATTGACAAATTGCACAAAAGTGTTGATCTATTAGATTCTGAGATCTATGCATGAAAGTTAAAAGGAGATACCACTGGTATTGGATACAATGAAGTTCAAGTTCAAATTGATGCAATGCAAGAAAGAATGAAAGCACCTAAAGAATCTATAGAAGCCAAGAAGATTGAAAATCAGACTAAAGCTAAAGAAAAACCATCTAAAGATGAATGCAAGCAAGTTAACAGAGCTTGTTATGCCTGTAACAAGTATGGACATATAGAAAAAGATTGTAAAGATGTAAGACCTTTCAATGGTTATTTTTATTTATACAATAAATTTGGTCATAGAGCTATAAATTGTAGATCAATTCAAAGAAATTAGACACAACACATCAGAGAAATCAATCACAACAAAATTCTATAATTCCTTAGAACATCACATGTCATATATGCAATTATAATGGTCACACAACTAGATAATGCAATATGGTAACTCACATCAATGCACCAAGGAATAGAAGGCCTCCAGTTATTTGTTACTCTTGTAACAAGGTTGGACACATCTCAAAGTCTTATAGATCATAAGTGCAAAATCAAGAAAGACCTAATAAGTCTCAATGATCAATATTAGATGAATCTGGAGAAGTCAAGTTTGTGAAAGCTACAGAAGATGCAAGAAAGATTTGGATGGAAGTAAAGAAAGATAATGTCAATGACAAAGTAGTGGATGCATTCACAATGGATGCACCTTCTACTTTTGGATAAATGACCCTCATGGTCATAGGGGGAGCTAGATAAGCTCTAAATCCCTGCACGGCTAGTATACTCACCCTCAGAGTATGCACCTCTGGTTTTAGTTGTTTGGGTACTAGTTGATGCAGTATGTAAGATCACACAACCTGATTATCAGAAACAATGGAGATTGAATTCATAGTTGCAACCTGTGTTATGACGACAAGCATTAATTGCAGAAATCTATTTTATAAGTCACCAAAGATCTATTATCCTCACTTTTACATTTGAGATCAAACCTTTGGAGAGAACAGGAGATCATAGAAAAAAGTATTGAAGGATTGAAGTTGTTTTATCAGCAAAGAAGTGTTAAAAGAATTGTAGAACCCTAGCCCAGACGCATCATTTCAAAAACTCTTTGGAACCCTACTTAAGCATTAAAACAAGTAATGGAAACTACAATAGTCTTTGATGTCATAGAAAGGAAAAGATATGTGTCATCTCTTTAAGTCGGTGCTAAATGATTTAGAAGGAGCATTTTCCAAGACTCCGATGGGAGTTATGCATGTTGAAGATATTCGTGCTTACATCTATTGTAAGAAGGAACCTGTAGGATTAGATAGGATAAGGTCACACATTGAAACTATGGTTAATATAGACTTCACATTGATGCAAAGGAAAGGTTAGTGGACTTGATACATAAGGTAAGATACAAAAATTTGGCTTACAAACCCACAACTTCTCCCAAGTGCCTAATGGCTCCAAGATACTCAACTTAACCAAGACTCCTCCAAATGCAATCCAATGATGGATTTGATTTATTTGAGGTATACGAGGTTATATTAAATTATTTTTAAGGTTTCTTGAGTTATCTCCTACTCACAATGGAAAAAAGTCTTCAAACTGGCGTAGAGGCATAATGAGCCAGCCTTGTAGCCTTGCAGTGACCTTTTTGGTCTTCAAACAATCCACCTTCCCAAAATACTAGTAGAACTTAATGCATAATCAGAAACCCTTTTGGACATATCAAAACATATCTCAAATTTAGGTATTTATATTTTGGACCAACTTGTAGTACTCTGCATGTACCCCTGCAATCACACTAGAAACTTGACACTTTTACAAAGAAACTATCACATAGAAACATCTCCAAGATCTCAACTCTTGGATAGTTTCATAAAATGACTCAAAACCTCTAATCCTAAGAGGAATTAGACCTAAAACATCTGGAGCCCCAAAAGTCCCAATTTGGCTACTTCAAACCCTTGATTTGAGGGTTTCTCCAATCTTGGCCTTCCACACACTTCTAGAATCATTTTGTGATTAAATAAAAATTAATATTCCCATACAAGACTATTCAAATCATAAAAAGGTTATATCTTAGGAATGGGAACACTGAGAGCGGGGGGTGAATCAGTGTTCACTATATTTAACTTTTTACTTTACTCTTGAAACTTAACTAATTTCTTGAGTACTAAAATAAACTTCAATGTAAAAAAGATAAGAAAACATAACACATAAAACCAATATGGTTATGGGGAAACCCAAATAGGTAAAAACCCCAGTGGGAATTGACACCCACTAATAATCTGCACTAGTGTCTTGTGATCCTTGTTAGAAGATCTTTAACCCTATTAGGAGTTATCTTTACATTGATTTTAGTACAGTGACCTTGTCAAGGGTCAGACCTTGTTAGGATTCTTTTACAATAACCCTAGTAGGGGTGGGAACACACTATCCTAGAGCCCACTGCTCAAGTGGTGAAGGCTACAACCTTCTGATCTCAGATACACACTATATATGCAGGATGAACTGGCACTGTGACACTGCTTGTTTGATCCGTTCCTTTGATGTGCTAATGTTTTGACCTCTTTCAAAGCTCTAATACATCTTAACTAGTCTTCATATACTTCTTCTCTACTACTTAAAAATCTATATATCTTTTTCACACATTATTACAAAGGCACATCTTATATTTATATGCGCTACCAAAACAATTAACTAGGTCAGCCTATAACCAATTACATACAATGCTTCCAAGTGAATTGTCTCAAGTGTGTTTACAAAAAAAGTTAATTATATGTCTACAACCTAATTACAATGGGTGCATAGCCTTTACAAAAAAATATTATCATCGCTAATCAAATTACCAACAGTCGGCTGCATACTCTATTCTATTCTGGCATTCACTGGTTGTACCTCTTCAACTATCTGTATCTTCATCATATGGTATCATCTAATCATGCACTCTTAGACCTAGCATGAATAAATACATACAAGCTTAACTTAAAGGGTGCATACCATAACTAGGTCATACGCATGTGTGCTGATGCTCTGATCTACTAGTGCTCTGTTGACTGTCCACTCTTCTGTACTTAGCCAAATACTGATCTTTTGATGATGTGCACTGACTCCAAAAGACTGTATGAATTTTTTTCCATAATGAAAACACTATATCTAGTCATATACGATAGTATAGTCAACTTGCCAATAATATGTCCTTCAACTCAAACTCCTGCTGCTATGCTTCTACCATCACTTTCATTAAGAAACTCACTGTTACAGCCAATGATCACTTCCTTTGTCAACTTTCTGCAAGTATAATGATTAGAAAACTATATTACATTGTTATTAATCATCCTTACATGGATCCTAGGCCTTTGAGTCCATGGAAAGGATATAGATTACAATTTAATCTTCAAAACAAGTAGGAAAGTAACAAAACTTAGTCTAAATAGATGTGAATGTAGGTACAGTCATATAAGATGACTTTCAAACCCTTCAAAACATGTGATTTAACCTTCCAATGTCTTATTTAATCTTCTAAATACTTAATCAAACCAATTTACATTAGGACTATAAGGAAGCTTCAAAGAAACAAAGACATTTATTGGCATAGTCACTGGTGTTACTAGTTTATATGCAAGGAATAGTGAGTTAGTATGAATCTCAATGCATTCAAATAGTTAATGAATGATTTATATTTCTTACTATTCCATTCTAGGCTTGAAAAAAAAAACAATAAGTATTAAAACCTTTCAAATTTGTAAAGAACACTAAGTTGCAGACCAAATAGATATTTCATTCAAAATCTCTCTTCTTGCCATACAATCCAGGATTCCTGCTTCACCATAAACACTTTGGTGTATTTGAAACTTGACTCTAACTTCCTCAACCATATTCTTGGTGGTTATTAAACTTAAAAGACCAAAAAATATCCCTTAATAAGATTTCCCTCTAAATGGCTAACTAGTTGTTACACTTTGAATATTTGAAATTGTAAACTATGAAAATCCATTTAAACTTGATCACTAAAACTTCTAAAGTGTGTTAAACACTTAGAAGACTTATTTAATGCCTAACTAACCTCCTAGAACCTCCTAGACACATTTGGACACTAATGGTCCATATTACACCCAAATTATCATTTGAAAGATATAAACCAAGTCCATACATTTAAATTCCATTTCATGGAATTAAATCTTGATAGGTGCCAATACATGATAATTTATTGGATTTACATAATTTAGAATCCCCTTTGTATTCTAATTTTCATTAGATGACTTTACTATCTTCATAGGTTTCCTAATTGAACTAGGTGTCTTCATGCCATGCTTGTTGATCCTAGGTGCCCCTGTACCATACTCCCCACTTGCAAGAAAAATCTTGTCTCAAGAGTTGTGTGGCTTGAAGGTTCTCTGCAATGTAGGGGTGAAGTAATCCCCCAATGTAATCTTCTTTCTCTAACCTTTCCAACTTGCATTCATAGACAACCTATCAAAAGAAAAACATAAATTTGCTAACTGTCCTTGGGAAGGATAGTGAGAGGGCTATAAGTCCTTCCTTGCTTGGATGACATCCTTGATTCAACACCTTTTCCCCCTTGCTATGCTCTAGCTGCATCATAAGACACTTAATGGTCCCAATTTGTACAAAGGCTAGGTCCCTAAGTTCTCCACCTTTAGGACTGTCATGGTTGCCTTTGGACTATACTTGTTTACCTCTCTTCCATCCAGTATCATACTTAACCTTCTTTTCCATCTCCTGCCCAAAACACATAAGTATTGGTTCATATTGGCTTCTCACTAAGGCTGCAACACATACTTCTTGCCTTCATGGTGAACCAAATACTTATTGGTGAAACCATCATGAATTACCTTTCTTGACCATTTCCAAGAACCACCTAAGATCAAATGTTGACAAATCATATCCATAACATCACACAGCACCCTATCCTTGTACTTTCCCATTGAAAACTCAAGTATAACTTAAGTACTAACCAAAAAATTCTGATTTACATTCACCCAAGTAGCATAATAAGGATTAGGATGTACAAATTTTTTTAGATTTAACTTCCTAACATCCTCATGATACACAACATTATGACTTGCACCTAAGTCTATAATGAGTCTACATACTTTACCTTGAATCAATCAATTTGATCTAAATATGCTTGGATTGTACAATACATGATTTCTCCCCATGAATAAGTACTCTCCCTCTTCTAGAACTGCCAAGATAGGTTCTTGCTTCTCTTCCTTGCTTGTCTCTTCTCAACCAAATGCACTCTTCTTTCTTTGTATTTATCTTCAATCCACTTGGGACACCTAAAAGATCGATGACCCACTTCATTAAAATGGAAGAACCTACCTGTAAATAATCCATTTCCTCTTCCCTCACTTCTTCCACCTCTATAACCACCTCTTGTATCAGATGAGTAGGACTTATCCTTGTCTTTCTCACTATGATTCTAAAAATCAGTGCTGCCTCTACCTCCTCTTCCTCTCATAGAAGATCCTCCTCTAGAGCCACATTGCCTCTCTTGTTTCCTTTTTATCTTCTCCTCAGCCTTGATGTCTAGCTTATAGAATTCCTTAATAGATCTAGGGGTAGAAAGGCTAAGTTCATCTTGAATGTTGAACCTAATTCCTCCCATGTACCTTGCAATCTTCTCATCCATATCTTCATCATGACTCACTCTATGTCTAGTTTATGAAACTCTTTAGTATACCTTTGCACCTCCATGTCTTTTTTCTTCAGAATTTTCATCTTCTTGTACAACTAAACCCTATAGTCATTTGGCAACAAATTTTCCTTCATTCTATCCATCATAGTGTACCAAGATGTAATCTTGGGTTTACTATTCTTCCATCTCTCTACTTGAACACAATCCCACAATAGCAAAGCATGTCCTTTCAGTTTGGACTAATTTGCAACCTTCAACTTCTAATTCTCTTCCACATCCTCACACTCAAAGAAATTTTCCATGGCACTAAACCAATCTATCAACTCCTCATCATCCATCTTTCCTCCATATGTAGGCAAATCAGCTCTTTCCCTTGCATCACCACTATTAATGACTTTAGCAAACCTAGTCATATTTAGTTCATCAGAATCTAATGGTTCTTTCTCTTGGAGTTCCTCTTCTTCTTCTTCTTCTTTATTAGATATAAATTCATCATCTTTTATGAAGCTCTTGTCCCTCCTCTCTAAGGCCAATATTCTTTCCATCATGATTCTCATCTCTTTATCTTTCTTAGCTTTCTCCTTCTTCTCTTGTTCAAGGGCTACCTTCAACTTCTTGTTATCTACCAATTGTTCTTTCACAATACTTGCCAACTCCATGTTGGTTATTCTTGTAGGAAAATCTCCTTCCTCTTCTTCATTCATGTCTCTTTGATCAACTTGGAAAATGAATCAACCCATGGCTACACCTTAAAGGATGGTTCAACTTCAAGTGCTTATCTAAGGATCCAAGAAACCAAAATTCTCAAGACCAATAAAAACCTTCCAAAAGACCTTTCCCTATGCTTTGATACCACATGATGTAGAGGAAATGGTAGTGGACCTGATACAAAAGGTAAGATACACAAATTTTTCTTACAAACCCACAACTTCTCCCAAGTTCCTAATGGCTTCAAGATACTCAACTTAACCAAGAATCCTCCCAATGAAATAAAATGATGGATTTTATTTATTTGAGGTATATGAGATTAGATTAAAGTGGTTTCAAGGTTTCTAGAGTTATCTCCTACTCACAATGGAAAAAAGTCTTCAAATTGGCCTAGAGGCCTTGTTAGGGATTTTTCTTGTAGGATCAAACTGACAGTTGAATTTATGTTCCTTGAGATTGATTCTAACAAGAGAAAGACCTAATTACTGAGGATTGGATAAGATCCTCCTTCATTTTTGATCTCCACATACTCAGGCAGGTATTACCTTTTAATGATAACTAATTATACAGTTCCTTATGTGAGTGGACACTGATATGCTATTAACCCTTCTAATGCATCAATCTATAGAATATTCTACATATGACCATGATCAATTTAATGCAGCATTTAAATAGGCAAAACATGATTGTAAATAAAGCAAAGATCAGTGATTTAAGGATTCTCATCCTTCTTCCTTTTAAGGAGGGACAACCTAGATGATTCTCTCTTCAAGGAATCAAGAAATATGGACTGTAAGCCTTAGGAATAGTCCAATCTACTTTGTGCAATAAACATGAAATGGAAATGTACTAGTAAATGATGTAAAATTTTGAGTTTCTCTTCTAAGATCTATGAAAGATACAACTATAAGAAACAAACACCAAACTAGTGCCTTATCTAAAGGGCAACAGATTCAAAATGCAGATCAACAAGTAAATTGTAAAAGAAATACAACAGTATGCCTTACATACCAACTGAAAATCCAAATAGATTGCCTTACAAACTATTCTATTTACCAAACACTGTTATCATCAAAAAATCCATACAAATATATTTACTCTTCAAGATGAAATATGAGAACTTTTAATTCTTTCCTTGAAAGAAACTCATAAATCAGTCAAGCAAGTTGCCTCACAACTGGTATATTTTAAATGCCTAACATGTAAAACATACAAGAGTACAATATAAAAGCAAAGAGACAACAAAAATATATGGCAGAAGTTGGAGTGTATTTGTATTTATAATCAACTTGCCAATTACATTCACAATTCCATTACTCAGAAGATCAGACACAAAACTTGGAAATCTACTTGAAAGCAATTCTGTTCCAATTTTCTATTATCTCTCTGACCAAAGGTAATTTCCATCTAGAGACCACATGACCATAGTCTATTTATTATAAAACTTGTCACAGTAGTCACTAGATCTCGAGAAAACATTCTGAGACTTGGAGACTAAAAGGGAAAACGCTAAGTCATTTGATAATAAGGAATATTCCAAAGTGCTTATGAGATTGGGCGACAAAAGCTTTTGGGCAGTCGCTAAATATGAAGGAATATTCCTACTTCTCTGGGAGACTAAGTGACTAAGAGATGAAATTAAAAGTGCACATGCTTATTTTGACACTTAAGTGACCTGATAAAGTAACGAAGAAATAGAAGGTTGACAACTTAAACTAGGGCTTTTTGATTTTTAGGATATTTAGACCTAGAAAACCCTAAAGACTATAAATTTTTTCAAAAACATCCTATCTTTTGGGGAAAAAACAAAATTTGAGATTTTTAACCAACAATTGCTCTATCTGAGGATGTTGAAATGCAAGTTTGAACAAGAACCACAGATCTTTGGGATGCAGACCAAAAACTGCACTAACCTAGAACAGGAAGAAACACACAACCTAAAAGGAAACAAACCTATTCAAAATTTACAAAGGATTTACACATGCATGAAAATAAAAACATTAGTTGAAGAAGGGTTTCAAGAATTTTCCATGCACTGGCAACTCAAAAACTTCATCATCCATATTCTTCAACAAGTAGGAATCTTTCCCAAAACCCTCATGAATCACATAGGGACCAAGCCATAAGGATTGAAACTTTCTATGCTTCCCTTTATCTTCTTCTCTCACATTCCATTGAAGTACCAAGTCATCTATTTTGAATTTTCTGGTAGTTGCTCTCTTGTCAAACATGTACTTCATCTTCTATTGCAACTTAATGTTTCTCTTTTGACTTTCCCTTCTCATTTCGTCTAATTCAGTCAATTGCATGACCCTATCCTACATTGGCTCTGAGACATCCAATTCCTCATCTTGAATAAACTTGTAAATTGGAATCAAATTATTTATGGGTAACCTTGACTGCAGACCATATACAAGCTCAAAGGGAGACTTCCCAGTGGGCTTCTTCACTATAATCCTATCTACCCATAAGGCCAATTTCAACTTGGAATGCCAAGCTCTCTTATTTTTCTCAAGTTCTTTCTTCAAGATTGTTAGGATACTTTTGTTACTACATTCAACCTGTCCATTTGCTTGAGGATGATAAGGAGATGAATAAGATGTCATGATTCCATTGTCTTTACAAAACTCCTTGAATTCATCTGATCTAAAACACATTGTATTATCTATGATCAATTTCATGTGGACACCAAATCTGGTCAAAATATTGTCAAGTAAGAAATCACACACTACTTTACTTGTTGCCTTCTTTGTGGGAATGACCTCTATCCATTTTTTGAAATAGTCAATAGCAACAAGTAGACAACTATGTCCTCCACTAGATTTCTTAGCAAAATCACCTATAAAATCCATTCCCCACATAACAAATGGTGCCTTAGTAGTTATTGGGTTTAACAATAGTGCTCTTGAGTATTTTAATTTAGAAGCAAACTTCTGGCAAGCCTCACACTTCTTAACAAATTGGAAAGAATCCTTAAACAAAGTAGGCCAAAAATACCCAGCCCTTAAAATCTTATGGGTAGTGGTCTTCACCAAATAATGCCCTCCACAAAAACCAGCATGCATTTCACTCAAAACCTTCTCTCCTTGACTCTTATCAAGGCAAAACAACAAGATCCCATCTCTATTTTTCCAATACAAGTCACCTTGTATTAATGTATACTTCTGAGCTTGCAATTTTAGGGATCTCTTTTGATTATCTATCATATATTTTGGGCATCTGGCATTTTTAATGAAATATACAATGTCAGCATAGTATGGTTGCAACTCAGTACTTGTTATTGTCATATCTAAAATTCCTTCATTTTTAACTTGGACTAAATCCATATTTTCTTCAATCATTAACTTTGCCAAGCCTTGTCCTCTCACAAGCTTAGTGATATGGATTTCTAAATTGAATTCTTGAATCCTGGTGATCCACTTTCACCTTTTACCAGTAACTTCAGACTGAGTAAGGACATCTTTTACTACTGCATGTGGGACATATGCCACTACCTTAGCACAAACTAGATAAGGTCTAAAAGATTTTATTGCTTTTACCAGTGCATATACTTGCTTTTCCATCATCTCATAATTCAGTTCAGCAGCTTGTAAATATTTACTAAAAAATGCAATCGGATGCTCAAAACCTTCATTATCCTTTTGTAATAATACAACAACAATAGTGTGAAATGATGCAAAAGAGAAAAGTGAAAAGGGCTTGGTATAATCAGGAGACCTAAGCATAGGTCCTTATTGAACTACCTCTTTAATTTTATCAAATGCACCTTGAGCTTTTGTAGTCCATTGAAACTTGACATCCTTCTTTAGCAACTTCACTATGGGTTTGACAATTTTAGCAAAATTTACAATGAATCTCCTGACAAAATTGATTTTTCCTAAAAAGGATTGCACCCCTTTGAGATTTTTGGGTGCTGTAACCCTCTTGATAGCTTCAACTCTCTTTGGATCAATTCTTATTCCTTCTTTTGTTACAATGTGTCCTAGCAACTTTCCTTCTTTGACTGCAAAGTTACACTTATTTGGATTCAGAGACACACCATATTCTAGAGCTTTGAAAAAAATATTTTCTAGATGTGAGCAATGATCAACAACCCATTTAGAATAATTAGTTAGGTCATCTTGGTACACCACCATAAACAAGTCTATATATTCTTTGAAAGCAACATCCATGACCCTTTGAAAAGTTGCTCCAACATTTCTGAGACCAAAAGGCATTCTGACGTAAACATAGGTTCCCCAAGGTGTGGTGAATGCTATTTTGAATTGCTCAGACTCTTTTACTAACACCTGGTTATACCTAGAGAAACTATCCATCATAGACAATAATTCACATCCAGTGACTTTATGCAACATTTCCTCCATGTTGGGCAGTGAATAGTTGTCTTTTAATGATGCAACATTCAGATTCCTAAAATCCACACACAATCTAATATCACCATTTTTCTTTCTAACTAGGACTAAGTTAGATACCCAAGTTGAATACCTTATAGGTTGGATCATTCCTGCATCACTCAACTTGACTAGCTCCTGCTGCATTTTAGGAGCCAATAGTGGGTTAATGGGTCTTTGCTTCTGTCTAAATGGTTTGACATCTTGCTTTAATGGGATCTCATGTTGGAAAAGGTCCTCTTTATAAGCTTTTAGGTCATCATAGGACCATGCAAACACATGCTTGTGCTTCCTTAACAATTTTATCAAACTATATCTCAATTGAGGGGCTAATCCTTTTCCAATATAAACCATTTGAGGTACATTATGTGATCCCAAATTTACTTCTTCCAAATCTTCTACCTTAGCACTACCTGTTTTTGACATATAATCATTTTGACTACTATACAATGCTTTTAACTCAGTTAGGCCCTTAGGGATAGTATTTGAATTCAACTGGATTACCTCATTTCCCATGACCATGTCCTTACCCTCAATTTCCTCAACTAATGTGTTGCAGTCTATAAGCTGACCTTCATATATGTCAAGGCATTGCATAAATTTCAAAATGTCATGATCATCCTCAAAGACTTGCTAATTGTAAATGTTGTCTGCAACAACTGGTGTACTTTTTATTTCAACTATTGACACTCCAAAAAAAGTTGAATCATCTCTCTTTAAAGCAACATTGGCCAAAAAATCAGCCATTATGCTCTTGGATCTTTCTACCCAACAAATATTAAAAGCATCAAACATTTCAATCTAATCCCATATTACATGTTTATACAATTTTAATTCATCATTTTTAATAACATATTTAGATCGAACTTGTGCCACCACAAGCTCAGAATCACCAAAAAACTTTAAACATTTTATCCCATGTTTGATAGCAATATTCAATCCCAATGACAGTGCCTCATAGTTAGCAGTATTATTTGTGCATTGAAAAGTCAGTGAGAATGAATACTTAAAAGTGGTACCTGATGGAGATATGAATAGAACTCCAGCTCCTGAGCCTTCTTTTGAGCATGCTCCATCAAAATACATCTGCCATAGTCCATCTTGTTGTTCCTTCAGTTCCTGAGTCAATGGATCTGAATCTTCCTTTTCTGAAATGGCCTTTTCCACTCTGAAATTGTCCATATCATCATCCACACAACAATTCAACCCATCCATATTATTTAACTCTATCATGTGTGGGGTTCTACTTTCTTTAGATACTTTCACATTTTCACCACCAATATTGAAAGTTGCAAAGGATAAATCACACTGGATACTACCTCCCATTGAAGCACTCCATTTCCTTGATAGTAACATTCCATAATGAGGTGGGATATCAACCACCAGAACACTCATTGTTAACAACTTTTTAGGGAAGGCTGCCAATCTGTAAGGAAATGCCTTTATAGTACCAATAACAAGGACCTCTCTTGAATCCATATCCTGACATGTTCCATGAGGTGTATCTACTTTTAAACCCAAAGAATTCATTATTTCTGTAGGCATAACATTATTGGATGCTCCTGAATTGATCATACAATTTCTTAACAACTTTCCATTTACTATTAGGGATAGAAAGAAAGGATCAACAGTTCCTATCATAGTATTTACAACATTAGTATCCAAATAAATCTGAGGGATCTTAGAGATAATCTCCCCACACTGGTTCTTTGTTGAATCATTTGTTGCAGTAGCCATTCTACTAGTCTTGGTGAAGTTTTGGGCATTAGAAGGAAGAACTTCTTTCACCCAACTCAAAGCTTTGTCTTTATGATCTTCTATTCTCATCATTTCTAATAAGGGGACTTTGACAGTAATTTGTGATAATAGTTTTCCCATGTCAACTGGGACATACTTGGGGTCAACTACATCTTTCTTAATGATAGTAGCTTCCTTATTTTCTTCATGTTCTATAAGGCCATGTTGATCCTTGTTTAGGATTTTGATCTCCTTTTGGGCAGAAACAATAGTCTCCTGGAGAGGTTTTTGCTTTACTCTGTAAGTCTAATTAGGGGGAGAAAATGTTACATTCTTCTTGATTTTAGTCCTACTAACAATATCTGCAACCTTATTTTTGTCTTGAGTTTGTTTTACATCTTTGTCTGGCCTTTTGATAAATATGCTAGATGACTTTTGACTTGAATCACCCACCACCCTATTTCTCAAATTGTAGTTACTCTTGGCTTGGGTGACCATGTCTACTGTGATTTGTGCAATTTCTTCATTAAAAGGTCTTCTCAACACTACTGGTTCATCATTTCTTAAAGTGTTGCACTGGACTACATCCAAGTGACTGTCTTCTTCATTAGAAAACACTTGTTGATAATAAATCTCACTTCTGACTTGGGAACTACCAACATCTTGGCCTTCATCTTCTTCAGTGGAATCCATTTCATCATATATGAATGAAGAGGTCATACCACATCCTTGATCATCATAAGACTCTTCATTGTTATTATCTTGCTCCTCATTTGCAAAAACACTTTGAGCAATTGCACAGTGATAGGGGTCATGAGGTGATTGACAAAAAATACACCAGGGAACATCATCACTCATATTTACTATATTTCTATGCAAGGGGTCCGGGGTCCTATCAATTGGTTTATCTTTTCTTTCAGGGGGCACTGACTTCCCATCTTTCTACTGAGTTTTGTAGGGATAGTTCTGTATTCTTGGTAACTTGTTAAAGTTATTAAAGGATGGCCTATCAGTTCCCTGCACTCTACTATTTCTTGCCTCACTAGGCTTCAACTCTTTTATTGCTTTCAAAATTTTCTTCAAACTATCATCATCTTTTGGTTTTGTGTCAGATTTACCTGACTCCTTTCTGTTTGAGAATGAAGGCTTATAATCCTCCCTCCTTCCAAACTTCCCTGATATTCTTCTATTGCTTTCAATATTAATAGCCAATTTGTAAGCTTCTGCAAGATTTCTAGGGTTCTTATCTCTTAAAAGATACCCCATTTTTGAATCAAAGGCATTTAGGTAAGTAACTAAAGAAATCTTGTCATCTAGTTTGATAACTTGCAACAATTTATGCATTGCCTTTTGAAATCTGACATTAAACTCAACAACACCCTCATTTGGATTTTTCTTGATGTTGTTGAATTCATTAAGCATGAAACCTTCATTTGTTTTATCACCATATTGATCTTTGAAAAAATGTTTGAACTGTTCCCATGAGCATATGCTAGCATGAGGAAAATTTCTAAACCAGTCTCTAGCATCTTCTGTTAGTGATTGAACAAAAAGCTTCATGATCACATCATCAGGCTCAATGTTGTAGTCATCTATTACATCAATGAAACTTTTCAAATGTTCTTCACAAGTAAATGCATTTCTTCCAGTGAATTTTGGAAGCTTTTTCCTAATTTCATCAAGGATGGGATTTGGGTAACCAGGAGTCCCATTAAAAATCAATTGTTTATGTCTCTCATGTATTGACCCTACTTGAGAGGGGCTAGCACCTAAAGAGGTGGATGTTTGAATATTTGAAATAGTAGAAGTCCTAGGCATGCCTAGGGTTCTAGCAGTGTTCAACACATTTGCACCCTATGCTAAAGAAGTGGAAAGTGTATTGGTGGGTCCAAAAAATTGCTTAAGGAAGTCAATCTTTCTTTTTATTTTTTCTGCAGTGGCTTCTAGCTCTGCCTTTTCTAACTCTTTGGCCAATAATTCTTGTTCCCTTTTGGCCTTTTCCAAGTCAACATCTAATCTTGCTGCTAGATCTAGGGACTTCTTAGCAGGATTTGGTTCATTTATTGAGATCCCCACAGCCTTTTGTTTACCTTTGTCCCTAGGATTTCTTATGTCATAAATTTTTGGACAATAGGTTGATCTTTTGCTTGTTCTGTCATAGGAACCTGATTCAAGGCTTCAAAATTTAACAATTGCTTCTTCAATTGCTCTGCTCTAATCATAGCATGCCTAATCTTTTCCTCCTTTTCTTTTTCTCTTTTTTGTCTTATTTGAATTTGCTCTTGGATTTTCCTCTCCAATTCAAAAAATTCTTCAAAAATTTCCTTAGAATCAAGAAGGGCTGTTCCAGATGAGGATTCTTGGGCAGGGACCTCCTCTTGGTGGTCATCAGGTATTTGGTGGCCCTGTAAGGGGGAATCATGAGGAAAAGAAGGAACAAAGTCTTTCTTACTCCTACTTTGGCTTCTAGATCTTCTATTATTCCCAGAGATTCCTCTCCTATGAGGTTGAGTTCTGCTTCCATCCTTTTCAGAAGGTGAGTAATAATCTTCATACTGATTCAAACCCAAATCAATTACTTCGTCATATTCAGAAGTATTTCCTTCTTGATTTATTTGAACAGGCTCCTCTGTCCTTGTATTTCCTTTCTACCTCCATGTAAAAGACATGTTATTATTACTTCTTTCCTTCCTCATATGACCTTGTCTTGATGGAGCCAGGAGTTCTCCTTCTAAATTTTCTTCTGGATGTTCCTTTCTCCAAGATCTTGTACTTCTATGAGCCATTATAAAACATGAATTCCTTTTCTTCAAAACACTGGTTCAGAGATTTGGTTAGAGTCACCACCCAATTTCCTTTTGGGGTTTGGAGAAAGTAGTCCAATAGTCCTTAGGAGATATTAGATTCTTTTTTACTATATTAGCCCTAGCAGAGTCACCAATTTGTTAGGGATTTTTCTTGTAGGGTCAAACTGATAGTTGAATTTATGTTCCTTGAGATTGATTCTAACAAGAGAAAGACCTAATTACTGAGGATTGGATAAGATCCTCCTTCATTTTTGAGCTCCACATACTCAGGAAGGTATTACCTTTTAATGATAACTAATTATACAGTTCCTTATGTGAGTGGACACTGATCTGCTATTAACCCTTCTAATGCATCAATCTATAGAATATTCTACATATGACCATGATGAATTTAATGCAGAGTTTAACCAGGCAAAACATGATTGTAAATAAAGAAAAGATTAGTGATTTAAGGATTCTCATCCTTCTTCCTTTTAAGGATGGACAACCTAGATGATTCTCTCTTCAAGGAATCAAGAAATATGGACTATAAGCCTTAGGAACAATCCAATCTACTCTGTGCAATAAACATGAAATGAAAATGTATTGGTAAATGATGTAAAATTTTGAGTTTCTCTTCTAAGATCTATGAAAGATACAACTATAAGAAACAAACACCAAACCAGTGCCTTATCTAAAGGGCAACAGATTCAAAATGCAGATCAACAAGTAAATTGTAAAAGAAATACAACAGTATGCCTTACATACCAATTGCAAATCCAAATAGATTTCCTTACAAACTATTCTATTTACCAAATACTATTATCATCAAAAAATCCATACAAATATATTTACTCTTCAAGATGAAATATGAGAACTTTTAATTCTTTCCTTGAAAGAAACTCATAAATCAGTCAAGCAAGTTGCCTCACAACTGGTATATTTTAAATGCCTAACATGTAAAACATACAAGAGTACAATATAAAAGCAAAGAGACAACAACAATATATGGCAGAAGTTGGAGTGTATTTGTATTTATAATCAACTTGCCAATTACATTCACAATTCCATTACTCAGAAGATCAAACATAAAACTTGGAAATCTACTTCAAAGCAATTCTATTTCAATTTTCTATTATCTCTCTGACCAAAGGTAATTTCCATCTAGAGACCACGTGACCATAGTCTATTTCTTATAAAACTTGTCACAGTAGTCTCTAGATCTCGAGAAAACATTCTAAGACTTGGAGACTAAAAGGGAAAATGCTAAGTCGTTTGATAATAAGGAATATTCCAAAGTGCTTATGAGATCAGGTGACAAAGGCTTTTAGGCAGTTGCTAAATATGAAGGAATATTCCTATTTCTCTGGGAGACTAAGCGACTAAGAGAGGAGATTAAAAGTGCACATGCTTATTTCAAAGCTTAAGTGACCCGATAAAGTAATGAAGAAATAGAAGGCTGACAACTTAAACTAGGGCTTTTTGATTTTTAGGATATTTAGACCTAGAAAACCCTAAAGACTGTAAAATTTTTCAAAAACATCCTGTCTTTTGGGGCAAAAAACAAAAATTGAGATTTTTAACTAACAGGCCTAATGAGCTAGCCTTGTAGCCCCACAGTGACCTTTTTGGTCTTCAAACAATCCACCTTCCCAAAACATGAGAAGAAATCAATGCATAATCAAACACCCTTTTGGACATATCAAAACATATCTCAAATTCAAGTATTATTATTTTGGACCAACTTGTAGTGCTCTACCTATACCCCTGCAATCACACTAGAAACTTGATGCTTTTACAAAGAAAATATCACATAGAAACATCTCCAAGATCTCAACTCTTGGAAAGTATCATAAAATAACTCAAAACCTCTAATCCTAAGAGGAATTAGAACCAAAAGATCTGGAGCCCCAAAAGTTCCAATTTGGCTACTTCGAACCCTTGATTTGAGGGTTTCTCTAATCTCGGCCTTCCAAACACTTCTAGAATAAATTGGTGATTGATTCACCATTAATATGCCCATAAAAGACTATTCAAATCATAAAAAGACTATGTACTTCAACTCAAACTCTTGCTGCTATACTTGTGCCATCACTTTCATTAAGAAACTCACTATTACAGCTAGTGATCACTTCCTTTGTCAAATTTCTATAAGTATAATCATTAGAAAACTATATTAAATTGTTATTAATCATCCTTCTATGGATCCTAGGCCTTTGAGTCCATGGAAATGATATAGATTATACTTTAATCTTGAAAACAAGTAGGAAACTAACAAAAATTAGTTTAAATCGCTGTGAATGTAGGTACAGTCATGTTGTTGGCAAGTTGAATATAATGTTGTATTTGACTAGATATAATGTTGTCATTATGGCAAAAAATTCATATAGATTTTTGGAGTCAACGCATATTATCATAATATTAGAATATGGCTAAGTATAGAAGACTAAACATTTTTAGAGCACCTGTAGATCAGAGCATTAGCGCACATGTGTATGCATGAGTTATGGTACATGCCCTTGAAGTTAAGATACTAAGTGTGTATTCATGCTAAGTCTAAGAGTGAATGATCAGATGAGACAGTATGATGAAGATACAGATAGTTCAAGAGGTACAACCAGTGAACACCAGAACAGAACAAAGTATGGAGCTGACTGTTACTATTTTGATTAGCGGTTATAATATTGTTTTGTAAATGCTATGCACCTATTGTAATTAGGTTATAGACATGTAAACATCTTTTTTTGTAAGCATGCTTGAGCCAATTCACTTTGAAACATTGTATGTAATCGATTATAGGCCGACCTAGTTAATTATTTTGGTAAGTGCATATAAATATTAGATGCACCTTTGTAATAAGGTATGGAAGATGATATAGAGATAAGATAAGTAGAGAAAAAGTATGTGAAGGGCAGTTAGAATGTATTAGAGCTTTTCAAGAGGTCAAAGCATCAGTGCATCAAAGGAACTAATCAAACAAGTAGTGTCACAACACCAGTTCATCTAGCATATATAGTGTGTATTTGAGATCAAAAGGTTTTAGCCTTCACCACTTGAGTAGTGAGCTCTAGGACAGTGTGTCCCCACCCCTAACAGGGTTATTGTAAAAGAATCCTAATAGGGTCCGACCCTTGACAAGGTCACTGTACTAAAAGCATTGTAAAGAACAAATCCTAACAGGGTTGTAGATCTTCTAACAAGGATCATAAGACACTAGTGCACTTCTTAGTGAGTGTCAATTCCCACCGGGGTTTTTACCTATTTGGGTATCCCCATAACCATATTGGTGTTATGTGTTGTGTTTACATATCTTTTTTATGTTAATGTTCATTTCATTACTTAAGCATTCAAGTTAAGTTTCAAGAGTTAAGAAAGAGTAATTATATAGTGAACACTGATTCACCCCCCACCCCGCCCTCTCAGTGTTCCCATTCATAACAATTGGTATTAGAGCTCTGGTCCTCTCAAGAAATGTTTAACCACATGAGGAGATCAATGAGTTCAGAAGGAGAAAATAATTTGAAGAATAATCTTATGGAATCTCTTGAAGACCTTGACAGATCTGAGAAAGAAGTTGAAGAACTAAAATTAAAAATCAGTGGTGCAAAATTTTTCAGCAAGAAGCTAAGAAAAGATTTGAAAGATTCTTCAAATAGTGATCTAGGGAAGATGGTTAAGAAACTGAATGAAGAGAACACATCTCTAAAATATCAGATTGAAGAATTAGATGATATGCTAACTAACAATCAATAAGTGTATGATGAATATATCAAAGATTACCTTCAACCAAATGAAGAATTGAGGCAAGCAAACATGGAAATCTTGGAGCTAAGAAACATCAAAGAAAAGTTAGAATCTGAATTGATTGAATCAAAGAATCACATTGATAAATTACACATAAGCAAGGATCTAATAGAATCTCAGTTATATGCTCAGAAGCTTAAAGGAGATCTAGTGACATTAGATTCAATGAATCACAAGATCATATTGATGACATGTGAGCAAGGATGAAAGCACCAGAAGATTCCATAGATGCTAAGGAGACTGGAAATCAGACTAAAAACAGTATTGAACCACCTAAGGATGAGCGCAAGCTAGTAGACCAAACTTGTTATGCAAGTAATAAGCATGGACATATAGTAAGCAATTGTAAAGAGGTAAGACATTTCAATGGTTACTATTATTCATGCAATAAATTTGGTCATAAAGCTATGAATTATAGAAAAAATTAGAAGAACAAGACTCAGCATAATTAGAGAAATTATAATCAACCAAATACAAGAAGTTCTTAGAGTATTACATGTCAAATATGTAATTATAATGGTCACTCAACTAGATAGTGTAAAATGGTAACCCATATCAATGCACCAAGGAATTTAAGCCCTCCAGTTATTTGTCACTCTTGTAACAAGGCTAGACATATCTCAAAGTTTTGTAGATCAAGAACGCAAAGCCAGGAAAGCCCTAAAAAGCTAGAAGAATCAATATTGGATACCAAAGGAGAAGTCAAGTTTGTGAAAGCTTTAGAAGATGCGAGCTTGATTTGGTTAGAGGAAAAGAAGGATAGAGTTGATGAGTATGTATTGGATGCATCCACAGTGGACACACCCTCTACATCTGGATGAATGACCCTTAAGGTCATAGGGGGAGGTAATTTAGCTCTAGACCCCTGCACGACCAGTATACTCACTCTCAGAGTATGCACCTTTCGATTTAACATTTTGGAGATTATTTAAGGCTATGTGAAAGAGCACACTACCTGATAGATTGCAGAATGGAAATTTGAAATTCTTAGTCAAATTCTAGTTTACACGGCAAGCATTAATGGTGAAATTTTCACTTTAAAGTACACAGAGACTTTCAAATCACTTATTGCATTTGAGTTAGAGTGATTGGAGATCAAATAAGTCTTAGGATTAATAGTCCATAATACAACTGAGAGAGGGGGTGAATTAGTTGTATGAAAGAATATTAAACTTTAAACTTGAAGCTTATCAATATCAGATCCATTGAACACTAACACAACAACACAATATTTTGGTTACGGGGAAACCCTGTTAAAGGTAAAAACCTCGGTGGGAATTAGCACCCACTAATGATGTACTGAGAGTATAGTAATCCTTGTTAGAAGATATAGCCTTATTAGGAGCTTTTTACAACACTACAGTACACAGTCCTTGTTAGAGGACAAACCCTATTAGGAGTCAAGAACAAAAAGTGGGGCTCACTGCCCAAAGAAGGTTAAGTCGACCTTCTAAATTCACTAGTTCACAGTGTATATGAAGAAATACATAATATTTTGAATTGATTGCCAACAAATGTCTTTGCTTGATCACTTCCAATGAAGTCCACCAACAATCTTCTTCTCTACATATAATAGACACAAGTTCACAACCTTCTTCTATCACTTGTATCCATCCATGTCTTTTCCAAACAAAAGACCTTACATTTATACCTTATTAATTTTTACCAAGACCAGGTTGACCCATAAGGCTTTCCTAATTAAAAATAATTACATAAGACCTTGCTAAGATAACATGGTATCTAAAAAAAGTTTACAATGATTATATTACATCAATTTAGGACCGACATCCTTGAATTATGCTTGTCAAACAAAACACACACTTCACTTCCTAAGTCAGCTTCAGAATAAGCCATCGCCAAAGAAAACATCATAGATGACATCACCAATCATTCCATACCTTGTATTGACCAATGAACATCCATTAGTACCTCTTCTATCATCCTTCAAGATTGCATACCTTGAATCCAATCCCTTTGATATCTCTATCAAAAACTCAGAGACTAACTCTGTCAATTCTCACTGTCATAGTCTAGTGACTGGTCTTTACCAAAATAGTTGTATCTTCCTTAATATGCATCCATTAATGATGTGATATTAGATATAAGATAAAAACATCCATTTGAACTCTCATCTGACTTTACAGCATCTAAAATATCTGTACGCCCTCCATACACTGTGATTACCAGTCTAGTTTCTTGATACAAGCATATGTTGACATCAGTGACAAAACATAAATGACAATAGTATGAGTGCCCATTCAGTAACATAGTGATTAAACATATTAAATTTCTTAATCACTACCCATGCATTAGCAATATCCAACAATCTCCCCCTTTGGCATTTATGTTAACATATGGGAAAATCTTGTCCCAAAGTTGTATCAACCCAAAAGTCCTCCCATTGAACAACCTCCCCAAATAGTGAGGATTTTATCATAACATTAATCCCCCTTTGACAAAAATCAAAAAGGGTAACAACTACCTTCATAGATAAACTTTCTTCCATGATCACTCCCCCTGAGGAGTAGATCCCTACATCCAGTCCAGAAAATGATGAGGCTCTAAACACTTCTAGACTGATGCATCTCTGCATCATTTAGTTCTGACTAGGAGGGGCCTGAACCCCTAATAGACCTCTGAGATATTCAAATGTGTCTTTCAGTAGTGGCTTTGTAAAGATGTCTACAATCTACTCTTTTGTACTAATATATTCAAGCTTGATTTCTTTTTCTGCCACCTTATCTCTTAAGAAGTGATACTTGATAGAAATGTGTTTAGTTTTAGAGTGCATTACCGGATTCTTTCACATGTTTACTATACTGGTGTTATCACAATGGATAAACATAGGCTCATTAAAATTTATTCCAATTTCTATTAGAATTTGTTTCATCCAAACAATTTGAGTGCAATTTATAGTAGGAGCAACATATTCTGATTCAGCAGTAGATTGTGCTATGCAATCTTGTTTCTTACTTAGCCAAGAGACCAACTTTTTCCCAAGGAAAAATGCACCACCACTTGCACTTTTTCTATCATCAATATTTCCTACCCAATCAACATCAGTATAAGCATGAATTTCATAGCTACCATTTCTGTCATACCATAAACCATAGTCTATGGTTCCTTTGAGATACCTTAGTATTCTTTTCACAATAGCTAGATTAGTCTCTTTGGGTTCTACCTAATATCTAGCAACAATTCCAACAACATTAGCAATATCTGGTCTGGTGTGAGTTAGATATTGTAGCCCTCCAACCATTGATCTATACAGAGTCTGAAAAACACATTTTGATTCATCATCAATTGTTAGCTTATTTCTAGTCACCATAGGTGTTCCTACTAGTTTACAATCTTCCATACCAAATTTCTTAAGTAATTCTTTGAGATACTTGGTTTGAGAAATGAAAATACCATTCTCATTCTGAGTTATTTGCAGTCCAAGGAAGAATTTCATTTCACCTATCATGGACATTTCAAATTCACTTTCCATTTATTTTGCAAATTTCTTAGATAGATCATTATTACCTCCAAAGATAATGTCATCCACAAATACTTCTACTATTAGAATTCCATCTTCAGTAGTTCTCAAATACAAATTACTATCTGCATTACCTTTTTTGAATTTGAGTCCAAGTAGATACTTGTCCAACCTTGCATACCAAGCCCTAGGAGCTTGCTTCAACCCATACAGGGATTTCTTCAATTTGCACACCATGTCTTTGTCTTCACATAGAGGAAATCTATCTGGTTGTTCTATGTATACTTCTTCTTCAAGATCTCTATTCAGAAATGCACATTTAACATCCATCTGATATACTTTGAAGTTTTTATGTGTAGCACAAGATAGGAATAATTTTACTGCCTTTATTCTAGCAACAAGAGAAAATGTTTCTTCAAAGTCTATGCCTTCTTGCTGTGAGTAATCTTTACACACTAGCCTTGCTTTGTTCCTTACAACTGTTCCTTCTTCATCCATTTTGTTTCTAAAGACCCATTTAGTTCCTATAACATTTTTGTTTTTAGGTCTTCGAACCAATTCCCAAGTATTGTTTTTCTTTATCTGATCCAATTCTTCTTGCATGGATTTTATCCAAGATTTATCTTTAAAGGCTTCATCTGTATTCTTTGGCTCAACTTGAGAAATTAAACAAATTTCCTCTCTAACTTTAGATCTAGTTAGTACTCCCTAACTGGTATTGCTAATGATTTGATTTTCAGGATGGTTATTTTTTACATACCTTGGAGTTTTAGAAGTAGACTTGCTTTTTTCATCACTTTCTTCCTCAACAAGTTCTTCTTTGGCAACAGTAGAGGTTTCTTTCACTTCTGATATCTGACTGCTATCATACATTCTTTCCTGTATCTAAAATTTCTCATCTATTCTTACATTGTTACTTTCAACCATCTTCCTTAATCTTAGATTGAAACATTTGTATGCCTTGCTTTTAACAGAGTAACCAAGGAATATACCTTCATCACTTCTAGCATCAAATTTCCCTATCTCATCATCCCTCTTGATATAACATTTTCTACCAAAAATTCTAAAATATTTTACAGTAGGAGTGTGATCAAACCATAGTTCATAGGGAGTCTTACCTATGCCATCTCTGATCTAAATTCAGTTCAATATGTACACTATTATTCCAACAGCCTCTCTCCAATGCACATGAGATATATTTCCTTCAATCAACATTGTCCTGGCAGCATCAAGTATAGTTCAGTTTCTTCACTTTGCTATCCCATTTTGTTGTGGAGTCCTAGGAGTAGATGTTTGTCTTTTTATTCCATGCTCTTCACAGTATGAATTGAATAAATCTGATGTAAACTCTCCGCCTCTATCTAATCTTAAACACTTTATTTTTAGTCCCGATTCATTCTCTACTTTTTCTTTAAACAACTTGAATTTGTCAAATGCTTCTGATTTCTCTCTCAAATAAGTAACCCACATCATTCTAGAAAAGTCATCAAAAAAGAGTATGAAATACCTTTCACCGTAGTATGACTTTGTTCTTCTAGGCCCATAGATCTGTATGTACCAGATCCAACTTCCCTTTTGATGTAAATTTTTTTCTTGTATGACTATTTTTGGTTTGCTTTCCCATAACACATTCTCTACATATAGTATTAGAAGGTTTCACAGTCTTTGGTAGATCCCTTACTACATTGCCCATGCTTGCTTTCACAATATTATCAAAGCTAACATGACAAAATCTTCTATGCCATAACCAGCTATCATCTACCTTCGCAAAAAAACAAGAGGCTCCAAATGTGTTTAGTTCAAATACATTACCTCTAGATTTTGATCCAATAGCATCTAGTTTTCCTTCCTTGCTTCTGATAGAGCACTTACCATCAAAAAAACTTAACTGAAAGTTTTTATCCATTAACTGCCCAACACTCAACAAGTTGTGTTTCAGTCCTTCAACAAATAGTACATTGTCTGTATTGGTCTTTCCATCTAGAGTGATGGATCCTACTCCTATGATGGATTTTGGAAGATTATCCCCAAACCTTACAACACCTCCATCATAATTTACTAATTTAACAAATTTATTCTTATCACCAGTAATGTGATGAGAAAATCCATTGTTAATTATCCATTCAGTTTTCTTGTCAACATGAGATACTAAGGCTTTTTCCTCATGAACAAGTTCATCTTTAATAGCAACAAATCAAATCTCTTCATTCTCTAAATCATCATCATCATCATAGATTCCTTCATTGGCATAATAACATTCTTTATCTCTTCTAATCTTTGCATAGTTAGATTTATATTTAGGAATTCTTGTAGGACATCTAGATGCAAAATGACCTACCTTATTGCATGAAAAACATTTCAAAGGTAATTTGCCTTCAAATTTACCCTTACCTCTTTTCTCTCTTCTGGAGATTAGTGCAACAAGTTCTCCCATCTTCTTTTCTTCTTCCATTATCTTTTCCCATTTTTTAGCATACTCACCAAGCTCTTCTCTCAGATATTCTTTACTTGTTCTTGGAAGTGCAGATGCTTTCTTGTGTGTAGATGCCCTAAAAGAAGATTCAACTTTAGGAGCAGCTTCTCCCAATTTGATAGCTTCAAAAGTGGTTAACTTTGTGATCAACATCTCTCTGCTAAAGTTTTGAGTCAGGGGTATAGTTTCTTGAATAGACATTTCCTTGAATTTGTAAGTAGGAGTTAGAGATCTGAGAATCTTTGCAATGACTTCTTCTTCATTATAAGTACCTCCACAATTTTTGATTCCATCTACAACTTCTATAACCCTTTGAACATAGGCTCCAATTCTTTCATCTTCATTCATTTGCAGCTTCTCCATCTTTGTCTTCCAATTTTGTAACTTCCCTTGTTTGGTATATTTGTCTCCTTCATAGAGTGCCTCCAGCTTGTTCCAAATATCATGTGCCAAATCCAGATCTTTAATTTTAGTAAACTCACCCTCAGATAGTGCACTGATTAATGCTTCTATTGTGACCATATTGCATGAAAATAGTTTATTTTCATCATCAGTAGCTGACTCTAAGTCATTCTCAGCCTTCAAAGTTTCCTTCTTTTTCACAATCATCCAGTACTCTATGCCCAAGCATAGAAAATGTGTTCGCATCTTGTTTTTCCAACTGTCAAAGTTTTCAGGATCAAACTTAGGACTATCCTTCCTATAGAATGTCATTTTCCAAGATCACCTCAAGATGTTAAGCTTTCTCTTTCAGGACCACAAGCTCTAATACCAATTGTTAGGATTAACAATCCATAATACAACTGAGAGGTGGGGTGAATCAGTTGTATGAAAGAATATTAAACTTTAAACTTGAAGCTTATCAATATCAGATCCAATGAACATCAACACAATAACACAATATTTTGGTTACAAGGAAACCCTATAAAAGGTAAAAACCCCGGTGGGAATTAACACCCACTAATGATGTACTGAGAGTATAGTAATCCTTGTTAGAAGATATAGCCCTATTAGGAGATTGTTACAACATTATAGTACACAGTCCTTGTTAGAGGACAAACCCTATTAGGAGTCAAGAACAAAAAGGGGGGCTCACTACCCAAAGAAGGTTAAGTCCACCTTCTGAACTCACTAGTTCACAACAAGTGTATATGAAGAAATACACAATCTTTTGAACTATTTGCCAGCAACTATCTTTGATTGATCACTTCCAATGAAGTCCACCAACAATCCTCTCCTCTACATACACCAAACACAAGTTGACAACCTTCTTCTATCAGTTGTATCCATCCATGTCTTTTCCAAACAAAAGACCTTACATTTATACCTTATTACTTTTTACCAAGATCAGGTCGGCCCATAAGGCTTTCCTAATTACAAATAATTACATAATCCCTTGCTAAGATACACACGGTATCTAAAACAATTTTACTATGATTATATTACATCAATTTAGGACCGACATCCTTGAATTATGCTTGTCAAAGAAAACACACGCTTCACTTCCTAGGTCAGCTTCAAAATAAGCCATCACCAATGCACACATCATAGATGACATCACCAATCATTCCATACCTTGTATTGACCAATGAACATCCATTAGTACCTCTTCTATCATCCTTCAAGATCGCATACCTTGAATCCAATCCCTTTGATATCTATATCAAAAACTCAGAGACTAACTCTGTCAATTCTCACTATCACAGTCCAGTGACCAGTCTTTACCAAAATAGATGTATCTTCCTTAATATGCATCCATTAATGATGCGATCTTAGATATAAGATCAAAACATCCATTTGAACTCTCATCTGACTTTGCAGCATCTAAAACATCTGTATGCCTTTTGTACACTGTGATTACTAGTCTGGTTTCTTCATACAAGCATATGTTGACATTAGTGACAAAACACAAATGAAAATAGTATGAGTGCCCATTCAGTAACATAGTGATTAAATATCTTAATCATGGCCCATGCATTAGCAATATCCAACAATAAGCCCTAGCAGTTGATTTTGAAGTATTGAAGTTTGATTTTCTAGCAAAAGAGTGTGATTGATCGGGTGCGAAGCCCTAATCTGTCGTGATGATTCAGAAGTTCCTAAAAACTAATTTGAAGCAATAAAACAAGTAAGTTATGGCTACACCTATTATGTTTGAGTTAGGCTAGGTGTCTTTCTTCCAGTGGGAAAGGATGTAAGGAAATAAGTAGAACAGGCATGTAAGTCAAGAAGTGATAGGCACAGAATGACAATTGAGCCTATAGAGGAGAAAGACATCAAATTGATGTCTATGATATTAGGTTATAGGTTTTAAAACACCAACAGGGTGAATATTTTATCCACAACCACTATTCTTCTAGCAATAAGACTTGTTAGAGAAAATGGTGAGTTCAATTTATGTGAAACCTTGCGAGCACAATTGATAGATAATATTAGAGCTGTTAAGTATGATAAGACCAAAATATTCAGGTTTGGATCTTTGATTATCTACATGTACTTCCACATACTTGGAAAGGTCTCAGATTTGTATCTAGACAAGAGTTTACCTACAATGCTAGAAATATCTCTTAAGGCATCTACTAAGAGAACATTGGAGGATTACATGGAGCTGGAATTAAAGACATTCAAAATCAAAATGCAAATGAGGTACATGATACTAGAAAGAATTGTAGAGAAATACAAGGACAACATTTTCTTTATGGTAGAAATTGATACAACATCTATGGAAGCAGTTGAACCTAGAACAAAATGGATCCATCAACTTGGATATGAAGTTGAGGAACCAATCTTGGAAGCATATGCACAAGTACTAATTTTAGCACCTAAGGACTCTAATGAACCTAGGTGGGGTACTTATAAAGAAAAGACAAGAGAAGTTGATGCAGTTCTTAACAATGCCACAACTAAAAGAAAAGCCTCAAAAATCACATTTGAGATACTCAAAATTCATGGTGTAACACATGAAGATCTAGATAAAGAAAGACAAGAAAATATTTCTTTGGAAATTGAGAGCACATCCATAGTAGAAGTTAAGTCTGATGATCCCAAGATGAAGAAGATCAAGATTGAGAAGACTGATGATCCAAAGGATAAATAGGGAAAAAATGATGATATCAGTCCGATGCCCACTATTAAAGTTAATGTTGATTCCATAGATGCATCTCCTAAGATGCCTAAGAGGAGAAAACAAGCTTCCACAAGCCACCCTTCAGCTAGAGCCACAAGAAGTAGAGTGAAAAATGTGCAGCCACACTGGAAGTAGGATTCCTACCTAGTCTAAACAAGTGTTAAGGACTAGAGTAGTAGAAGAAGGAAGGCTAGATCAGATAGCCAAGTTTTATGACAAATATCATGAAATTGATAAGTCAGAGATTCATGAGATGCTGATCAAACACATGATAAAATTCAAGAAGATAGTTCTTTAACTAAAAAAAATTATCCTAGATAAGGTATGGGAGATTATGGATACCTTAAAGAGACAAGCCACTAAAGAAGACTTCATAATCAGGGAACAAACACTAGATTACAATCTTCTAGTATGTTCTATTGAAGAAAAGACACTGTTATTGAATTTGGTGAAGCCGCACTTAAGGAAAAAGATGAGAACCCTACACATTATGAACAAAGACTATGAGCTAGTAACAAAGGAAATAGAGAAGGCCTTTGAGAAGGTATTCTTAGAGCAGCACATGGAACCTCCATATGTGCCAGTTAGTCAAGCACCTAGTGTGCAAGACAAAGTAGAAAAGACCACCAATATACCAATGATAGGTCCTCGTGATTCAATGCCTACAGTGGTAACACCTAAAGAGGTAGTAATGTCTACGCCCATGACAAAAGCACAAAAAGATGATACAATCTTCATTGATAATGTAGAGATTGGAATGGAGGCCACATACACTAACTTGGATAAGTTTGAGGAAGCCTTTATGAGTACACAAGAGGTTGAAACTGTATGCAGTGAAAATTCACCTAAGCTACAAGAAAAAGTATTAATAGAAGATATAATAGGCCAAGGAGAGGAAGAGAAGAAGAAGAAGAAATTGAGGAAGAGGATACATAAAAGAAAGATGCACATGTGGTTACAATGACTGAGGTAATGGATGTCAGCCAAAGATCACTTATTACCCCAAAACCTTCAGTATCATTATTTTCAAGTTTGACACCAGACACCACAAGCTTAGACTCTTGGGGAGAAGAAGACCTGATTAAGATCAATGTCTTAGCTATGGAAAAATCAAAAGAGAAGTAGGTCATGAGTAACCCTCTATTTGTTGAGTCAATAGAAATTTTGAATAATCTATTGCCAGCAGAAAACAAGGTACAAAAGGTTCATTCAGCTAATGATGTTCACAACATTCTGACAAGCTTCAAGACTAACTTTTGTAGCTTGGAAGAATTTGCATTGCAAGTGGCAGAAGAGAAGTACAAGAAAAAGAGATTGAGTGAACTAGTTGGTAATTTTTCACTTGACCTCAGCTCATTAAAAATAGGTCAAGCATCCTTGAAGGAGTTTTTAGATAAGGGAAGAAAGATCATTTCCAATTATATGAACCAGGATAAGTTGACTGGTGATCATTACAAGAAAATCTAGGAAGTAGAGACCATGATAGATCAAGTCAAAAAATCAGTAGAAGATCCCACTTCAAACATTAACATGTGTAACAATGTATATCAGGGACAAGTGGACAAGATAGAAAAGGTTGAAAAGGAGATGTCTAAAATAAGGGAAAGGCAAACACAGCTCATGAATGCTCTTGCACCCTCTCTAGATATACTCAATTAGGACATCAAGGAGATTGATGCCACTATGGTGACATATGATCAAGGTTTGAGTATAGACTTGGAGAAGATGGAGAAGCTACAATATTCCTTATGCACCCATCTACAAATTGTAAATACACTAATAGCATTTTGGAAACAAGAGATCCAAATTTTGCAGATAGCATATTTGAATGTCCTAACATTGTAAGTACTTATAGATACATCTTTTGAGAACCTTTTCATTAATGTAAAAAGGGGAGTATTGTGTATAGAATATGGAGTATCATATATGATGTATAGAATAAGTATATTACAAAGTATAAAGGGAGATATAAGTTAGAAAGAATTTTGTATAAGGTTACAGTTAGTAACTTTTCCATATTCCTTTGTTTCCATTAATGAAAAAGGGGGAGATTGTTGGAAAGTTGACTATACTATTGTATATGACTAGATATAGTGTTTTCATTATGGTAACAAAGTCATATAGAGTTTTGGAGTCAGCTCATATTATCATAAGGTTAGAATATGGCTAAGTATAGAAGACTGAAAAGTTAGCAAAGCACCTGTAGATCAGAGCATCAACACACATGCGTATGACTGAGTAATGGTATTCACCCTTGAAGTTAAGATGGTAAGTGTGTATTCATGATAATTATAAGAGCACATGATTAGATGAGACAATATGATGAAGATTCAGATAGTTGAAGAGGAATAGCCAATGAATGCCATAACAGAACATAGTATGCAACCGACTGTTACTATTTTGATTAGCGGTTATAATATTTTTTTGTAAAGGTTATATGACTGTTAGAAAGTAAAGATCCCCAAGATAACTAAGAAGGGGGGGGGGGATGAATTAGTTATCTGATAATTTATCCATTGAATAGCTTTAAACAATATAATCAATGTACTGATCAACCATAGAAAGATAATCATACACAATTGCACAATAACACAAGATATATTAACTAAGGAACCTCTTGAAAAGAGTAAACCCTGGTGGGAATGATGCCCACAAAATGATGTACTAATATGAAAGTTCCTTGTTAGAGGATGGACCCTGTTAGGACTCTTATGAAATACATTCAGTACATATAAATCCTTGTTAGGAGATTTTGAATCCCTATTAAAAGATTCTAACCCGGTTAAGAGTTTATGGAAGACAGAAGGACCCACTACCCAAACAGCTTCAAGGCAAGATATCTGAACCCACTATCCAAAAGATCCTAGAATTATTCAATAGAATAATATGAAATATATATTACCTCCTTCACACTATACCAAAACTGCACTCTCTGCTACACAAGATCACAATTCCAGATCTCTGTACTCACAAGTCTTCCTTCATCACTAAATTAGCTCTTTTCTTCACTTCATGCATATATTTGCATCACAATCTTCATAGTACACATTAAAATAAGGAAAAAATTCCTTCTTATATACCAAACTCAAATAATTACAAATGAGTTGGTCCTCAATTATAAAATAATAAATTCTACATGCTACACACAGAATTCACATAAAACTGTCAGCTTCCAGTTACTGTAACTTTCTCCAAACATGTCCTCAAAGTTTGTGCTATGAACCACATGATCATTAATGAGTATCCAAAATCCCTTTAACTGTGCAAAATCAGGTTCCATCCTAGCCAAGAGATATCCTCCGATTTTTGAACATCGCTACACAGAAACACTGTCTAAACACTGCTTTCACCAAAATGCTCATAAATCTTACAAATGAATGAATTTATTTTTGTACTATTAACCATAGGTTAATAACACACCAAAGAAAATACCATCAATTTCACAAAAGCCAATCTACAATACAACATGTGTACAAAATAAAACTATACCTGCTTTCCTGCTAATATCCAAAATATCATTGTGTTGACATCAATGACAATCCAAGTCATGAATGCAACAACAACTGCTACAGAATGACTACCAAAACACTTTACATTCATTCCTAACAATCTCCCCCATTGGTATTGATGGAAACATAGATGAAAAACATCCAATGTTCCAAAAATCCAATACTGCAACATCACTGCAAAATATCAAATCAAATCTTGGTTCATTTTCCTGTTCAGCTCTCTCATACAATCTACAATGTTTTTCATGTATATCTCTCCCCCATTGACATCAATGACAAAAATTCTATCACTAAGTCAACAACAACTTAAAGTCAAAAGACACTTTTCAGAAAAATACAATAACAAGAGTCCTCATGACTCAGCTCATAAACTCCCCCATAGAGGAAGTTCCAACATCCAATCCAAAAGAAAGATAGGGCTCATATACCACTAGACAGATACAATCATCTGCATCAATTCTCAAAAATAGGTTGGGGCATAACCCCAAGCATACCTCTCAGATACGCAAATGTATCCTTAGGTAAAGGCTTTGTAAATATATCTGCTATCTACTCTTTTGTACTTATGTACTCCAATCTTACTTCTTTTTCTACAACTTTCTCTCTTACAACATGATACTTGATCTCAATATGTTTAGTCTTAGAATGTAAAATAGGATTTTTTGACATACTCACTATACTGGTGTTGTCACAATGTATAACAATAGGCTCATCAAACTTTATTCCAATATCTTTCAACATCTGCTTCATCCAAATAATCTGATTACAATTATTTGCTGCTGCAACATATTCTACTTCTGCTGTACTTTGTGAAGTACAATTCTACTTCTTACTTAGCCAAGAGACCAATTTACCTCCAAGAAAAAAGGCTCCACCATGGGTTCTTTTCTTATCATCAACACTACCTCCCCAATCTGCATCAGTATAGGCACATAAGGTAAAATCATCAGAATTCTCATACCATAATCCATAATCCATTATTCCTTTCAGATATCTCAGTATCCTCTTTACTACTACATAATGTGATTCTCTAGGTTCTGCTTGAAATCTTGCTACAATCCCCACTGAATGTGCTATATCAGGTCTTGTATGTGTCAAGTACTGCAATCCTCCAATCATAGATCTTTACTTTTTCTGCTCAACTGCTGGTGTCTCATCTTTGCTAGATAACTTATGTCCAATTACCATAGGTGTTCCAACAGGTTTAGAATCTTCCATTCCAAATCTTTTCAATAATTCATTTAAATACTTAGTCTAACTTACAAATATACCTTCCTTGCTTTGTGTTATTTGTAATCCCAAAAAATATTTCATTTCTCCAATCATGCTCATCTCAAATTCAGTCTTCATTTCATCTGCAAATTTGTCACTAGCTTCATCTTCTCCTCCAAAGATAATATTATCAACAAATATAACTATAACCAACAAACCAGTCTCAATTTATTTTGTGTATAAGTTACTATCTGTTGTTCCTTTTATAAATCCCAATTTTAATAAATACTTATCCAATCTTGCATACCAGGTTCTAGGTGTTTGTTTTAATCCATATAAAGCTTTCTTTAACTTACATACCATATCTCCTTCTTGTGTCAAAGGAAAACCTTCAGGCTACTCAATGTAGACTTCTTCCAATTCACCATTAAAAAATGTTGACTTCACATCCATCTGATACACTCTGAATTTCTTGTAAGTTGCATATGCTAGAAATATTCTCACTACTTCAAGTCTAGCCACAGGTGCAAAAGTTTCTTCATATTCAATTCCTTCTTGTTGTGAATATCCTTTACATACCAATCTTTCTTTGTTTCTTATCACTTCTCCTTGTTCATTCATCTTGTTTCTGAATACCCACTTTGTTCCAATCACATTCTTGTCTTCAGGTCTAGGGACCAATTCCCATTGTCTTGTTTTTTTCAATCTGCTCTAGTTCTTCTTTCATAGCATTGATCCAATGTTCATCTTTACAAGCTTCATTAGTAGTCTTAGGTTCAATTTGAGAAATCAAACATAAATGTACCTTATTTTGAGTCAAAACTCCTCTATCTAAACTTCCAATAACTTGCTCAACAGGGTGATTTCTTGAAGTATACCTGTTAAGTGTCATAGTTACTGATCTTGTTCTGACTATAGATTCTTCTCTGCTTTCTTCTTTGTTTTCTTCTCTGTCTTCTTTAGTATGACTTTCATTCAGCAAATCACTGTTAGTTTCAAAAAATAATTCTGCATTTTCAATGTTAGGCTTAGGTTGTGCTTCTCCATTAGATTCATAATCAATCATTCTTTCTTGAATTTTAAACTTTTCATCAACTTTCACATTTGCACTTTCAACAATAGTCTTAGTTCTTTTGTTATAACATCTATATGCTTTGCTTTTTAAAGAATATCCAAGAAATATTCCTTCATCACTTCTAGGATCAAACTTTCCTATATCATCATCTCTCTTTATATAACATTTACTTCCAAAAGTTTTAAAATACTTAACTGAGGGTGTATGTCCAAACCATAATTCATAAGGTGTCTTGTTTGTATCTGCTCTGATTTGTACTCTGTTCATAGTGTATACTATTGTGTTCACTGCTTCTCTCCAAAAATTTTTAGCCAAATCATTTTCAAACAACATAGCTCTTGCTGCTTCAGTTATTGACCTGTTCCTTCTTTCTACAATACCATTTTGTTCTAGTGTTCTAGGGGCTGAAAGTTGTCTCTTAATACCATTCATTTCACAAAAGGTGTTAAACTCTCTAGATGTAAATTCACCACCTCTATCAGATCTTAGACACTTAATCTTCATTCCAGATTCATTCTCAATTTTGCTTTTCATGATCTTAAATTTATCAAATACTTCAGATTTTTCTTTCGAAAATGCAATCCACATCATTCTTGTAAAATCATCAACAAGAATCATAAAATACCTTTCACCATAGAATCCTCTAGTCCTAGTAGGATCACTCAAGTTTGTATGAACAATCTCCAACTTCTCTACTGATGTGAAATTCTTATTGGGAAATGAACTCCTTTTTTGCTTTTCCATCATACATTCTTAGCAAATCATGTTAGTAGGTTTCATAATTCTAGGTAAATCTCTTACCGCAAGTGTAGTGCTCACCTTGACAATATTATCAAAGTTTATATGACAAAACCTTTTATGCCATAACCAACTATCATCAATCCTAGTTATCAAACATGTCATCTCAGTAGGATTCAACTGAAATACATTACCTCTAGTTCTGGATCCTTTTCCAATCAGATTTTCATCTTTATCTTTTATCACACAAGTTTTCTTAGAAAACCAAACTTGATAACCCTTATCAGCCAATTGTCCAACGCTTAGTAGATTATGTCTTAGTCTATCAACAAAGTAAACATCATTAGTGTTAGTCTTTCCATCAAGAGTAATAGATCCTATACCCTTAATCAAACAAGGTGCATTGTTACCAACCCTAACAATTCCTCCATCATAATTATCTAACTTAACAAACTTTCTTTTATCTCCAGTCATATGATGTGAACAACCACTATCTATAATCCAATCAGATTTCTTTTCAACTTGTGAAACTAATGCTTTTTCTTCCCTTTTATCAGATTCAAAACTTTCATCTTTAATTGCTACAAATCCTATTTCCTCAAAGTTATCATTATCACTGTCACTTAAATGTTTTTCAATTCTTGCTTCAAAATCTTCATCATTTTCATAATAACATTCTTTAGATCTCCTAGGTTTAAATTTGCTTCTATACTTCTTAACTCTTTTAGGACTTTTAGATGCAAAATGACCATATTCTTGACAAGTCCAACATTTAAAGATTTTCTTACCATCTGGTTCTCTTTTTACAAGTAATGCAATACCTTCTTCAATCTTCTTATCTTCCTCAGATCTGCTATTGCTGGCATAATCTCCATTCACACTAGTACTTCTTGTAGGTCTAATGCTTAGAGCACTGAATGTTGTTTCCATTCTAGGTAGCTCTCCTGATAATCTCAAGTTCATCTCCGCTATTTCTAATCTTCCAAGAAGAGTCTCTCTTGAAAAGTTTGATGTACAAGGTATCACTTGTTCAATCATCTACATTGTTTACTTGAATACTGGTGTCAAAGTTTTCAGAATTTTCCATATCACTTCATTCTCTATCTTATCACCTCCATAAGACTTTATTCCTATGACAATCTTAGACATCCTACCAATATAGCTTCTAATAGATTCATCTTCCATCATTCTGATATCTTCAAATGCACAAATCCAATTATGTAATCTAGCCTTCTTTGCATGTTCATCACCTTCAAAAGTAGAATGTAATGCTTTCCAAATTGCATGAGATTTTTTCAAACATCTTACCTAACTATATTCATTCTCTGGTAGTGCTGATAAAAGTGCTTCTCTTGCAAGTATGTTACACATGAATAGATCTAGTTCATCTTTAGTTCCTGCCTCTAGATTGTCTTCCTCAATAATAGTCTTCTCATTCTTTGTAATCAACCAATAACTTGGTCCTAAACACAATAGATGTGTCTTCATCTTTTCTTTCCAGCTGTCAAAATTTACTCCATCAAACTTAGGGCTTTCTTTTCTGAAATTCACCATGGATCTCCTTAAGTTGTTAAACTTTTCTTTCAAGGACCTGCTGCTCTGATACCAATTGTTAGAAAGTAAAGATCCCCAAGATAACTGAGAGGGGGGGTGAATTATTTATCTAATAATTTATCCATTCAATAGCTTTAAACAATATAATCAATGTACTGATCAACCATAGAAAGATAATCATACACAATTGCACAATAACACAAGATATGTTAACTAGGGAACCTCTTGAAAAGAGTAAACCCCAGTGGGAATGATGCCCACAAAATGATGTACTAATATGAAAGTTCCTTGTTAGAGGATGGACCTTGTTAGGAGTCTTATGAAATTTATTCAATACATATAAATCCCTGTTAAGAGATTTTGAATCCCTGTTAAAAGATTCTAACCCGGTTAAGAGTTTATGGAAGACAAAAGGACCCACTGCCCAAATAGCTTCAAGGCAAGATCTCTGAATCCACTGTCCAAAATATCTTAGAATTATTCAATATAATAATATGAAATATATATTACCTCCTTCACACTATGCCAAAACTGCACTCTCTGCTACATAAGATCACAATTCTAGATCTCTATACTCACAAGTCTTCCTTCATCACTGAATTAGCTCTTTTCTTCACTTCATGCATATATTCACATCACAATATTTATAGTACACATTAAAATAAGGAAAAAATTCCTTCTTATATACCAAACTCAAATAATTACAAATGAGTCGGTCCTCAATTACAAAATAATAAATTCTACACGCTACACACAGAATTCACATAAGACTGTCGGCTTCCAGTTACTGTAACTTTCCCCAAACATGTCCTCAAAGTTTTCACTATGAACCATGTCATCATTAATGAGTCTCCAACATCCCTTTAACTACACAAAATCAGATTCCATCCCAGCTAAGAGATATCCTCTGATTTCTAAACATCGCTACACAGAAACACTATCTAAACACTGCTTTCACCAAAATGCTCATAACTCTTACAAATGAATGAATTTATTTTTGCATGGTTAACCATAGGATAATAACACACCAAAGAACATACCATCAACTATGCAAAAGCCAATCTACAATACAACATGTGTGCAAAACAAAATTGTACTTGCTTTCCTGCTAATATTCAGAATATCACTGTGTTGACATTAATGACAATCCAAGTCATGAATGCAACAACAACTACTACAAAATGACTACCAAAACACTTTGCATTCATTCCTAACAATGAATATTGTAATTAGGTTGGAGACATGTAAACATCTTTTTTTGTAAGCACGCTTGAGCCAATTCACTTGGAAGCATTGTATGTAATCGGTTATAGGCTGACCTAGTTAATTATTTTGGTAAGCGCATATAAATATTAGATGCACCTTTTTAATAAGGTATGGAAGATAATATAGAGATAATATAAGTAGAGAAGAAGTATGTGAAGGGAATTTATAATGTCTTAGAGCTTTTCAAGAGGTTAAAGCATCAGTCCATCAAAGGAACTGATCAGACAAGTAGTGTCACAACACTAGTTCATCCAGTAGATATAGTGTGTATCTAAGATCAAAAGGTTGTAGCCTTCACCACTTGAGAAGTGAGCTCTAGGATAGTGTGTCCCCACCCCTAACAAGGTTATTGTAAAAGAATCCTAACAGGGTCTGACCCTTGACAAGGTCACTGTACTAAAAGCATTGTAAAGAAAAACTCCTAATAGGGTTGCAGATCTTCTAACAAGGATCACAAGACACTAGTGCACTTCTTAGTGGGTGTCAATTCCCACTAGGGTTTTTACCTATTTGGGTTTCCCTATAACCATATTGGTGTTATGTGTTGTGTTTATGTATCTTGTTTATGTTGATGATCATTTCAGTACTTAAGCATTCAACTTAAGTTTCAAGAGTTAAGAAAAAGTAATTATATAGTGAACACTAATTCAGCCCCCCCTCTCAGTGTTCCCATTCCTAACACATGTAAGATGAATTTCAAACCCTTCAAAACATGTGATTTACCCTTCCAATGTATTATTAAATCTTCTAAATGCTTAATCAAACCAATTTACATCAAGATCGTAAGGAAGCTTCAAAGAAACAAAGACATTTATTGGCACAGTCATTGGTGTTACCAGTTTATACACAAGGAATAGTGAGTTAGTATGAATATCAATGCATTCAACTAGTTAATTAATGATTTATATTTCTTACTATTCCATTCTAGGATTGAAAAACAAAATAGTAAGTATTAAAACCTTTCAAATTTGTAAAGAACACAAAGTTGCAGACCAAATTCATATTTCATTCAAAATCTCTGTTCCTACCAAACAATCCAGGCTTCCTGCTTCACCATAAACACTTTGGTATATTTGAAACTTGAGTCTAACTACCTCAACCAAATTCTTGGTGGTTATTAAAGTTAAAATACCAAAAACTATCCCTAACTAAGATTTCCCTCTAAATGGCTAACTAGTCATTACACTTTGAATATTTGAAATTGTAAACTATGAAAATCCATTTAAAATTGATCACTAAAACTTCTTAAGTGTGTTAAACACTTAGAAGACTTATTTAATGCCTAAATAATCTCCTAGAGCCTCCTAGACACATTGGGATGCTAATGGTCCATATTACACCCAAATTATCCTTTGAAAGATATAAGTCAAGTCCATACATTTAAATGCCATTTCATGGAATTAAATCATGATAGGTGGCAACACATGATAATTTATTGGATTTACATCATTTAGAATCCCCTTTGTCTTTTAATTTTAATTAGATGACTTTAATGTATTCATAGGTTTCCTAATTGCACTAGGTGTCTTCATGCCATGTTTTTTGATCCTAGGTGCCCCGCACCATACTCTCCACCTCCAAGAAAAATCTTATCCCAAGAGTTGTGTGGCTTGAAGGATCTCTGCAATGTAGGGTTGAAGTAATCCCCCAATGTAATCTTCTTTCTCCCACCTTGTCAAGCTGCATTCACACACAACTTGTCAAAAGAAAAACATAAATTTTCTAACTATCCTTGGGAAGGATAGTGAGCGGGCTGTAAGTCCTTCTTTTATAATCCTTTTCTTGGATAGCATCCATGATTCAACACCTCTTCCCCCTTGCTATGCTCTGGCTGAATCATAGTACACTTAATGGTCACAATTTGTACAAAGGCTAGGTCCCAAAGTTCTCCAGCTTTAGGACTTTCATGGTTTCCTTTGGACTGTACTTGTTTACCTCTCTACCATCTAGTATCATAGTAAACCTTCTTTTCTATCTCCTATGCAACACACATAAGTATTGGTTCATCTTGGCTTCTCACTAAAGGCTGCAACACATACTTCTTGCCTTCATGGTGAACCAAATACTTATTGGTGAAACCATCATGAATTACCTTTCTTGACCATTTCTAAGACCTGCCTAAGATCAAATGTCCACAACTCATATTGATAGCATCACACAACCTCCTATCCTTGTACTTTCCAACTAAAAACTCAATCATAACTTGAGTACTAACCAAAAAATTCTGATTTACATTCACCCAAGTAGCATAATATGGATTAGGATGTACAAATTTTTTCAGATTTAACTTCCTAACAATGTCATGAGATATAGCATTATGACTTGCACTTGAGTCTATAATGAGTCTACATACTTTACCTTGAATCAAACAATTTGATCTAAATATGCTTGGATTGTAGGATACCTGATTTCTACGCATGAATATGTTGGCAATTTGGCTGAGTCTATTACATAGATGTTGTCATTATGCCAACATATGATCCACATGAAGATCACATAGGTCAGAGAGCAAGTATGACAGAGTGCATTGCAAATTTGTCTAAGTATGAGACAATGTTTTTACCAGTGAACCTGGACATAGTTTTTGTTTGCAACATTGACTAGAGTAAGTTTAGTGCTTGTGCATTTAAACATAGAATATATGATGTCTATTGATCACCCATCTCAGAGCGCAAGTTAGTATGACATGTATGAAAGAAGTTATGACAATTTTATTGAAGACAGTGTGAAGCCGACAGGATAGAATATGAAGATAGAACTAGTAAAGAGCTAAGGGATTATTTTGTTTATCAAAGTAATGACTTAAAAATATAAAGGGACAACATCCTAGATGTTAACTCTTGGATAAAGTTATTTGTATAAATGTAATTTTAATTGTAAAGTTAGAGGAGTATTAAGTAGTAGTAATGAAATGTAATGAAGCAGTGATATGATGTGAAGTATATGATGCATATGTAATAGCGATAGTGAAAGAGAAGTGAAGAGATATTGATGCAAGTAGTATAAGGTTATGTACCTTAACCTATTTTTGTAATCATTATATATTATACATTACTTGTTTGGGCAGTGGGCTCATCTGGTAATCACATTTTGTACTACAACTCCTAATAGGGTTGAGGCTTCTAATAAGGCCTATAGTCCCTTAATCAGGACTGATACACTATATGCTTGTAATATACTCCTAATAAGGTCAACATCCTTAACAAGATACTTTTGATTAGTGGATCTTTGTGGGTACCATCCCTACCAGGGTTTTCCCTTGGCCAAGGTTTCCTCGAGAACAAATAATGTGTTATGAGTTCTTTATTGTTATGCATGTTGTTTAGCTTCTTATGTTATGCATGTATAAAGATAATCTGTTATATCCATAATTGGGAAAAAGATAAAGTTTTTAGAATACTGATTCACCCCCCCTCTCAGTATTCCCTATTTCTAACAATTGGTATCAGAGCTTAGTTACTCGGAAAAGAATCATTCAAGGAAAGCCTAGTAGCTTGAGTAAGATCTCTATGGATATGGATCAACTACAGAAGAATCTTGAAGAAGCTCTTGAATAGATTGACTTGCTTACTATTGAAAAATATAATTTGAAAAGAAAGTATGATGATGCAAAGAACCTCATTGAGAAACTGAAAAACAAATTGGAAGATCTAAGATCTGAAAAGGAATCCAAAGTTTTTATTGAAGATTGTGATAACAATTTAGAAAAAGCAAATGAGATCCTTAAGCATGAACTAAAGATAGAAAATTTGAAGCTTAGTTTGAAAGATGGAAATGGCAAGAATGAAGCAAATCTGAAATCTGAGAATGAAAGTCTAAAGATTGAAAATGAAGGACTAAAATCTAAACTTTGTAAAGTAACATCTGAACTTGAGAAAGTCAATTTGTAGTATGATGAACTTGAGAAATACAATAAGATTGTGAGAGGTGAACTAACTCAATCCAAACAATAACTTGAAAGGCTATATTCAACTAGTGAGAATATTGATGAACAAATATCTTATCAAAAACCATTCTATGATAAGACTGGTCTTGTATTCAACACTTTTAAAGAAAATGATGAAGGCAAGGAACCAGATTTGAAGATATTTGAAAGCATAGATGAGAAGAAGCCTGATGAGATCAAAAAATTTGAAGATACACCTAAAGAAGAAGAATCACCGAAGCAAGAGGAATCACCCAAAGGTATGAAAAGAGAATTCAAAGGTAGATGTTTTTCTTGTAATACTATTGGTCATATGAAGAGAGATTGCACAGGTAAATAATTTAAACCTCTTAATGGTTATTGTTACAATTGTCATGGTTTTGGACATAGAGCTATTGAATGTAGGAAACTTAAATTTATTGAGAATAATGATGGTAGTAGAATGTTTAGGAATGCTAACAATGCAGATAAGAAACCTACTGAAGATATGAACAGAAGAAATGGAGTAGTATGTTATAGATGCAACAAGGTTGGACACATTGCTAGAAACTGTAGATCACAAATCAATCAACCTAGACCAAGATATGGAAACAATGGAATTTTTTGTTAGATATGCAACAAGATTGGACATACAACAAGGTTTTGCAGAATGAACAATAGAGTTTTTCATCCTAATCCTAATCCCAAAAATCATGCAAGAAAAAATGAAGATGCAAGTAATAGTCAGAAAGGATGCTGTAGTAATTCAAATGAAGTGAAGTTTATCAAAAGCACAAATCAAGGAGACATATTCAACATTGAAGGTAATTAGGAAGGTGAAGTATTGAAAGGTAAGAATGAATCTTTAACTGACCTATCTCAAAGTACTTAATTTATGTAAATTACAGTAGAATAGGAACTTAGATTAAGTGTAGAAGTAGATATATGATGAACTGAGTCTTGTGTAGTTAATGCAAGGTAGTTTATGATGTTGTAATGCTATAGTGAAGAGCACAAAGAAAAATATTATGTTTTACGAGATCGCAAGAAGTTTAAAGTTTTGCAGGTTAGCAGAAACAACTTTTTGGAAAGAAGCGGCAAAAGAATTGAATGCGATGTCAGATCTAAGTGAGATTGAATTAATAAAGGGTTATGATCGATATTATTTGATCATCTAAGTGAATTAAAGTGTCAAGGAGATCAAAGAGTAGTGATTGAAAGCATTTTGCAAAGGTTTGGAGAAGAATTATGTTCCAAATCTACGCAAGCCCTAAAATCATGAAATTAAGGTATTTTACTTGACAAATATTTGAATCAGTAAAGGAATTTGAAGAAATCATGGATGTTTCCTTAATACATAATGTTAGAGACAAGAATAGACCTAAATTGAAAAGGGAACCAGTAGAACCCTTGGAAGAAGACCCTAGGTTTGCATTATCATTCGTACCAGATGGAGTTTTACACTTAGAAAATGTTAGAAGTTATCTTGGATGCAAACTAGAGACAGTGAGTGATAGTGATTTCAGAGATGAATATTAGAAGATTTACAATCAGGATATGACACTGAAACAAGGTTTTGAATATTTGGAACATAATGAAATTGTTAAGTATGGATTACAGTATGAATTTGATAATGAAGAATGCACTAAGATTATCTTGATTGGAATTCATAATGGAAAGTTTTGGCTAGAAGATAGAGTGATAGATAGTACAATAGACTTGATTCATGAAGTCACTGGACTATCTAAAATCAGAGCTATTCCTTTAAATTAGAAAAATATGAGGAAAATAGTCATTGACAACACAAACTCATCCTGTAATGGTAGAGGAATTGTGATTAGTAAGATCAAACAAGATGATTTGAGATACTTATGCAAGATCCTAACTACTAAATTTTGTGCAAATTCAAGAGAGGATGACATGGTAGCTGGAATGGTACATGTAGCCTATCTAATGTGTGTTGACAGGGCACAAGTTGATATGTGTGAAATTCTAAGAATTCAATTGTTTGAGAACTTGGAGAAGATCAAGAAAACTAAGTACACACAGTTTAGGTTCTCATCTCTAATTACATATATGTTTTTTCATCTATTGAGGAGATTTCCTTACACCATAGGAAATGACTAGAATGATGGAAAAAATACAATGGAAAGGATTAACCTAGTATACAAAAGACATGTTATTGATAGTGTAAATGAGAGTGCAGTACTTGTTATTAAGACATTTTAGAATATTGTGTCTAGCAGATCAAGGATCCCTAAGTCTCTTGTTGAAAATTATAAAGATGATATATGTTTTATGGTGGATAGTGACTTTACCTATATTGAAGTAGTAGAGCCTAGAATAGAGTTCATAGACCCTCTTGGCTATGAGATATCTGAGGTAGAGACTAAAGAGTATGTTAGCAGATTACTTAAGTGTAAGTTGGACATTCAATGTAATAGGTTTGGAACCTTTGAGGAGAACTTCAACTTCGCAAAGATTATAATTGAAGAGAAGTAGTCTAAGAAGAGAGTTGAGAGCACTATTAAGAAAATTCTAAAAGATAAAGGAATGATAGAGTGAGAGTTTTTAGTAGCAAAGAAGACAGTAGCAGCAATCAGAGAGAGTGGAAAAAAAGAAATTTTGTTTATCCCTCCTTTATCATCAATTGCAGTGCAACATGAAGAACCAAAAGTAAAAGTGAAAGTGGAAGTAACTAAGAAGGACATAGAAGCAAAGATGTCTACTAGATCCACTTCCTCCACACCTAGCAAAAGAGTTAAGGAAAGTGCAACTGGAATAGGAAAGAGACATAAAACTCTAGTGCAACCAATTCCAAGAAAGATTGCAGAAGTAAAAGATGATGTCACTACTACGAAGAAAGCTTGGAAACCAAAAGTTGAAAAGCTTAATGAGCAAATCATTGAGAATGGTGACTTTGCAAGAATGAAAAAATACTATGATCTTTATGATTATACTAACATACTTAATCTGAAGAATGCAATTGTGAAGCATATGCTTTTGACTGACAAGAAGTTTGATACTATTCAGGGATAGATACCTGATGATCTATATAACAAACTTGTAAATAGGAAGAAGAGAGCATTAGAGGAGGACACAACTATCAAAGACAAGCTTGTGAGGAAGCTTTGTGAAATAAGAGATGAAACTCATTTCAATTAGATCATGAAAGCCCTAAGCACCCATTTGAGAACCAAAAGGAGAACAATTCAGATTATGGGAGGCAGGTATGAAGAAATCAATTCTGAGATAGAACACGCTATTATCAAGGTTATGGCAGAATATGTTGGAGAATCATCAGTTGCAACAGAGCAAGCAGGTGAGAAAGTACAAGAGGACATTCCCTCTTCTCTAGCTATTAATATTGAAGATGAAATAATGAATGTAAAAGGTACAAAAATCACCTTGGATACTGATGAAAATGTATTCAAGAATTTGGAGAACATTGTTGACAATTTGGCCTTTGAAGAGAAGGAAGCTACAAAAGAAGAAGAGATGATAGAGAATACAGTTGTGGAACCACTAGTAACAGAGGAGCAAGTTCCCATTCCCACCAAAGAAGATATCAGTCTTACTCCTGAAACTAGAAAGAAGACTCAAATTGGATCTATGATTGAGCATTTCAGAAAAGAAGTAGATGATGATGATCAATTGGAATTGATCACATCCTTGAATAAAATCATTGGTAAGAATAAGAAAGTGAAGAGTCTTGAAGGGTGTCTGAAGGAACTAAATAAGAAGTTACAAAGCACTGTAACTACACAAATTACAGAAGCAGATCCTATGGAGAAAGAAAAGAAGGTAATGGGCACCTTTGAAAATAAATTCACAAACCTATATGATATTGCAAAAGTGAAAGCAAAAGAAGCCTATGAGGCTAGAATGCTTTTGAACATCAGTCAGAATATCAAAAATGATATCAACATTCTTGATATCTATATCAAGGATTTGAGGAAGAATTTGGAAATAGGCAAATCTTTGTACATACAGTGTACAAAATCAGAGACCTTGACAATAGAAGAAGATCAGAATTTAAAGTTGAAGGAAGCAGAAATTCTAAATGAAACAAACCTTCTATCTAGCCCCAATGTGAAGGTATGTGACGTTGAGAGGAAAGTTTGGAAACTTTATGATGAATTAGAGTTGTGCAAGATGAGAGAGATAGGAAATTGAGAAGATACATTCTTTTGAGAGAGCATGCTTCTATGAAGTTAAGCATTATTGAAGAGCAGTTGGAAGAATGTCTTTCAGCTAAGACATCTTTTCAAAAATTTAACTTTGAAAACTTCCAAGCATGTGAAATAGCTTCTGATGGACTGAGCACACTACTTAATGTGACAAATTCCATTAAGAAATCATGGGAGAAGGAGATAGAAGCCATGAAGATAGATTTTGTAGATTGTGTTGCAAGCCTACCGGCTTTGCAATAAATGAAATGAGGTATAACTATTTGTGATATAATTTTGTAACCCTCCCTATCTTATTTTGTCATTGTTGTCAAAGGGGGAGAGATATATAGAAGAAAATTGATAGTATATGATAAGGATTGTTACTCTTAGGGGGAGTACTATATTAAGAGACAATAATTTTTTTGAGGAGTTATAAGGATAGTATGTATTTTATAATATGGCCACAACTTTGAACAATTTTTGAGATTTTGAGTTGTACACTTAGCTAATTTTATCATATGTTGCCACTAATGAAAAAGAGGGAGATTGTTAGCAATTTGGCTAAGTTGATTACATAGATGTTGTCATTATGGAAATATATGATCCACATGAAGATCATACAAATCAGAGAGCAAGTATGACAGAGCGCATTGCAAATTTGTCTAAGTGTGAGACAATGTTTTTACTAGTGAACCTGGACATAGTTTTTGTTTGCGATGTTGACTAGAGTAAGTTCAATGCTTGTGCACTTGAACATAGACTCTATGATGTCTATTGATCACCCATCTTAGAGTGCAAGTTAGTACGACATGTACGGAAGAAGTTATGATAGTTTTACCAAAGACAGTGTGAAGCTGACATGATAGAATATGAAGACAGAACTAGTAAAGAGTTAAGGGATTATTTTGTTTATCAAAATAATGACTTAACAATATAAAGGGAAAAAATTCTAGATGTTAAATCTTGGATAAAGTTATTTGTATAAATGTAATTGTAATTGTAAAGTTAGAGGAGTATCAAGTAGTAGTAATGAAATGTAATGAAGCAGTGATATGATGCATATGTAATAGCGATAGTGAAAGAGCAGCGAAGAGATATTGATGCAAGCAGTAGAAGGTTATGTACCTTAACCTATTTTTGTAGTTAGTATATATTGTACATTACTTGTTTGGGCAGTGGGCTCATCTAGTAATCACATTTTGTACTACAACTCCTAACAGGGTTGAGGCTTCTAATAAGGCCTATAGTCCCTTAATTGGGACTGATACACTATATGTTTGTAATAGACTCCTAATAGGGTCAACATCCTTAACATGATACTTTTGATTAGTGGATCTTTGTGGGTACCATCCCCACTGGGGTTTTCCCTTGGCTAAAGTTTCCTCGAGAATAAATAATGTGTTATGAGTTCTTTATTGTTATGCATGTATAAAGATAATTTGTTATATCCATAATTGGGCAAAAGATAAAGTTTGTAGAATAATGATTCACCCCTCCCCCTCTTAGTATTCCCTATTTCTAACAAAATAAGTACTCTCCCTCTTTTGGTAATGCCAAGATAAGTTCTTGATTCTCTTCCCTGCTTGTCTCTTCTTCAGCCAAATGCACTCTTCTTTCTTTATCTTTGTCTTCAATCTACTTGGGACACCTAAAATATTGATGACCCACTTCATTACAATGGAAAAACCTACCTGTAAATACTCCATTTCCTCTTCTTCCACCTCTATACCCACCTCTTGTATTATATGAGTAGTTCTTATCCTTGTCTTTCTCACTATGATTCTAAAAATCAGTGCTACCTCTACCTCCTCTTCCTCTCATAGAAGATCCTCCTCTAGAGCTACCTTGCCTCTCTTATCTCTTTTTTATCTTCTCTTTAGTCTTGATGTCTAGCTTATAGAATTAATCAATAGATCTAGGGTTAGCAAGAATAAGTTCATCCTGAATGTTGAACCTAAGTCCTACCATGTACCTTGCAATCTTCTCATCCATATCTTCATCATGACTCACTCTTATGTCTAGTTTTTGAAACTCTTCAATATAACTTTGCACCGCCATGTCTTTTTGCTTCATAATTTGTATATTCTTATACAACTGAACCCTATAGTCATTTGGCAAAAAAATTTCCTTTATTCTGTCCATCATAGTGTACCAAAATGTAATCTTGGTTTTACCATTTATTCCATCTCTCTACTTGAACAAAATATCACCATAAAAAAGCATGTCCTTTTAGATTGGACTTTGCAACCTTCAACTTCTAATTATCTTCCACATCCTCACACTAGAAGAAATTTTCCATGTCACTAAACCAATCTATCAACTCCTCATCATCCATCTTTCCTCCATACATAGGAAAATCAACTCTTTCCCTTGTATCACCATGTTGGTAATTTTCCTGAGTTGGTTACATAGGTTTTGTCATTATGGCAACATATGATCTAGATGAAGATTACATAGGTCAGAGAGCTAGTATGTCAGAGTGCAATGCAAATTGTCTAAGTATGAGACAATGTGTTTTAACTAGTGAACCTAATGACAATTTTGATTTGCAATGTTGATTGAAGTTCAGTGCTTGCGCACTTGAACATAGACTCTATGGTGACTATTGAAGACTCACCTCAGAGCGCAAGTCAGTACGACATGTATGGAAGAAGTTATGACAGTTTTACTAAAGATAGTGCTAAGCCAACATGACAGAATATGAAGACAAAATTAATAAAGAGTTAAGGGATTATTTTGTTTATCAAAATAATAACTTAACAATATAAAGGGGTGACATCCTATATGTTAACCCTTGGATAAAGATATTTTGTAATATGATAGCCGACTGGAAAGTTATTAATCTTAATAACTTGTATAAAGATATGTAAAGATGTAATTGTAAATAGTGATGTAACAAATGTATGTAATAGCAATAGTGAAAGAACAACAAAGAGATATTGATGTGAGCATTATAAGGTTATGTACCTTGACCTACTTTTTTAATCAATAAATATTGTATATTACTTGTTTGGGCAGTGGGCTCATCTAGTAATCACATTTTGTACTGCTAACTCCTAATGGTGTTGAGGCTTCTAACAAGGCCTATAGTCCCTTAATCAGGACTGAGACACTATATGCATGTAATAGACTCCTAATAGGGTCAACATCCTTAACATGATACTTTTGATTAGTAGATTTTTGTGGGTACCATCCCCACCAGGGTTTTCCCTTGGCCACGGTTTTCTCGAGAACAAATAATTTGTTATGAGTTCTTTATTTTTATTGCTATGCATGTTGTTTAGCTTCTTATGTTATGCATTTGTTAAGATAATCTATTATATCCATAACTGGGAAAAAGTTAAAGTTTGTAGAATACTTATTCACCCCCCCTCTCAGTATTCCCTATTTCTAACAATTGGTATCAGAGCTTAGTTACTCGGAAGAGAATCATTCAAAGAAAGCCTAGCAGCTTGAGTAAGATCTTTATGGATATGGATCAGCTAAAGAAGAATCTTGAAGAAGCTCTTGAACAAATTGATATGCTTGCTGAAGAAAGAGATACTCTGAAAAGAAAATATGATGATGCTAAGAACCTTATTGAGAAATTGAAAAACAAATTGGAAGGTTGTGATGACAACTTAGAAAAAGAAAAAGAAATCCTTAAACATGAACTGAAGATAGAAAATCTAAAGCTAAGTCTGAAAGATGGAAATGGAAAGAATGAAGCAAATCTGAAATCTGAGAATGAAAATCTTAAGCATGAAAATGAAGAGTTAAAATCTAAACTTGTTAAAGTAACATCTGAACTTGAGAAAGTTAATTTGTAGTATGTTGAACTTGAGAAATACAATACAATTGTGAAAGGAGAACCGACTCAATCTAAGAAGCAACTTGAAAGATTATATTCAACTAGTGAGAAGATTGATGAACAAATATCTTATCAAAAACTAGTCTATGATAAGACTGGTCTTGGATTCAACACTTTTAAAGAAAATGAAGAAAGTAAAGAACCAAATCTAAAAATATCTAAAAGCATAGATGAGAAGAAGTCTGATGAGATTAACAAATTTGAAGATACACCTAAGGTAGAAGAACCACCTAAGAAAGAGGAATCACCTAAAGGTATGCAAAGAGAATTCAAAGGTAGATGTTTTTCTTGTAATACTATTGGTCATATGAAGAGACATTGCACAGGTAAGCAATTTAAACCTTTTAATGGTTATTGTTATAATTGTCATGGTTTTGGACATAGAGCTATTGAATGCAGAAAACCTAAATTTGTTGAGAATAACTGATGAAGGGCCACACCACCCTTACCAACTTATAATCAAATACATAGCAACATGGAGACAAAAAGAAGACAAAATGCTTTACAAAGCATAAATTAATACTTGAAAATCATTCAACTTGAGAGATCTTACAACATGAAAGCTTTCTCCAAATATGAGATCTACAACATGAGAGATCTTACATCCTCCAAGCTTACAACCCAAGAGCTTACAATCAAAGAGTTTGCAATGAGAGAGCTTCTTCCCCAATACAAGATCCTACAACTTGAGATCTTCTTCTCCAATAGGAGATTCTACAACTTGAGAGCTTGCTTATAAATGCTCATATGCCTTCTTTATATAGGCACTTCCCACCCAAGATATTATAACACAACCAATGTGGGATATTAGATAGATGCAACTACCTTGATACAAATATTAAATACCCACCCAATTAATATTTAGCACCACTATGTGGGCCAATTAGAAAATTACATTGCTTTTGTGGCCAATAATAAAATAGAAAGGTGAAACTACCTAGCTACAAATATTAAATGCAAGAACATTTTATAAATTTTTAAAATGCCACCTACACACCTCGATAAATGAAATGATTTATTTTTTAATTTTTTTAATTATCTTTCCCATCTATGCACCTTGGTAAATGAAATAACTTTTTTTTCTTTTCTTTCGTTTTCTTTTTTTTTCTTTTTTCTCTTTTTTTTCTCTTTTTTTTTCTCTTTTTTTTTTCTCTTTTTTTTTTCTCTTTTTTTTTTCTCTTTTTTTTCTTCCATTTTCATCACTTCTTGATGAAGGGTGACACCACCCGTACCAACTCATAACCAAATACATAACAACATGGAGACAAAGAAAAGACAAAATGTTTTACAAAGCATACATTAATATTTGAAAATCATTACAACTTGAGAAATCTTACAACATGAGAAACTTGCAATGAGAGAGCTTGAACTCCAAGAGCTTCTACAACTTGAGCACTTCTTCTCTAATAGGAGATCCTACAACTTGAGAGCTTGCTTATGAATGCTCCAATGCCTTCTTTATATAGACATTTACAATTCAAGGTATTACAACACCACCAATGTGGGATAAAAGATAGATACAACTACCTTGATATAAATATTAAATACCCACCCAATTAATATTAGCACCACCATGTGGGCTAATTTTATTTTTTTTATTCCACCTATGCACATTGGTAAATGAAATAGCTTTTTTTTTTTTTTCCTCTCTTTTTTTTTTCTTTTCTTCTCTTTTTTTTTTCTTACTTTTTTTTCTTCTCTCTTTTTTTTCATATTTTTTCTTCTCTTTTTTTTTTGGTCACTTTCTCTCTCTTCTATTTTTTAAATTTTTTTTTATCATGCCCCTTTTATTTTGTGATGCAAGATGCTTCTGCATCAATAACAATAGTAGTAGAATGTTTAGAAATACTAGCCATGCAGATAAGAAATCTACTGAAGATATGAACAGAAAAAATAAAGCACTATGTTATAGATGCAACAAGGTTGGACACATTGCTAGAAATTGTAGATCATAGATCAATCAACCTGGACCAAGATATGGAAACAATAAAATAGTTTGTCAATGTAACAAGATTGGACACACAATAAGGTTTTGTATAATGAACAATAGAGTTTTTCCTACCAATCCTAATCCTAGAAGTTATGTAAGAAGAAATGAAGATGCAAACAACAGTTAGAAAGGATGCTGTAGTAATTTAGATGAAGTGAAGTTTGTTAAAAGTACAGATCAAGGAAATATATTCAACACTAAAGGCAGTCAGAAAGGTGAAGTATTAAATGGTAAGAATGAATCTTTACCCGACCCATCTCAAAGTACTTAATTCATGTAAATTACAGTAGAATAGGAACTTAGATTAGTGTAGAATTTGATATATGATGAATTGAGTCTTGCACAGTTAATGAAAGGTATTATATGATGTTCTAATGCTATGGTTAAGAGAGCAAAGAAAAATATTATGTTTTGTGAGATCGCAAGAAGTTTTAAGTTTTGCAGGTTAACAGAATCAACTTTTTGGAAAGAAGCGGTATTATTTTATAATCAAAGTGAATACAAGTGTTAAGGAGATCAAAGAGCAGTGATTGAAAGCATTTTGTAAGGATTTGGTGAATAATTTTGTGTCAAATCTACGCAAGCCCTAAATCATGAAATCGAGGTATTTTACTTGGTAGATCTTTAAATCAGTTAAGGAATTAGAGGAAGTCATGGATATTTCTTTGATTCAAAATGTTAGAGATAAGAATAGACCTAAGATGAAAAGGGAACTGGTAGAACCCTTGGAAGATGATCCTAGGTTATCTTTTTAATCCGTACTAGATAGATTTTTACATCTAGAGAATGTTAGAAATTATCTAGAATGTAAACTAGAGACTATCAGTGATAGTGACTTCATAGAGGAATACCAACAAATCTATAATCAGGACATGTCATTGAAAGTAGGGTTTGAACATTTGAAAGATAATGAGATCATTAAGTATGCCTTGCAATATGAATTTGATAATGAAGAATGTACCAAGATAATCTTAAGTAGAATTCACAATGGAAAGCTTTGGTTAGATGACAAAGTGATAGATATTATAGCTGACTTAATTCAAGAAGTAAGTGGACTATCTAAAATTGGAGCCATTCCTTTGAATGAGAAAAACATGAGGAAAATAGTCATAGACAACACAAATTCATCCTACAATGGTAGAGGAATTGTAATTAGCTTGATACAACAAGATGATGTTAGATACTTGTGTAAGATCCTAACAACTAAGTTTTGTGCTAACTCAAAAGAGGATGACATGGCAGCTAGAATGATACATGCAGCTTATTTGATGTGTGGATAAAGTACAAGTTGATATGTGTGAGATTTTGAGGATATAGTTGTTTGAGAATTTGGAAAAGATAAAGAAGACTAAGTATTCACAGTTTAGATTTGCATCTTTAATCACTTATATGTTCTTTCATTTATTGAGAAGATTTCCATTCACCATTGGAAATGACTAGAATGATGGCCAAACTACAATGGAAAGGATTAACCAAGTGTATAGGAGGCATGTTATTCAATAAGTAAATGAAACTGTAGTATTGGTAATTAAATCTTTTTAGAATTTAATGTCTAGCAGATCAAGGATCCCACAGTCTCTTGTGGAGAAGTATAAAAATGAGATATGTTTCATGGTTGATACTGACTTTACTTACATTGAAGTAGTAGAACCTAGAATAGAGTTCATAGACCCTCTTGGCTATGAGATATCTAAGAATGAGATAGAAGAATATGTGAGCAGATTACTTAAGTGCAAGTTGGATACTCACTGTAGTAGGTTTGGAACCTTTGAGGAGAACTTCAACTCCGCAAAGACCATCCTTGAAGAGAAATAGTCTAAGAAAAGAGTTAAGAGTACTATCAAGAAAAATCTAAAAGATACAGGGATGACTGAACATGAATTCTTGGTAGCCAAGCAAATAGAAACAACAATTAAAGATATTGGACAAAAAGAAGTTTTGTCTATTCCAACTCTATCATCAATTGCAGCATAGCAAGGGGAAACATTAGTTAAGGTGAAAGTGGAAGAAACAAAGAAGGATCAAGAAGCAAGAATATCTACTAGATCAACCTCCTCCACACCTAGAAAAAGAGTAAAAGAGATTGGTACTGGACCGAGTAAGAGGCAGAAGACATTGGTGCCACCAGTTCAAAGGAAAATTACACAAATCAAACATGATGAAAGCACTCCTGTTAAGAAGAAAACTTGGAAACCTAGAGTTGAGAAGGTTAATGAATAGATCATTCAAGATGAAGAATTCACAAAGATGAACAAATATTATGATCTCTATGATTATACAGAAAGACTAAATCTAGAAAATGCAGTGGTGAAGCATAGAATTTTATCTGATAAGAAATTTGATACAATTCAGGGTAAGATACCTGATGACTTGTACAATAAACTTGTAAATAGAAAGAAGAGAGCATTAGAAGAAGATATAGCTATTAGAGAAAAGATTGTAAGAACACTTTGTGTTGTGAGAGATGAAGTACACTTCAATTAGATCATGAAGGATTTAAGCACCCATTTGAGAACCAAGAAGAGAACTATTCAGATTATGGGAGGCAGATATGAAGAAGTTAACATAGAAACATAGTAAGAAATCATTAAGGTTATGTCAGAGAATGCTGGAGAATCATCAGTTGCAGCAGAATCTAAAGATCAAGCAACAAAAGAAGAACAAGAGGACATTCCCTCTCCACCATCCATAAATATTGAGGATGAAGTAATGAATGTAGAAGGAACTAAAATCACCTTGGATAGTGATGACAACTTATTCAAGAATCTTGAAAACATTGTTGACAATTTGGATTTTGAAGAGTAGGATAGTATCAAAGGAGAAGGGAAGAAAATATAAACCATAATTGTAGAGCCTAAAGTTATAGAAAAACAAGTACCTATAACCACTCAAGAAGAAATCAATCTTACACCTGATATTGGTAAGAAAACTCAGATTGGTTCTATGATTGAGAATTTGGGAAAGGAAGTAGATTATGATGATCAGATGGAATTGATCACATCTTTAAACAAGATCATCAGAAAGGACAAGAAAGTAAAGAGTCTTGAAGGAAGCCTGAAGGATCTTACTGAGAAGTTACAAGTTATTATTACTACACAAATTATAGAAGATGACCCTCTGGAGAGAGAAAAGAAAGTAATGAACACTTTTGATAATGAGTTTACAAATCTATTTGATACAGCAAAGGTGAAAGCTCAAGCAGCTTATGAGGCCAAAACACCTTTGGAGATCAGTCAGAATATCAGGAATGATATCAATAAAATTGATATCTGTATAAAAGACTTGAGAAAGAATTTGGAAATAGGAAAATCCATGTACATTCAGTGTACAAAATCAAAGAACTTGGCAGCAGAGGAAGATCATAATATGAAGATGAAGGAAGCATAAATTCAAAATGAGACAAACCTTCTTTCAAGCCCTAATGTGAAGGTATTTGATATTGAGCAGAAAATTTGAAAGATTTATGATGAAATGAGAGTTTTGCAAGATGACAAGGATAGGAAGCTGAAGAGATTCAATCTTTTAAGAGAGTACATTTCTATAAACTTGAGCACTATTGAAGGGCAACTGGAAGAATGTCTTTTAGCCAAGACATCTTTTCAGAAGTTTAGTTATGAGAATCTCCAAGCATGTGAGATTGCATCTTATGGATTGTGCGCACTACTCAGTGTGGTAGATTCAATTAAGAAATCAGGGGAGAAAGAGTTAGAGGCTATGAAGATCAAATTTTTAGATTGTGTTGCAAGCCTACCAGCTTTGCAATATTGAATTAAGGTATAACTTTTTGTGAACATAGTTTTGTTACCCTCACCTTTTTTGTCATTGCTGTCAAAGGGGGAGAGATATATAGAAAAAAATTGATAAGGATACATAATCTTAGGGGGAGTATAGTATATAGAGAGGATTCATCAAGTCATAAGGACAATATATATATTTTTTGTATTATAGCCACAATTTTGAGATTTTGAAGTTGTAAGACTTAGCCAATTTTCTCATATGTTGCCACTAATGACAAAGGGGGAGATTGTTGGCAATTTTGCTGAGTTGGTTACATACATTTTGTTACTATGGAAACATATGATCTACATGAAGATCACACAGGTCAGAGAGCTAGTATGTCAGAGCGCAATGCAAATTGTCTAAGTATGAGACAGTGTGTTTTTACCAGTGAACCTGTTGATAGTTTTGATTTACGATGTTGATTGGAGTAAGTTCAGTACTTGCACACTTGAACATAGACTCTATGGTGACTATTGAAGACTCACCTTAAAGCGCAAGTCAGTACGACATGTACGAAAGAAGTTATGATAGTTTTACTAAAGATAGTGCTAAGCTGACACGACAAAATATGAAGACAAAATTGATAAAGAGTTAAGGGATTATTTTGTTTATCAAAATAATGACTTAAAAATATAAAGGGATGAAATACTAGATGTTAACCCTTGGATAAAGATATTTTTTAATATGATAGCCGACTGGAAAGTTATTAGTCTTAATAACTTGTATAAAGATATGTAAAGATGTAATTGTAAATAGTGATGTAACGAATGTATGTAATAGTGATAGTGAAAGAATAGTGAAGAGATATTGATGTGAGTAGCATAAGGTTATGTACCTTGACCTAATTTTGTAATTAGTAAATATTTTGTATTACTTGTTTGGGTAGTGGGCTCATCTGGTAATCACATTTTAAACTACCAACTCCTAACAGGGTTGAGGCTTCTAACAAGGCTTATAGTCCCTTAATCAGGACTGAGACACTATATGCATGTAATAGACTCCTAACAGGGTCAACATCCTGAAAAAGATACTTTTGATTAGTGGATCTTTGTGGGTACTATCCCCACCAGGGTTTTCCCTTGGCCAAGGTTTCCTCGATAACAAATAATGTGTTATGAGTTCTTTAGTTTTATTTCTATGCATGTTGTTTGGCTTCTTATGTTATGCATGTGTTAAGATAATCTGTTATATCCATAATTGGGAAAAAGTTAAAGTTTGTAGAATACTAATTCACCCACCCCCTCTAAGTATTCCCTATTTCTAACACCACTCTTAATGACTTTAAAAAACCTAACCATCTTTAGTTCATCAGGATCTAATGGTTCTTCCTCTTGGAGTTCCTCTTCTTCTTCTTCTTCTTCTTCATCAGCTATAAATTCATCATCTTTTCTGATGCTCTTGTCCCTCCTCTCTAAGTCCAATATTCTTTCCATCATGATTCTCATCTCTTTATCTTTCTCAGCTTTCACCTTCTTCTCTTGTGGAAGGGCTTCCTTTAACTTTTTTTATCCACCAACTGTTCTTTCCCAATCCTTGCCAACTCCATGTTGGTCAATCTTGTAGATAAATCTCCTTTCCCTCCTTCATTCATGGCTCTTTGATAAACTTGGCAAATGAATCAACTCAGGGCTATACCTTAAGGATGATTCAACTTCAAGGGCATATCTAAGGATCCAATAAACCAAAATTCTCAAGACCAATACAAACCTTCCACAAGACCTTCCCTATTCTTTAATACCACCTGATGTAGAGGAAAGGGTAGTGGACTTGATACACAAGGTAAGATAAACAAATTTGGCTTACAAACCCACAACTTCTCCCAAGCGCCTAATGGCTTCAAGATACTCAACTTAACCAAGACTCCTCCCAATGCAATTCAATGATGGATTTGTTGTATTTGAGGTATATGATGTTCGATTAAAGTGGTTTTAAGGTTTCTTAAGTTATCTCCTACTCACAATGGAAAAAAGTCTTCAAACTAGCCTAAAGGCCTAATGAGCCAACCTTGTAGCCCTGCAGTGACCTTTTTGGTCTTGAAACAATCCACCTTCCCAAAACCAAAAACTTGATGCTTTTACAAAGAAACTATCACATAGAAAGATCTCCAAGATATGAACTCTTGGTAAGTGTCATAAAATGACTCAAAACCTCTAAACCTAGGAGGAATTAGACCCAAAACATCTGGAGCCCCAAAAGCCCCAATTTGGCTACTTCCCATAAAAGACTATTCAAATCATAAAAAGGCCATGTCCTTCAACTCAAAATCCTGCTGCTATACTTGTGCCATCACTTTCATTAAGAAAATCACTGTTACAATTAGTGATCACTTCCTTTGTCAACTTTTTGCAAGTATAATCATTAGAAAACTATAGTACATTGTTAGTAATCATCCTTGCATGGATCCTAGGCCTTTGAGTGCATGGAAAGGATATAGATTATAATTCAATCTTCAAAACAAGTAGGAAACTAACAAAAATCCATCTAAATTGCTATGAATGTGGGTACAGTCATGTAAGATGACTTTAAAACCCTTAAAAACATGTGATGTACCCTTCCAATCTCTTATTGAATCTTCTAAATGCTTAATCAAACCAATTTACATCAAGATCATAAGGAAGCTTCAAAGAAACAAAGATATTTATTGGCTCAGTCACTGGTGTTACTAGTTTATATGCAAGGAATAGTGAGTTAGTATGAATCTGAATGCATTCAACTAGTTAATGAATGATTTATATTTCTTACTATTCCATTCTAGGCTTGAAAAACAAAACAACAAGTATTAAAACCTTTCAAATTTGTAAAGAACACAAAGTTGTAGACCAAATAGATATTTTATTCAAAATCTGTGTTCCTATTATACAATCCCTTCTTCCTGCTTCACCATAAACACTTTGGTGTATTTGAAACTTGACACTAACTTCCTCAACCACAATCTTGGAGGTTATTAAACTTAAAAGTCCAAAAACTATCCCTTAATAAGATTTCCCTCTAAATGGAAAACTAGCCATTACACTTTGAATATTTGAAATTGTAAACTATGAAAATCCATTTAAAATTGATCACTAAAACTTATAATGTGTGTTAAACACTTAGAAGAATTATTTAATTCCTAAATAACCTCCTAGAACATCCTAGACACATTGGGACACTAATGGTCCATATACACCCAAATTATCCTTTGAAAGATATAAACCAAGTACATACATTTAAATACCATTTCATGGCATTAAATAATGATAGGTGCCAATACATCATAATTTATTGGATTTACATCATTTAGAATCCCCTTTGTGTTCTGATTTACATTAGATTACTTTAATGTCTTCACAGGTTTCCTGATTGTACTAGGTGTCTTCATGACATGTTTGTTGATGCTAGGTGCCCCTGCACCACACATTCAAAGATGAATTCACACACTTTACAAATAACCCTATCATTGAATATGCAACTGTGTATGAATTATATGAATCCAAATGGAGTAAGATATTTCTTAGTAGGATTCATGATGACTTGTTTTGGATTGGAGAAGTCCCTATTGTCATAACAACTGATCTCATTCATGAGATGACCAAACTTTCTAAGACCGATGCCATTCTACCAATTGGTAAAGATGTCATAAAATAGGTTGAGAAAGAATGTAAGTCTAGGAGTGATAAGTGTGTAATTGAGCCCATTGAGGAGAAATATATAAAACTCATGGCAATGATACTAGGATACAAGTTCCAACATGAAAATAGAGTGAATAGGGTTTCCGCGGCTACTATTCTGGAAGCTATAAGGATAGTAAAAGAAAATGGAGATTTTAACCTATGTGAAATCTTGCATGCATAGTTGTTAGACAACATAAGAGCCATAAAACATGACAAGAGAAAAGTATTCAGATTTGGATCATTGATCATCTACATGTACTTTCATATAGTTGGTAAGGTATCAGATCTCTATCTAGACAAGAGTATTCCTACATTGCCTCAAATTTCATTCAAGGAAACATCAGAGAGTACCCTAAAGGATTACATGGAATTGGAGATTAAGACCTTTAGAATTAAGATATAGAGAAGGTATAGGATACCTAAGAAAATAATAGAGAAATACGAGGACAACATTTGCTGCATGGTGGAAACAGACACTACTTGTATGGAAGTAGTTGAGTCTAGGAAAAAGTGGATTCATCCACTTGGCTATGAAGTAGAGGAACACATTTTGGAAGGTTATGCACAAGTCCTCCTATCAGTTCCTAAGGATGCCAATGAACCTAGATGGGGAACTTATGAAGAAAAGACAAGAGAAGTTGATTCTTTCTTATACAGTGCTGCGACAAAGAGAAAAGCATCTAGAATTACCTCAGGCATTCTAAAAATTTATGGTGTTACCCAAGAAAACTTAGATAAAGAAAGGGAATCCAATATTGCTATGCAACTTGAGAGTGTACCCTCATCTGCTGAAATCAAAATAAAAAAATATGATGATCCAAAGGAGAAGAAGAGTAAGACTAATGTCAACACCTCCGCGCCCTCAACTATAGTTGATCTAGAGTCCACTCCATTTCTTGAACCAAGAAATGTGTCTAGAAGGAATAAGGAGTCTAAAAAAAGCCACCCATCCTTAAGAAAAACTAGAAGCAGAGGAAATAACACTTAAGCACCTCCTGAGGTAGGATTCAGACCGAACTTAGAAGTCTTGAGAGCTAGAGTTGTTGATAAAGGAAGGATAGATCAAATAGCAAAGTTCTATGATAAGTATCATGAGATTTAAAAGTAAGAAATTCATTCTATGATTATCAAGCATATGATTAAGTTCAAAAGGTCAGATTTGGAACTTAAGATAGTTATTCCTGATAAAGTATGGAATATACTTGATTCTATGAAAAGACAAGCTATAGAGGAAGACATGAGAATAAGAGAAAAGACATTGGATGACAACCTCCCTGTTTGTTCACTGGAAGAGAAGTTATTACTATTAGATTTGGTTAAACCACATCTAGGAACAAAAACAAGAACTTTTTAGATAATAAACAAGGATTATGAGTTGGTTGCTAAGGAAATAGAGAGAGCATTTGAAAAAGTTTTTTTGGATAGACATATGTACCCTCCTACTATGCCTGTTACCTGAGTTCCCTATGAGAAAGAAAAACAATCTAAGATTCCTAATGCACCTATGACAGGTCCATAGGATTCTGTGCCCAAGGCTGAAACAAAGGATGAAACAATTGTGATTGATAATGTTGAAATATCCATGGCAGTGACAAATAAAGATCTAGATAAGTTTGAAGAAGCTTGTGTAAGTATTGAAGAGGATGAGATCTTATGCAGTGAAGATTCACCTATGCAACAAGAAGTCCAAATTGAAGATATAACAAGATAAGAAGAAGAGAAGGAAGATGAACCTAAGGAAGAGCCTTCTTGTTGAGATCCTAGTGAAGGTGAAAAGTGAATTCATGGATGTAAGTCAAAGCACACTTCTTACTCCTAAATCCTCAATATCATTGTTGTCAAGTTTGACCCTTGATACAACACGCTTAGACTCATGGGGAGAAGAATATTTGATGAAGATAAGTGTATTGGCTATGGAGAGAGCCAAAGAAAAAAAAGTAATGAGGAATCCTCAGTTTTTGGAATCAGTTAGCATATTGAACAATTAACTACTTGAGGATAAGAAAGTGATAAGTGTTCATTTAGTGGATGATGTTAGTAGCATCTTATCAAGCTTCAAGGTAAATTTCTCAAGTCTAGAAGAATCAACATCAAAAATTGCAGAAGAGAAATATATCAAGAAAAGGCTAAATGAATTGATAAGAAATTTCTCACTTGACCTTAATTCTCTAAAGATTGGTCAAGCAATGTTGAAAGAGTTAGCAACAAAAGGAAGAAAGATAATTTATGACTGCATGAATAAGGACAAAATCACTATAGAAATCTCTAAAAGAAAAAGGAAGCAGAATCTCTGATGGTAGTTGTAAGAAAATCGGTGGAAGATCCCTCCCAAGAAATTAACATTTGCAATAATTTTTATCAAGGATAGTTAGATAAAATTGAGAAGGAAGAAAAAGAGATGGCAAAGATAAGGGCTAGATAAGCACAACCTAGACATGCACTAGCACCTTCACTAGATCTTCTGAATCAGAACATTAAGCATATAGATACCATAATTGTAACATATGATCAAGGTCCTTACACATATTTAGAAAAGACAGAGAAGTTAACATATGCATTATGCACCCATCTTCAGACAATTGATGCACTCAAGGTTTTCTAGCAGCAAGAAATCAAAAACCTTTAGATTGCATACCCTGATGTAATTTCTTTGTAAGTACTTGAAGTTTTAATTTTTTGAGGACCTTTTTCATTAATGTCAAAGGGGAGTAGTGTATATGATATCAAGGAGATATTAGTTTGAAAGAAGAAGAAGAAGAAGATATGATGTATACTTTGATAGAAGTTTTTGTGTGTAAGTTAACTTTAGAAACTTTTCCACATTCCTTTGTTACCATTAATGACAAAGGGGGAGATTGTTGGAAAGTTGACTTTACTAGGATATATGAATAATTTTTATGTTGTCATTATGGAAACAAAGTCATATGAAGTTTTTTAGTCAGCGCACTAACTTGGAAGATCATAATTTGGCTAAGTATAGAAGACTGAGCATATAGAGAAGCACCTGATGATCACAACATTGACGCACGTGTGTATGATCAAGTTTTGGTATGCACCCTTGGATATAAGATTTTGAGTATTCTGATATGCTAAGTATAAGAATGCATGGTCAAATTTGATAGTATGGATTGTTAGAAATAGGGAATACTGAGAGGGGGGCTGAATCAATATTCTACAAATTTTTACTTTTACCCAATTATGGATATAACTAATTCACTTGATACATGAAAAATAGAGTAAACTAAATAGCATGCATATCAATAAAGAAAATGAACTCATAACACATTATTTGTTCTCAAGGAAACCCTAGCCAAGGGAAAACCCCGGTGGGGATGATACCCACAAAAATCCACTAATCAAAAGTATCCTATTAAGAATGTTGACCCTGTTAGGAGCTTGTTACATACATATAGTGTCTCAGTCTTGATTAAGGGACTCTAGGCCTTGTTAGAAGCCTCAACCTAGCTAAGTGTTGGTAGTACAAATAGAAATGATTACAAGATGAGCCCATTTCCCAAACATGTAATGTACAATGATTTCTGATTACAAAAAGAGGGCAAGGTATATAACTTTTTTTGCTTTGCTTGCATATACAAAGTCTACTTGCTTGACTTTCACAACTTATAACTTTGCATCAATATCTTTCACATACATATATTTCTCTATACTCTTTGCATTACCCATGCCTTACATTTATACAAGTTATTAAGAATAAAAACTCTTACAGTCGACTTTACAAAACATAAAGCACTTTAAAAAATACATATTTATTCATCCTGCCCAAGAGTTAACATCTAGGATGTTGTCCCTTTATATGATTAAGTCATTATTTTGATAAATAAAATAATCCCTTAACTATTTACTAATTATGTCTTCTTCTCTGTCTCTGGTAATACTACCATAACTTCTTTGATACAGTCTGTACAGACTTGTGCTCACAGGTAAGTCTTCAATATACATAATAGTATCCATGTTCAAGTGCATAAGCAATGAACTTACTTCTATCGACATCACCAATCAAAACTATCTCTGGTTAGACTGGGAAAATACTACTTACTGTATACACCTAAAAATGGTCATCTAGACTATTAGCTCCTTTTGATAAATCATAAATTTCTTATTCTTGATCAAATCCTAGTTCTATCATTTATTCGATTATTTTCTATGGGCTAACCATCTTATCCTAAGTTTTTATTTATTAAAAGGCACATTTCCCCTTTTAATAAATAAAAAGCCCCCAATTTTCCTCTTATCCTAAGTTGCACAAATAAAGCATTATTCTTATTTTATAAAAAGGGAAAAAACACTTTTTGTCTCATATGGGCACAAAAGTCAACTCTTATTTTCTCATTGGAGGATATTTGTGCACATGGATTGATCCCTCTTCAAGCTCCACAATTGATTAAATCTTTTGCCTCTTAATCTCCATGGTCCATTCCTCCTCATTTCCTATAAAAGAAGAGCTCTCTTCTTCATTCTAGATCCTCAACTTTTTATGCTAATGTTATGCTGCAGGTTTTCTAGGTCATCTTGGAGCTTTTTGGAGATTTGGAGCATTCTTGGCTTTTGCATCTACATGTTTTCATAGCTTCATTTCTTTCATAGTAGCTTCATTTTCATGGCATTCTTAGCTTAGATTTCCTTTATGCTTTAGATTAATTCATCTAGCTTAACTAGGAGGCTTTGTAATACTTGCATCTTTCATTTTCATAGCTTAGCTTGCATTTCCATTTCTAGCATAGCATTGTATTGCATTTTCATTCTTGATTCTTGAGGATATTGGCATTCTTGCCCTTATTTTCATTTGAATCTCCCATTGTATGGTTTACTAGCAAGGTTATTGGCTTAATAGCTCTAGTTGAGAGCATTCTTAAAAACCCTTGCACTCCATGCCTAGGGAGCTATGGATCAATTTGTGAGACCTCATTCTTGAGTGTTCTTGAATGCAATGATTCATAGAAGTGTGACACAATTATAGCACACACTTACACTTAGACAATTTTGCTCCGTGCTCTATCATAACTGCTCTTTGTCATATGCGGTCTTCATATAGATCATATGTTGCCATCATGACAACATCTAGATATCTAACTTAACCAAATTTCCAACAATCTACCCCTTTGTCATTGGTGGCAACATATGAGAAAATTGGCTAAGTTATGAAAAACTTAAAAAATGTGGCCATGCAAAAAATATATCTTCACTGTCCTTATATCTCCATATATCTTATATATCATCTATACTCCCCCTAGGAATATACTTCCATATATATAACAATATATCAATTTTCTACTATCACTCCCCCTTTGACAACAATCACAAAAAAAGGGGTGCCAAAACTGTGTTCTAAAAAATGTTTACCTTAGATTCAAAATTGCAAAGCTGGTAGGCTTGCAACACAATCTATAAAATTTACTTTTATGTTCTCCAACTCCTTCTCCCATGCCTTGTTAATGGTGTCTGCAACATTGAGTAGTGCACATAAACCATAAGATGCGATCTCACATGTATGAAGGTTTGCAAAGTTAAACTTTTCATAAGATGTCTTGGATGAAAGACATTCTTCCAATTGTCCTTCAATGATACTTATCTTCACTAAAATGTGCTCTCTTACAAGAGAGAATCTTCTCAATTTCCTGTCTCTTTCATCACTAAGAATTTTGATATCATCATGCAATTTTCTGATTTTATTTTCACAATCTAATATCTTTGCATTAGGTCTGGTTAATAGGTTTACCTCTTTTTGAATTTCTGCCTCCTTTGCTCTTATTTTCTTAGTAACTTTTGATACATGATTTTTTGTATTTGTACATTGAATGTACAAAGCTTTTCCTCTGTCCAAGTTTTTTCTTAAGTCCTTAATACACACATCCAAATTATTGATATCATTTTTGATATTCTGACATATATCATGAAATATTTTAGCCTCATAGGCTGCTCAAGCCTTTACTGTAACTATATTTGACAAGGTAGTGAATTCATTGTCAAATGCCTTCATAACTTCTCTAGCTTTTACCTATGGATTTTCTTCTATTATCTTACTAGTTACAATACTATACAACTTCTCTATTACTTCCAACAATGATCCTTCAAGGATTTTTACCTTCTTGTTCTTACCAATAATTTTTTTAAGAGATGAGATCAGCTCCATTTGATCATCATCATCAACTTCTTTCCCAAAATCAGATAAAATTGATTCTATCTGTGGTTTCTTTGCTGTAATCTCAAGGGTAAGACTGATTTCTACTTTGCTTTGGGCTTCTTTATGTCCTTCAACCTCTACATTTACTTGAATCTCAGCTTGTTTTTCTTCTTCTATACTTGTTTCCATCCTTTCTTCCTCAAATGATCTGTCCCATTCCTCCAAGGAAGAATTGTCAAAAATATTCTCAAGGTTGCTAAAAGGATTGTCATCACTACCCAGTGTGATATGAGTTCCTTCCACATTCATTGATTCATCTTCAATGTTAATTGCTAGTGGTGGAGAGGCACTTTTCTGGTGCTCAGCTTCTAAAGCTTCATCTGTTGTACTTGAGTGCTTACCAACACCTATAGTCATAACCTTTATAACTAATTTTTTAGTTTCTTTATTTATTTCTTCATAGTGGCCTCCCATTATCTGAATTGTTCTTCTTTTATTTCTCAAATGAATACCAAGATCTTTCATGATTTCCTTGAAATGATCTTCATCTCTAATGTCACAAAGCTTTCTCACAAAGTTTTCTCAGATCTTATTATCTTTTTCAGCTGCTCTCTTCTTCCTGTTTACTAATTTTTCAAACAAATCATCAGGTATCTTCCCTTGAATTTTATCAAATTTTTTATTTGCTAGGATCATGTGCCTGACAACTGCATTCTCCAAGTTTAATCTTTATAAATAATTGTATAGCTCATAATATTTGTTCATCTTGGAAAAGTCTCCATCATTAATAATTTTTTCATTTACCTTTTCTATCTTAGGTTTCCATTTCTTCTTCTTGACTTTAGTATCTTCATCATCTTTAATTTCAGATACTTTCCTTTGCACTAGGGCAACTATTACTTTCTACCTTTTACCTAGTCCAATAGCCATTTCCTTTACTCTTTTACCTGGTGGAGTGGTGGAAGATCTTGTAGATTTTCTTGTTTCCTATTCCTTTTTGACTTTCTCCACTTTCACTATATTCTGAATAACTGCAATCTTCTCTACAACTGATGACAGGAGTGGAACAAACAAAACTTCTTTTTGTCCAATGTCTCTTAGTGCTACTGTTGTATTCTTTGCAATTAGGAATTCTTGCTCTGTCATTCCTGTATCCTTAAGAATTTTCTTAATGGTGCTTTCCACTCTCTTCTTTGATAAATTTTCTTCTCGAATAGACTTTGTGGAGTTGAAGTTCTCCTCATAAGTCCCAAATCTAGTGTTGTTCACATCCAATTTACTTCAACAATCTATTTACATATTCTTCTACTTCAACTTCAGAAGTTTCATAACCAAGAGGGTCTATGAATTCTATTCTAGGTTCAACTGCTTCAATAAAGGTAAAGTCAGTGTCAACCATAAAGTATATTTCATTTTTATACTTCTCAACTATAGCTTGTGAGATTCTTGATCTTTTCTTCATCAAGTTCTGAAATGATTTAATCACTAAGGTTACAGTCTCATTAACCTTATCTACAGGGTATCAAAAATACACTTTCTTAATTTTGTCCATGGTGGTTATGTTATCATTCCAGTCTTCTCTAATAGTAAATGGAAATCTTCTCAGCAAATGGAAAAACATATATGTAATCAATGATGAGAATCTAAACTATGAGCTTTTAGTCTTCTTAATCTTTTCAAGGTTCTCAAATAACTGAATTGTCAAAATCTCACACATATCCACTTGAACTTTATCAACACACATCAAATAGGTTGCATGAATCATACCAGCTACCATGTCATCTTCTCTAGAGTTAGCACAAAACTTAGATGTTAAGATCTTGCATAAATTGTTAATATGATTTAGGACAATAGACAGGGGGGGTGAATCAATTATTCTCAGGTCTAGATGTATAAAAACAAACTTTAAAACTCTTCAACAAATCAGATCCAACAACCAATAGCTACTTGGTCATTACTGATTGCATAACAAAAACATATAACAGTGCAGTCCACTATCCAATAGTATCTAACTTGCAAAACATAGAAATGTTCAAACCAAAACATTCACACAAGTATTAACTCCAGGATTTATAGTGGAAACCCAATTTGGGAAAAACCACTTTGTAACATGTTACTATTATTTTCACTCTTTTGAAGTGAGCTCTATGAAGAGCCAACCTTATCAAAGGTTAGAAACACACTGTCAGGTGTGACCCGGTTAAAAGATTTAAACCACTATGTTAAAAGTGTGCCTTGTTATAGGACTTATATACATCCCATTAGAATGTAACCTTGTTCAAAGGATTTATACAAATGAATATTAGGTGAATCTTTGTTAAAAGGATTTTGACTGATACAATGGTTATAAAGTAATAGTAGTATTGATCTGAAAAACATACAACTCACTTTGCAAATATCAGATCCAATTCCGTACACATGCTGGCTTACTGATTGTGAACCTTTTCCATCTCCATCACTAATCTTCTCAGAAATATCTTCAAGAAATCACACCACTTCTCCTTCAGTCTTTTCTGCTTAGACAGTCAATAACATCAACAATACTTCCAGCATCCTCTACTCTCCAACCTCATGCTTAGGTTTTCTTAATACTTCCTTAATTAGGTCAATACATCTTTTTCGGCTTAAACTCCTTCATAGATCTTAGGGTTAGGTCAGATTCATCGAATCCTTCCAAATTTATGTTCTTCATCTATCCTTCTAGAAATATCTCAAATCTCTTAATAGATTTACAATAAAACATTTTACAGTGCATTAAATTCTTCCATACAATTAATAAATAAAGTCAACACATTTTACATAATCCAAGAATTCAACTATGTCAGCTGGATATCTGAATTCTTCCTCAAATGTAAATTACTGATGCTCGGTCAATATAGTGTTCAACTCCTCAATCTTCATTAGAAAGCTCGGTCACCTCAAAAACTATTTCTTCAACTAATATTGTCTTCCTTGACAATTAACTGATATTCGGTCAACACTAAATTCACTCGGCATATACTAGCTCGGTCGACACTAACATCACTCGGCTTAAACTAGAATTCTTTACTTTTGCTCGGTTAAGCCTACCAGTTTAGTCTTCATTCTTACTTAGATACACAATACATTATCTTATCTTTGTGCCACATAATCAAGTACTCATTGAAGTATCAAGATAAATCAAACTTTCCTTAGGTGCTATTATTACCAACCTTGCCTATCCCCTTCACAACAATCACATAGATACAGTACTTTCTTAGATAGCAATAGTCTTACCAGTTAAGGTTTGACATCAATGACAATACAACAATTGCTTCAATTATAGTTTCCAACAATCTCCCTCTTTGGCATTGATGGCAACACCATATGAATAACACATGAATCACCAACCAATCCAAAACTTAGCTGTCCATTAGAAATATTTATAATATCCTTAGCTTCATTCTGATACATAATCAATTAGCCATGCTTGTATGACCATCCACTGAATCTCTCCCTCTTACTTGATCTTCCATGAAATCTCACCATGTGTATTCATCTATGATCATCTCCCTATTTGACAAAAATGCCAAAGCAACAACTAAAACATACATCCTATAGATGTAGAAATCATTTTTTAGTTTAGTAATAGTATTCCTCCCTTTTTCATCTTTGGTTATGACTGATTCTTGGCTTTGCTATACTTTTCAAAACTCTAGGTTTCTCCTAAAGTGTGACTTGTCTCTGCATCAATTTGTTAGATACTCTGCAACACATTTGATGTAGTGCTCCTAGCTTGACTAGGTAGCCTCAGTTAGGGGAAGAACCCTTAATTGACCTCTCAGATATTCATGAGCTTCTTTAGGTAAAGCTTTAGTGAATATGTTTGCCAGTTGTTCCTTTGTATTCACATATTCCATTCATACCTTTTTATCTTGTACCAGTTCCGTCAAGTAATGATACTCGATGGCGATATGTTTGGTCTTTGTGTGCATCACTAGATTCTTAGAGATGTTGATAGCACTTGTGTTGTCACAGTAGATGACAACTAGTTTAGTGATCTCTTCTTTCATGCCTACCAACAATTGCTTTATCCATACCAAGTTTGAATAGTTCACTACTACAGCCACATACTCAGCTTCAACAGTAGATTGGGAAATGCAATTTTGTTTCTTGCTTGTCCATAAAACTAATCTCTGTCCAAGAAAAAAAGCTCAACCACTAGTAGTCTTTCTATCATCCATATTTCCTGCCCAAGCAGCATCAGTATACACTCTCAGTTCAAACTTTTCATGCTTCTTGTAGTACAATCCATAGCTAGCAGTCCCTTTCAGATATCTCATTATCCTTTTGACAACCATCATGTGTGTTTCCTTAGGATTGGCAGAGAATCTTTCCACAATCCCAACAACTAAAGCAATATTTGGTCTATTGTATACAACATACTATAGCTTTCCAATCATGGATCTATATAAAGTCTGGTTCACTTTTGCAACATCATCATTTTTAGACAACTTTTGTCTAGTAGCAATGGGAGTACTTACTAGCCTTGAATCTTCCATACCAAAGGTTTTCAGTATCTCATGAACATATTTAGACTAGGTGATGAAAATTCCTTTTTCCATTTGATATACTTGTAAACCAACAAAAATTTTGATCTCCCCAAACATACTCATTTCAAATTCAGTTTGCATTTCATTTGAAAATTTCTTACACAAGGCATCTTGTCCACGAAATATAATATCATCTACAAAAATCTTAGCCAACAAGATTCCTTTACCTTCTTCATCTTTCATGTATAGATTACTTGTGTCATTTGTCCTTGAGAATCCAATTTGTATCAGGTAGTTGTGCAGTCTCTCATACCATGCTCTGGGAGCTTGCTTTATTCCATACAATGCTTTATTCAGTTTGCAAACCATGTGTCTTTTGTTTGGATCAAAAAATACTTCTGGTTGTTCAATGTACACTTCTTCTTCTAATATACCATTTAAAAATGTAGATTTAACATCCATTTGGTATACCTTGAAATCTTTGTAGGCAACATATGCAAGTAAGGTTCTTACTCCTTCCAATCTAGCTACATGGGAAAATGTCTCCCCATAATCTATTCCTTCTTCTTGTGCGTAGCCTTTGCATACGAGCCTAGCTTTGTTTCTTGTGATTTGATCATGCTCATTTAGCTTGTTTTGGAACACCCACTTTGTTCCAATGACATTTTTATTGTCTAGTCTTGGCACTAGAGTCCAGGTATCATTCTTCTCTATCTGGTCTATCTCCTCATTCATTACTTGTATCCAGTCTTCATTTTCTAATGCCTCCCTTGTTGTCTTAGGCTTGAATTCACATAGTAAACATGTCAGATCTCTTGTCTTGCTTCTGGTTAGAACTCCAATATCTGTCTCTAATTATCTGTTCAGGCTTGTGATGTCTCCTTACATATTGTGCCAAAATAGGTTTTGCTCTCCTTTCATCTTGCTCTTCAGGTTCACCAACCAGATTGTCAAATTCAACTTTTGAATGCTTGAAAATCTCTTCCTGATACTTGGCAGCTTCCTCTTGTCACTTGACACATTCTTCTTCTCTCTTGGCATTGTTTTCCTGATGCTTGACATTGCTTACCTAAGACTCTACATCAGGTGCAAGTTTTTCACTTGCCTCTCCTTCCTCTATATACACAAAAGACATGTAATCTTTTGGTTTTCTTTTACTTTCAGCTTCATTTTTCTCTGCATACTCATCGACTTTGACATTCACACTTTCGACAATTTTGTTAGTGTTAGAGTTCAAATACTTATAAGCTTTACTTTTTATGGAATAGCCTAGGAATATGCCCTCATCACTTTTGGCATCAAATTTTCCATTCCTATTGTCCTTTAGTATGTAGTATTTGCTTCCAAAAATTCTAAAGTACTTTACATTAGGTGCATACCCATGCCATAGCTCATAAGGTGTCAGATTTATACCTTTTTTGATCTATACTCAATTAAGAGTATAAATAGCTATACTTACAGCTTCTCTCCAATACTTTTGTGCAACATTATTTTCAATCATTAATGTCCTGACATAATCCATGATAGATCTATTCCTTCTCTTTTCTATACCATTCTATGGAGGAGTTCTTGGTGCAAACATTTCTCTTTTGATACCTCTATCATTGAAAAACAAATTGAATTCATTGGATATAAATTCTCCACCTCGGTCAGATCTCAGAAACTTTAGGTTCCTACCTATCTCCTTTTCAACCTTAGCCAAATACCACTTAAAAAATTGAAAAGCATCATATTTTTCTTTTAAGAACATTATAGTCATCATTCTAGTATAATCATTGACAAACAGTATAAAATATATAGCACCACAATAGCTTTGTACACCAATAGGTCCAAAAAGGTCTGTATGAACCAAATCTAAAGCATTCTTAGAAGTAAAAGTCTTGCTCTTAAAACTAGACTTTGTCATCTTACCTATCTGACATTCTTTGCACATTACATTCTCAGGTTTCCTCAATCTAGACAGACCTCTCACTTTCTTCTTCTTACTAATTTCTACCAGATTATCAAAGTTAACATGACATAGCCACTTATGCCATAACCAAATATCATCAAGTTGTGCAATCATACATGTTTCTTGAGATAGGTCTAGATAGAATAAATTACCTCTTGTCTGTTCTCCACTTCCAATTAGTTCACCAGTGGCATCAAATATTTTGGCCTTCCTATGATGAAATTCCACTCAGTAGCCAGTACTATTAAGCTGTACAACACTCAATAGATTATAGTTTAGACCCTCAACCCAATAAGCATTCTCACAAGTGATCTTATCAGTCAGCTTCATCAATCCTTTACCTCTAATAGGACATGGTGCATCATTACCAAATTTCACACTTCTACCTTTATAATAATCTAAGGTATCAAACTTACTCTTGTCACCAGTCATGTGATGTGAACAACCACTGTCAATAATCCATTTATAATTTTTGTTCATATAAGATATCAATGCAATTTTCTCATCCTCATCAGAGTCATCTTTCATTGCAACATAGACAATTGCAATTTCAAAATCATCACTATTAGTGTCAATCTCTTCTTCCACAATATAGTAGGATTTCTTACCTTTTCCTTTGTAGTCCTTCTACCTTCGGTAACCTCTATCTTCTCTTTTGTCTTTATGCTTATTGTCTCTTTCTTCATCCTTATCATCCCTATCAGGACATCTAGTAGCTATATGACCAACTTTATTACATGAAAAACATATAATAGGGAGTTTACCTTTATACTTTCTTTTTCCCCTTTTCACTCTTCTAGCCATAAGAGCTTCTAGATCCTCAAGTTCTTCATCAGATGTGTCATTTTCACTTTCACTCTCATTGATGCATCTTTCTTTTTCCTTCATTGACTTACTCAAAACCATTTGTGACTTAAAAGTAGATTCAACATTAGCAACAATGAAGTTATCATAGTTAGAAAGTTCAAAAGCAGTAAGCTTACCAACCAAACTTTCCAAAGTAAGAGCATTGTTACATCTAGATTCCTGAATTATTGAAGTTTTGATGGCATAAATAGGACGTAGAGTTCTCAATAATTTTCCAATTACAGTCTCATCATCAATGGTTCCATTTTCTCCTCTAATAGCATTTACAACATTTATTCTACCATAATATTGTGCAATATTCTCACCTTCTTGCATTCTCATTTCATCAAATTTAACTCTTACACTCTCATCTTTTTCTCGCAGTACATTTATGTCACCGCCATAGATGTTTGCAAGAGTGTCCCACATTTGCTTTGCAATAATGTGGTCTTTGATGTCTTCAATTTTTGGATAACTTAGGGCAGATGCAATCTCCAACATTTTTTGGGTTGTGCTCTTGTTTAGCTCTCATCTCCTTGGCAGTCAGAGGTGTAATAGGTGTGACATAATCATGCTCAACATAATACTTTTTAGAATCACCAAAACTAGCCAAATGCAGCTTCATCAAAAATTTTCATGTAGGGAAGTTCTCCTTATTTAGCTTCGATTCCTCCTTATACATCCTAATCATTTGCTTCAAGTACCTTTAAACTTGTTCTCTGTAAGCACCAACAAATTTGATACCAATTGTTAATATGATTTAGAACAACAAAGAGGGGGGGTGAATCAATTGTTCTCAAGTCCAGATGTACAAAAACAAACTTTAAAACTCTTCAAAAAATGAGATCCAACAACCAACAGCTACTTAGTCATTATTGATTGCATAACAGAAACATATAACAGTGTAGTCCACTATCCAATAGTATCTAACTTGTAAAACACCAGGATTTATAGTGGAGACCCAATTTGGGAAAAATCACTTTGTAACAAGTTACTATTATTTTCACTCTTCTGAAGTGAGCTCTGTGAAAATCCAACCCTATCAAAGGTTACAAACACACTATTAGGTGTGACCTGGTTAAAGGATTTAAACCACTCTGTTAAAAGTGCACCTTGTTATAGGACTTATATACATCCCATTAGAATGCAACCTTGTTCAAAGGATTTATACAAATGACTGTTAGGTCAACCTCTATTAAAAGGATTTTGACTGATACAATGGTTAGAAAGTAACAGTAGTATTGATTTGAAAAACATACAACTCACTTTGCAAATATCAGATCCAATTCCATACACATATGTTGGCTTATTGACTGTGAACCTTTTCCATCTCCATCATTGATCTGCTCAGAAATATCTTCAAGCAATCAAACCACTTCTCCTTCAGCCTTTTCTACTTAGACAGTCAATAACATCAAAAATACTTCCAGCATCCTCTACTCTTCAACCTCATGCTTAGGTTTTCTTAATACTTCCTCAATTAGGTCAATACATCTTTTTCTGCTTAATCTCCTTCGTAGATCTTAGGGTTAGGTTAGATTCATCGAATCTTTCCAACTTTATGTTCTTTGTCTATCCTTCTAGAAATATCTCAAATCTCTTAATAGATTTACAATAAAAATTTTTACAGTACATTAAATGCTTCCATGCAATCAATAAATAAAGTCAACATGTTTTACATAATCCAAGAATTCAACTATGTCGGCTGGAAATCTAAATTCTTCCTCAAATGTAAATTACTGACACTCAATCAATACAATGTTCAACTCAGTCTTCATTAGAAAGCTCGGTCACCTCAAAAACTATTTCTTCAACTAATATTGTCTTCCTTAAACTAGATTTCTTTACTTTTGCTCGGTTAAGCCTACCAGTTTAGTCTTCATTCTTACTTAGATACACAATACATTATCTTATCATTGTGCCACATAATCAAGTACTCATTGAAGTATCAAGATAACTCAAACTTTCCTTAGGTGCTATTGTTACCAACCTTTCCTATCCCCTTCACAAGAATCAAATAGATATAGTACTTTCTTAGATAGCAATAGTCTTACCAGTTAAGGTTTGACATCAATGACAATACAACAATTGCTTCAATTGTAGTTTCCAACATAAATATCTAACATCATATTGTTGTATCTTGCTAATTACTATTCCTCTACCATTGTAGGATGACTTAGTATTATCTAGTACTATTTTCTTCACATTTTTCTCATTAAATGGTATAACTCCAGATTTTGATAAACTAGTTACTTCATGAATTAGGTCTTCTTTTATATCAATCACTCGGTCATCTAACCAAAACTTTCCATTATGAATTCTTCTCAAAATGATTTTGGTGCATTCATCATCATCAAATTCATGTTGTAGTGAATACCTTATGATTTCATTTTCATTCAGATGTTCAAATCCAACTTTCAATGACATATCCTAGTTGTAGAGTTTCTCATATTCCTTAGTAAAATTACTTTCACTAAGGGTTTCAAGTTTGGATCCCAAATAGCCTCTAACATTCTCTAAATGTAAAACCCCATCTAGTACAGATGATAATGGTAGATTAGGGTCTTCATCCAAGGGTTCTACTGGTTCCCTTTTGATCTTAGGTCTAATTGTATCTCTTATGCTATGAACAAATAAAACATCCATATCTTCTCTAAATTCTCTAACTGACTGATAGATTTTCTCAGTAAAATACCTTAATTTCATGATTTAGGGCTTTACATAGATCCAACATGAAGTTCCTTCACCAAATCCTTCAAATTGCCTTCAATCACTACTACTTCAATCTCCTTAACACTTGTAATTGCTTGAATGATTAACTAATACCAATCATAAGCTTTTAACTTCAAGATTCTGACATCGCATTCAATTCTTTTCTGCTTCTTTCTAAAAAGTTGTTCTTGCTTTCCTACAAAACTTCAAACTTCTTGCGAACTCGCATAAATTCATATTAGGTCATGCACTCTTAACCATAGCATTATTACATCACATACTACCTTGCATTAACTGTGCAAGACTCAATTCATCATATACTAACTTCTACACTATCCTAAGTTCCTATTCTAATGCATTCTTTATGAATTAAGTACTTTGAGATGGGTTAGGAAGAGATTCACTCTTACCATTAGATACTTCACCTTTTTGATTACCTTCAGTGCTGAAAGTGTCCACTTGATCTATGTCTTTAACAAATTTCACTTCTTCTGAATTACTACAACATCCTTTTTGACTATTACTTGCATTCTCATTTCTACTTGTATGACTTCTAGGATTAGGGTTTCTCATGTTATTCACTCTACAAAACCTTGCTGTATGACCAAATTTGTTGCATATTTGACAAACTATTCCATTGTTTCCATATCTCGGTCCAGTCTGGTTGATTTGTGATATGAAACTCCTGGAAATGTGTCCAATCTTATTACATCTATAACATACTACTCCATTTCTTCTATTCATATCTTCAGTAGGTCTCTTATCTGCATGGTTAGTATCTCTAAACATTCTACAATTATTATTGTCATTAGATCTAGGCTTCTTACATTCAATAGATCTATGTCCAAAACCATGACAATTATAACAATAACCATTAAGATGTTTGAATTTCTTACTTGTGCAATCTCTCTTCATATGACCAAAAGTATTACATACAAAGAATCTACCTTTAAATTCTCTTTGCGTACCTTTAGGTGATTCTTCTTCTTTAGGTGGTTCTTCTTCTTTAGGTATATCCTTAGATTTATTAGCTTCATCAGATTTCTTTTCATCTTTGTTTTCAGAAACTTTCAGATTTGGTTCCTTGCTTTCTTCACTTATCTTTGATGAGTTAAATCTAAAACTAGTTTTATCATAGAATGGATTTTGATAAGACATTTGTTCATCAATCTTCTCACTAGTTGAATATAGTCTCTCAAGATATTCCTTAGACTGAGGCAGTTCACCTTTCACAATTGTATTGTACTTTTCAAGTTCAACATATTGCAATTTTGTTTTCTCAAGTTCAGATGTCACTTTACAAAGTTTAGATTTCAGATCTTCATTCTCAGATTTCAGAATTTCTTCATTCTTGTTGTTTCCATCTTTCAAACTAAATTTCAGATTTACTATCTTTAATTTATGTTTAAGGATCTCATTTTCTTTTTCCAGATTTTCATCATAATCTTCAATTTGAATTGTAGATTCCTTCTCTGATTTCAGTTCTTCCAGCTTCTTTTTCAGCTTCTCAATGAGGTTCTTTGCATCATCATATTTTCCTTTTAGAGTATCTCTTTCTTCAGTAAGTATATCAATCTTGTAATGCCCAAAAATTACTGGGCAAAACATAAACAAAAATCACTTTCAAATCCTTTTATTTTCTATAATTTTATGTATTAATGTTTAAAATCTTTTTCAATGGATTAAATTCATTTTTATTGTTATATGCAATGTATTTTTGTTTTGCAAGCATTACACTAATTAGTTTATATAAATATACATATGCTCCCTATGTTTCATTGTTACCACTTAAAACGTACTTCACTCATCATTCCCAAGCACACCCCAAAAGGGTTTACTTATACTAGTAGATGGTAGGGTGAAACCCTCGTGGCTTTATCATTGGAAACATCTTGCTGATTTAACCAACAATCTCATACAAAAATGAGTGTGTATATGCACACCAAATAGGTGTGCATATACACCCTTGTTCTCATATGAGAACACTAAAAAACAATCCTTTCCTTCTTCCCTGTAACCTACAAGAAAACAAATGAAAGATTAGGGTTTTCTTTGGTATGTATATTATGGCCCCAACCCTAATTTTGAATTAGGGTTTGGAGGATCATTTGTTTTATGTATTTTATTATGTCTTATTAATATTTCTTTTAAAAGTGTTGGACAATAGCATAATTTATAATTATTCATATTAACTCGGTAAATATGCAAGTTTTCTATTATTGGTTAAAGAAATATATTTAATGTCATATAATTATGAACTAGTATCTAATATTCATCTCACATTCATCTATTGGTCGTTAATAAGATTTAATGAGGATAGATTATTGACTATTATATTTCATTAAATCTTTTATTAAATTGTATTAGTTGGTATATTTGTAAAGTAGGATATGGAAATAATAGTACGATAATTTCTAAGTTGTAAATTTTATCTTTTGGTTTGGTGACTAATGTATATATCCGAGAATTTATAATTATTTTATGCTATGTTAGGATTCTTCTATTTGATTTTGGATGGAAAATTATTTTAAAAATAAATCATTTGGTATAATGTTAAATTTAATTAATGTTTCAATTTGAACCTAGTTCTATAATTATTGTCAAATCTTAATTTTAATTAATGTACCACTAAGTGCAGTATTTATTTTTAGACTAAAATTAATTAATGTCGAATATGACATTTTCATGTAGTCTTTTATTTAATTGTATAAATGGGTAAATTGGGAAATTGGTTATCATTTAGAACTATATTAAAATTAAATAAGTGGCTAAAGTTGGTTAAATATTTTGAAAATATTCACTTGAGTATATTGGCTCTAGGAAAGTAAATTTTTAATGTTTAATTATGATACAATATTTAATAAATTTTTCTTTAAAATTAGTCAATGATATATTATTGTATTCTAAATAGGGAGCTAAAGTGGAATATTTCTTTTAAAATTAATCCTTTGGTAATTTGTATTAATTTATTAATGAAGAGATTAAGAATGAAAAATATAGTAAATGTATTGTTTTAGTTTATTCCTTTCTTATTTAATTGGTGAAAGGGGATTTAGGAATGGGAGGATTTTGAATTTAGAGGGGAAATTGGAGAGATTTCCTCTCAATCACCCACTCTCTATCTTTAGAGACTACTAAGGGATTTTGGAGAAAAGGAAGGAAAGACAAAAGGGGAGGGCTCTACTTCAATATTCATTACCATGACTTCTAATGCAAGGTTGGTAGCTCTCAAGCTTTACGCTTCTCTTTTATGGTGTCTTTCTTATGGCTTCCATGAAAGAATGAAGAAGGATTGATCATGTTTATGTTGTATAGTGTATGTTCTTACTGGTATGCTGATTTTGTAGTATGAAGTGTTGTTATGTGAAGTAAAAATTTGTATGTATTTTCTTATCATTTTGTGTGTTGTTTAAGGGATTCTTGTTCAAGGCCTTACTCACCCTTGGGAGGGAAGAGTAGCCTTGTGGGTGAAGGGAGTTTGACAGCCCTCTTGGTGTAGAGTCTCTTTCTTTGGAAGAGAGGGATGCACCATGGATTATGGGGTCCATGGTAGGCTAGTATCATTAATATGCTTGGGGGTCATAAGGGTTTTGGCCATATTTGGTTGATTGTTTTTGGGTTGTGAAGAGGATTATGTTTCTCTTGTATGGAAGAAATGAGAAGTTATTTTGTTTTTGTGTGAAAGAATTGATGCCTTGTTGAAGGCTTGCATTTCATCTCTAGCCTTGTCTCCCATTGGGTACTTGGTCCACCTTCACCCTTAGGAAGCTTTATTTCAATCTCCTTGTGTTAGCCATGGGAGGGTATAGTTATGTGTGTGTTACATTTTGAATGTGTTTCATTTGGCTTCATGCATACCTGGGTTAGCATTGGTTCTCCTAGCTCGGGGGTGGCCTCTTAGAGGCCTAGGATGGGAGGTGAGCTTCCCATGACCATCCTATCAAACTTTCTTTTGTAGGTCCTTGAAGCATCTTGTTTCCATGAAGAGATTGTAAAGAGGAATATGCTTGTGTTGGAGGAGTTTTGGCCCTCTTAGAAATGTAAAGGATAAGATCTCTTTGTTAAGTTCTTTTCAAAAAGTATGATGTTTGTATAAGGAGATGTAAATATATGTATTTCTCATTTGAAGATAGGTGTCTCCATTTTAGTGCATGAAAATTATTTGAAGCCATTGTGTTGTAAAAGAATCTATGTTAACATGACATTATAAGAAGATTTAAATAATTGTGTATCCTGACATATTTTTGTGTTTCAAAAAGGATGAAATGTAAAACAAAACTATATTAGAAAATTTCCTTGTAAGTAAATGTTGACTAATGGTTTAAGGACATAATTGATTCTTATGTAGTTTCATTATTTTCCTTAGACAATAAGAGTATTTTGATTTACAAAATAAATAAAGCATCTTACCCTTAAAAAGGTCATTTATCTCCTATTCCTATTTGTAATAGGCATCTGATTTTTGTTTAATAGAGTAAATTTGTTGTGTTTTTCCCACTAGTGGATTTCTGGGCATTACAAATCTGTTCAAGAGCTTCTTCAAGATTCTTTTGTAGTTGATCCATATCTATAGATATCTTACTCAAGTTGCTAGGCTTTTTGTGAATGATTCTTTTCTGAGTAACTAAGCTCTGATACCAATTGTTAGAAATAGGGAATACAAAGAGGGGGGGGGGGGGGTGGGCTGATTCAGTATTCTACAAACTTTTACTTTTGCCCAATAATAGATATAAAAAAATGACCTGATACATGCAAAATAGAGTAAACTAAATAGCATGCATAGCAATAAAGCAAATGAACTCCTAACACATTATTTGTTCTCAAGGAAACCCTAGCCAAGGGAAAACCCTGGTGGGGATGATACCCAAAATGATCCACTAATCAAAAGTATCTTGTTAAGGATGTTGACCCTGTTAGGAGCCTGTTACATACATATAGTGTCTCAGTCCTGATTAAGGGACTCTAGGCCTTGTTAGAAGCCTCAACCCTACTAAGAGTTGGTAGTACAAATAGAAATGATTACAAGATGAATCCACAGCCCAAACATGTAATGTACAATGATTTCTGATTACAAAAAGAGGGAAAGGTATATAACCTTTGTTGCTTCGCTTGCATATACAAAGTCTACTTGCATGAATTTCACAACTTATGACTTTGCATCAATATCTTTCGCATACATATATTTCTCTACACTCTTCACATTACCTATCCCTTACATTTATACAAGTTATTAAGAATAATAACTCTTACAATCAACTTTACAAAACATAAAGCACTTTACAAAATACATATTTATTCATTTTTCCCAAGGGTTAACATCTAGGATGTCATCCCTTTGTATGATTAAGTCATTATTTTGATAAACAAAATAATCCCTTAACTATTTACTAATTCTGTCTTCTCTGTCTTGTCGGCTTCGACTTTGTCTCTATTAATACTGCCATAACTTCTTTCGTACAGGCCATATAGACTTGCACTCTTAGGTGAGTCTTCAATGTATATCATAGTATCCATGTTGAAGTGCACAAGCACTAAACTTACTTCTATCGACATCACCAATCAAAACTATCTCTGGTTAGACTGGGAAAATACTACTTACAGTTAGACATTTTTTCTCCGTGCTCTATCATAACTGCTCTCTATCATATGTGGTCTTCATATAGATCATATGTTTCCATAATGACAACATCTAGATATCTAACTCAGGAAAATTTCCAACATGGATAAGTTACAACAAGTCTAAGTGACACTAACAGATAAGTGATAGAGTAGAAAACAACATGCAATCGATAGATAGTTTTTTGTTTTTTAAAGGCTATGCACCTATTGTAATAGTAATATAAACATGTTAATATCATTGTATGTAAAAAATCTTGAGCCAATTAATTTGGAAGCATTGTATGTGTTAGGTTTTATGTGGACATAGTAGTTAGTTTTGATTGCACCCATTCAACATGTATATATATGACATGCACTTTTGTAATTGAGTAGACATGAGATGAGATGATGAGAAGAAGACAAGATGTGTGTGAGTACAGTCAGTATGAGATAAATCTCTAAAATAATTTAGAGCATCAATACACAAAAGGAACTGATCAGACAATAGTTTCAAAGAAGTAGTTCACCATTCCAGATATAGTGTGTATCTGATATCCAGGAGATTGTAGCCTTCTTCATTGAGCAGTGAGCTATGGAAGTGAGCCTTCCACCCCTAACATGGTTTGTTCTTCAAGAGTCCTGATAGGGTCCGACCTTTGATCAGGTCATTGTACTCAACTTTGTAAATACTTCTCCTAATAGGGAAAAGGAGCATTAACAGGTTCATAATACTAAGTACAATTATTCATGGGTACTAATTCCCACCAAGGTTTTCCTCTAGCTAAGGTTTCCCCGTAAACATATATTGTGTTATGTGTTATGGTGGAATGTTTTATTTTCTTTACTATTCATTTTAGTACTTAAGTAAATGGGCTAAGTCTAAAGAAAAATAAAAACATTAATTGTAGAACACTGATTCATGCCCCCCTCTCAGTGTTCCCATTCTTAACAAGATCTCCTTCTAATACTAGTTTAATCTCCTCAATCAAATATATCTTTGTTCTGCCATTCACTGCTTTGCTTGGTCACTTTGACTAATTTTTTCCTATATCAAAATACTTCTCTATTTTGTATATGAGATCACCTTCATTCCACATAATCTTACCATACATCATTTTAGGGTTTAAGATCTCATATTATATATACAACAAATCAATCTTCTAGATCAAGATCAACAATCTAGATTATCTACTTATGCCGCTTATGCCACTTAAGCATTCCCTAAATCTAATAGGCTACATATCTTACAAAGGGATTAATGATTACAAATATAAGGCATAATCACCATTGTGATTCCCTCAACAAATATTAAATATTATATAGATGTCAGCTAAAATGGTTTACCTAAGTGTTTGTGCCATTACAAACACATATTCCAAATCTAGCTTGCTCGACATATGAAGTCTCTGACACTTGGCATTTGTTGTTCTTCATATAATGGTGCTCGACATTGACAATTCCATACAACTCATCATGAACTTCTCAGCTATTACTGAAGTACTCAGTGACGACTATCTTGCTCAGCAATAACTACTGCTCAGTAAATGTACAAGATATAAGTCTAGACATAACTTAGCCTTAATATGATGACTCAGTCATAGTGATGACTGACCAACATTACCGATAAAATGACTAAGTGCTAGACACTAATGGAAAAAAAAACTTAGGGATCAACAAAATATCCATGTATTATGAAATAATGGCATATTTAATATCCAAGGACAAAGGACTATAAATGTAACAAGTAGGAATTTTGAACTTGGATTGAGTCATGGAAGAAATTTGTTGTTGCAAGGAAGACACAACTTGAGAGAAGTTACTAATAGTAGAATTGGTAGAAAGAGAGGTAGGAGATATGTGTGAAATATTTGGACCATTGTGATAAATAGAGGGAATGGTGGACTATGAAAAAGGAACACTATTATAAGTGGGTTTTGATGAAGGTAATGAAACACACAAAATGATTGAAGGAATAGTGGAAATAATATGATTAGGAATGCTAACATGTATAGGGTTGAGATTTAAAATAGAATTAGTGATAATGAGTAGGTCATGAGTGGAAACACTAGGAATGGAGGTAGAAATGAGCATGGAGGTCTCAACACTAGTGGTAGGAAGAATGAAACCTAGTGTTAGCTGTTTTTCATGTAGAATCAACAATATAGTTTTCAAACTTGACTCTCGGGTTCTCAACTCCGGATTCTTACAAGGAAAAGGCTAATTGATAAGGACCAAGTCCTTCTTCTACTTTGGGCTCCATAGACCCAGGCAGGTGTACCTATCTTCAGACTCACTGCTTCACAATGATATTAACAGAAGTAAACACTCATTGCAAAAAAATGGCAAGTGTGACAAGGATAAACTCCTTCTTTTTGGGCTTTGAACTCAGGCAGGTTAGCCCATGTCAGATGTACTTCTTGAAAGGGTCACAACACTAGTTTATATCCTTGATACAAACTTTATCTTCTCAGTCATTTAAACATACATGAAAGTAAATTATTATTTAAGTTTTGTTGAGGGTGAGATCTCTGCAAATCGAGGATAGACCAGTACCTTATCTTCGGGTATAGAGTCAAACAATGAAACATATACTTACAGAAATCTTCTAAATGAAACAAAAACAAATCCCAGATGAAATGCCTTACAATTCATCCTCTCTTAAACACATTTGATCATCAAATTCTTGCCAAATTCCTAAGCTCTCAGAAATTAACCTAAAGACATTACCCTTTCCTTGAAAGGAGCTAGAGATTAAAATCACAGATACCTTATAAATGGTATATCAAAACTACCTTATATATTCAATACACAAAAGCCACATAATTCAAACAAGAAGATAATTGAAATCATGCAAGGGAATTCTATTGTATTCCAATAAAATTTCACTGTCTCAATACATTTCAAAATCTGATAAAATATTCTAAGATTTCAACAATGGAGCCAAGCCTCTACAGTATATTTTTCAACCTCTATCAAAAGAGTAAAAACTTACTATATATAACATAGCCATCTTGGAATCCTCAAAAGGATGCAACAAGCTTGGGATGGATAGAAAAGATCCTATACTAGAGACAAGATTACAAACTGACAAATAGATTGTAACAACACATTACAAAGATCTTTTCTCAACAATTCCGTAGGTGGCATCTTTGTCTAAAGATATTTTGGAGCAGTTGCTGAATTTGCTACATGAATGATGACCACCATCTGGCTAATTTACATCATCCTTTGTTTGAAACTTGCTCTCCCTCAATTTTTGGATTAGATACCATCTACAACTCTATTCTTCCTCCTTCTCTATAAGTTGGACAACTGGCCTCTTTTTCTTCTTTATTGTTAGCTTCTCCCAAGCCGCTACTTCATCATCTACTGGCCAGTTGTAAGTCTGCAATTCTTGTAACAAGCTGAATTGCTTATCCCACATGGAGTCAGTTATATTTTTGGCTTCTGCCACAAATCGTATGCAATCATTTTCAATTTTAAATAGACTATCAATGATGTTATTACACCTCTCAAAATCCAAAGTATTGTCATTATTAAGGAAAGCATCTTGTGTAATCACCAACTGATCCATTGACAGCTTCCATTCTTCCAACTTGATCAGGTTTCCACTATCATCACATACCGCAGGCAGATACTTGCTATAATGTTTATCAAACATAAACAACTTAACCCTCACCTGGTTGGACTTACCTTTAAAAAACTTTGAAACAACATTGATTAAGCCAATCTTCTCAAAAACTTCTGTAACTACTCCAGGGATCTCAGGCTTATGCTCTTGTAGGCTATCAAGTTTATCAAACAACAAACTTCTTCTAGACCAAACACTATGAAGTGGCTCCAAAGTAGCCAATGATTCATTTATCTTTCTATTTGTCTGGTGTAATTGGCTGACTGATTGATAAATTGTATCCATTTTCTCTATTATCTTATCTCACCTGTATTGTACAATCTTTAACATGGTGTCCAAAGATGCCTCTATCCTTATCTTATATAAATCTTCATTAGGTCACTCAGGTACTTCTTCATCAATTTGAATTGGGACCTCAATCTGCATAGGGGGGACAATAACCACCTTCGAAGCTTCTTCCAACTGAAAATTTATCTCTGCCAATTCATCTTCTAGCTGCTTAATCTTCATCAATTTTAAATCTCTGTCCTTGGCCACTAGGTTTGCACTTTCAAACAACTTTGAGTACCTTTCAGATAATTGAACTATTTTTGCCTCATTCAGGTTAGCCCAATGAGTCACTGCCTTAGAAACTTCAAGGTTAGTTGTATTCTGCATAGTCCAAATAATCTGATTCCCTTCCATTTTATCTTCTATACTCAATAGGGATGGCTTTTGAGTCCTAGGGGCCATGGACCACATTGCAATAGCTTGAGACTTAGGGTCATAGCCACTTCCTCTTATCATATCACCAATGTGAACCTCATATGACAGGCTGCCCGGTGGTTGCCTTCTTATTTGATCTATGATGAAAGTAGAGGTTAGATCCCATCCTGGAGTCGATAGCATTCCACTTGACTTGACCAGTTGTCTAGCCTCATCTACAGTTATGGGATCAAGGCTAGGATCATAGGAGTTTAAGGCTCTCAATGTCTCTTCACTTGGTTCCATACCTTCAAGCAGAAGTTTCCTCACTTCTTGCTACTTATTCCAAACAAGGAAACTCTTGAATTTATTAGTTTTAATAAACTAGTCATTACTCAAAAATTCCTCCTGATAGACCTCTCTAATATCCCTTTCTAACCACAAGGATTGTTCCTTATCTGCTTCATCAGTGGCCACTTTCTTTCCTTCTCTTATTGCTTTTCTCAATTGGTGATGGTAAACCCTATCACCTGGCACTAGAGCAGATGCTCTATCAATTGTTCTCTTTTGTTTTTCCTACCTTGAAGGCTCTCCCTCCTCAAGCCTCTGTTTCTTCAAGGGTGGCTCTGGAGTATCCCCTATTTCTAGTTGGTCTTCAAAAGGCCTAACACTTTGTACATCTTCCATTTGTGGTGGGTTGTTCCCTTCCTGTGATTCATCAGAAAACTCCTCTTGATCAGAAGATGAATAATCTTTCATTTTATTTGGTTGACTCTGGTCAATCAACTTCTCCAACTGATTTGATAGAGTGTCATGCATCTCTATCATCTTGTCAATTCTTTTTAAATAGGGAAGGTCAGGGAAGAAACCCTCAAAAGGAAGCTGGGCTGCCATCACTTGTTTTGACAAGTCTATCAAATCAAAGTACCTGTTCCATCTCCTCTTGACCTCATCATCATCAATGATATTTCTGACTACATCTGCCTCATCCAAGCCTTCATGTTCTTTGTTCACACCAATGTTTGGGATGTATAGCATCCTGGCAATTTTGATAAAGCCCTCAGGATCTACATGTCAACAAGCACCAGTAGCCATTTTGAACTAATTTAACCATGCAGTAATCTAAGGAAATGCCCTCTTTCCTACCAGGAAGTCACCTATCTTGAATTGCCTAGGTGTGAATGTACCCTTCCTGTGAGGGGCTAGAATTTCCCTATCTGTCCACATCAACTGCCACACAAATTCCAAACAAGCAACCCTTGGAGGCACAAATTTTGGTAACAGATGTGGGGGTTGGGGGCAACCATAGACTCTCAAAATTGTAGCATTCTCCCCCAAGTAAAAATCACCCCAATTGTGATCTCCCTCCCATTTGTTCACAAACTGCACTGGTTGTAGGAGACTGAGGACCCTTGGGGATATCCTTGTAGTGTTGATACCTAACATCCTTACGAGAGGATACACAATGAAATTCTGAAAGAGACAAAAATTCCCCTCATTGGAAGTAGAATTCCACATCCTCACCCATAATTGCACTAGATTATACTGGCCTTCAAAGTTGAACCTTAGCTTCAGCATGTTCGAATCAAAACTATTAATATTGAAGAACAAAATTAAGTGCATTAGCAAAGAATAATGCATGAACTTAATTAGGCTCTTACTATCCTTGATAGAAATCAAACCCCCATGCATTCTATCAATGATGTACTGGATGTAATCATAGTCAATGTTAACCAAAGAATTCTGGATGTCTGGGATAATCATCAAAAGGTCAACTGGTAAAAATTTTGCATCCCCATCAATTCCCAAAACCCTACACAACCCATAACAAGTTTTCTTCATGTAATGCTGAAGGGACTTAAATTGGTAAGGGGCACTCATGTGAGCAGGGAGGGGAGCTATATACTTATCCTATTTTGGGATATGCTTTGTTATTTGGTCCTTCACTATCCCTATATTCTTCTTATACCTCTCCTTTTCTTTGCTCAAGTCAATTTTAGTAGAAGTGGATGTATAAACATTAAATGCCTTCATGAACAAACCCCTATCAAGAGTAACCAAATTTGACTGGTCCTCTTTCCTAATAGTCTTAGAAATAGGGTCGTAATGCCTAGCTAGAGCAACAATTAAATCCGCATCCAGGAATACATTAGGCACTACTAATTTCCCTAACCCCAAAGCCCAACCATTACATATAGGGATATGACTATCTCTATTTTTATAAAAGAAGTTGAAGATAGTATAACTTGTGGTATTTGGTGTGATAGGATCTCTGCAAAACCCTAGAACATCTTCAAAAACATCATCAGGAGCTCTTTTGTTTTGACTAGAACCAGGTAGCAATTTGAAAAACTCATCTGAATAATTAGGCTTGCCCTTATCTTCACCACTTTTAGCCTTTGCTTCATTGCTGGAAGATGTTGCGCTTCTCTCAGGTTGACTCATCTTGGCTTCAGAATTATCTTCAATCTCTACAAAATGGATTCACTTGGCGCTCAAAAATCACTTCAGAATGACACAATTCTCTTTGAAAGATTTTGGACACAGGAAACAATGAGCTTAACTTATTTATCAATGCAGATCAAGTATGTACAACTACCACAATCATTGTAAATCTCCTTAATTGCTCCCGTATTCAATTTCGCATGTCACCAGTTTTCAAAATGGAGCTAGCCGATGTACAGATGTTGATAGATAGATTTAAAAAAACTTGAAAACAAGGCAAAGAGGCAAATGATTAAGATCCTGCACTTTAAACCTATTTACGTCATGCAATCTTCCTTTGAAATTGATTAGATGGCTCATTAGTTTACTTTCCAGCTTGATACTATACTTTATCCACACAGGCAATGGTCCCTTTTCTTTTCTGTTATTACCTTTTCCAACTGGGCCCATTTAGCGAATCCATGACTGAAAGCTTCTCATGATCACTGAATGCAATGTTAACCCTAGCATATATTCAGAGAACTAGCAACCAAAGCCTTCGTGGGTTCTCAAAATTCAACCCTTAACTCATGATACTTTTCATGAATTAGCAAACACAGTAACACCCTTCGAGCACTTGACTGCAGTTATTATTTGGTGAACTAGTGAACAAAGTCATCTCACATTCTCTTAATGTCACGGCTAACTATTAAATCTTTTGGAGATTCAGTGAACAAAGGGTTTGCACATTTGCTTAGTGGATCACTTAACCACTAAATTACTTGGAGAACTAGTGAAGCCTTCTCTCTCTAAATCGCTGAATCTTTCTTAACAATCATCTTTACTCTGAGATTCTGAATGAACCGTTGATCTTGTTGATGATCTATGGCTATCACCAATTCACTGAAATATTTGATCCTTGGTCATTTGATTACAAGATTTAGTGAACAAAAGGTTCGCTAAATCACCAGATCATATTAAACACTGAGTATTTCAATCTATGATTAAGCGACTGAAGACTCAAAACTTAGCCAATCTTTTTATTCACACATTCACCAAATATTATGCCCTTTACCTTTTCCTTTTAGAGAACCCACAACCACATGACTTGCTGAATCGCTAAATCATTTAGCTTCTTACTAATTTATTCTGAGAACAAGTGAACACTTAAAACACCCGTTCCACCAAATTCTTCATACTAAACTGTCGGGGCTGTCAAACTTAGAAGTCTTTACACATTCGCTTATTTGCCAAATGAAACATTTAGGAACCAATAATACCTAAGATTAAACCACAATTGATGCAGAGCCTTCCATAATCCACTTAAGGAACCTAGAATCAACCTGAAGATTCAACAACGTCTTGGAATCAAATCAGGGATTCAAGTTCAACTCAAGGCTCAAATGGAAGTCTCTGACTTGGATGGATCATTTCCACACACCATGCTCATGAGTTCACTTCCTATTTTATTGCCACAATCTCTTATTGCACTGATTCCCTCCTAGGTCACCTAGTGTACCTAGCACCTCCACCATACCAAAATCTCAACCAAATTTCTCACACCTTGATCCTAACTCCTTAGATCATCTCACACAATCCCCCTTGCAACACCTTTAAGGTCTCTCTGACTTGGATCCACTCACCCAGACCCACAACCCAATAAAATACATCCTATGCTCCACCATTTTTCCACTTTCTATGACTCCACTGTTAAGACAATAATCTAAATCTTTCCCAAGCCTTTTTTTTACTTTTTCACTTGCTAGAAATCCACCCTAATAACATTATAGGCTCTATCCACCATCCCTTATCCCAACATTTCATCACCCATTAATCACTCTTTAACAAAACCAAAATAAATTACCCGCTTGCTGTCTCCTTTGACATACCTGTACTAAGAGATCCATATCTTTCGTCAAACATAACATTTATTCAATCACTCCGGTAAGGATCTGGTAAACTTCACTGTGTAAAACATATCCAAATCTTAGCCACATCCAACGGTTGATTTATGAGATAATGCCCCCGTACCGAGACTGCAATTTCTATGACAGTCAAGCATTCACCCTCAGGAAACTATTCTTTTCTCCATCGAAAACACCTGCAAAGTTTCTAATACTTCTCACAACCATAATGAGGGATATAACACATCAAAATTCATCCCAATAGACCATTCCAATCCCCATTTACCTTCTTCATTCATCTGATTACTCCCAGCCATGACTGATATCAATTCTAGTGACCCTTCACTGAGTTTTTCCAGGCTTATCCCTGTTCCTCAACAACTGGCGCCTTCCCTGCATACAATAATCATTATACAAGGGATAATACATATTTAGACCTCTCCCACCATCTACAATAACCACAGGATGGGAGGGTCATTGCATCACAAAAACTTCAAACTCTAAACTACTAACTGTGACCTTAGTATTCAGTCACTATTCTTACAGCAACAGTCACTCCTTGAAGTCACAAAACAATAAAAAGACAAAGTGCTTGCATAAATAAATGAAACTAATGTCAGGAAATGTTCCTAAATCACGTTCAAGCAAAGATTACATTAGAGAACATTCATCCCAAGTCACTGTTGCCAGGACTGTACCCACGGGACAGTGGGATACACAGTTTGCAGAGAATAACGTTTTATTGATTTTCAGAAGTTTTTTTTTTTTCTTCCCCTCGATACACACATAGCCTCTGAATATCTCTCTTCTCCCTAACTATATTCATTCTTATGCTATCACAATAACTCACGCTAAGACTGCCTAACTGCTTCCTAACTGTTTGACAACAGTCACAAAAACTAACCGTAAACATAAACATGGATAAAGATAGTTGTCAAGTTGACAACAAATGTTGTCAACTCGACAACACAACATCTTATGCTCTCCCTAAAGACTTATAAAAGGTTTTAAACAACCTTTGCAAACTAACTCCTATAATCCCAACTAACCCCATTAAGCCCATTTGGCTCCATATTGCCAATGTTGGCAATTTTACAAAATATTGCACTTTTAGTGCCTTTGACATCTTTTAGAGGCTTTAATAGCATTAGTACATCATTTAAGACCTTTATAGGTCATTTCTATCCACCCCTAATCTAGGATCAACCCAAATCCATTCCTAGTGACCCCTAGGTACCTTCTAAACTCAATAATGCCATTAAGGCTTACATTAAAGCTTTGATTACAATATGATCAATCTATGATCAAAATAACATTTCAAGACCATGATTGGTCTAATTACAAGTGTTAATAACCCTTGAAAGCCATTTGTCTTCAACACCTCCCAGGGATCCATTAGTGACCCCATTGCTCTTCCTGCCTCTTGGATTTGACCTTGATGCTCCTGCACCAACAATCGTCGATCCTGACAATGATCTATGGTATTCACCAAGTCGCTAGGTTATTTTTCCCTTAACTGCTAGATTCAGAGAATGAGCGATAACCGTTGTCACCAAGTCGCTAAAATATTTGCAAAGAACGGCCAAGGAATACGTGAATTGGAGATAATGCATTCACCGAATCACCAAATGTTTTCTAATAACCACTGGATATTTGGAGACTACACGAACAAAGACAACACTTAACATTTTTAACAGATTCTCCTGTTCGCTGAATGGTTGAGGTGTTAACCGGGATACTTAGAGACCACGTGACTAAACTGATGCTTAGCATAAGATTGACTTGTTCGCTGAATCACCAAATAATATATGAGACATTCTATGACCTTTTCTGATTGAGCGAACACAAAAATTTTAACACGTGCATGATTTAATCCGCTTAAGTGACTTAAAAAGGTAACAATGAAAAAGAAGAATAAGGGCTAATCATGAGGACTTTTGCATGAATTCAACATTTTTCAAGGACAAGACCTAGGGTAAAGATTTTTGAAGTGGGTTATGACAAATTTTTGAAGAACTTCCGACACCTGTACCTAGGAAACTGTACAGACCAGAGGACTAAACCAACATTTGGACAAAAACCTGAGAAAATTAAGAATACTCCCAACAATGGCTCTATTTGAGGATGCTTGATTGCAAAATCATAGCAAGAACTTATGAATCTCTGGGAGGCAGACCACCAAAAATTAACCAAAAATAGGAAACAAACACACAACAGAAATAAACACACCTATGCATATATACAAACCTACTATGCATGGAAAGAGAATTAACTGAAGAAAAATTTTAGGAATTGTCCATGCACTGGCAATTCCTGCTCTTCACCATCCAAGTTTCACAAGAAATATGAGTCCTTACCATGGGTCTGATGAACAATATAAGGTCCCATCCACAAAGACTCAAATTTTTTGTGTTTCCCTTTATCTTCAGCCCTGGCATTCCATTGGAGAACCATATCACCAGGCTGGAATTTTCTCATAGTTGCTCTCTTATCAAAAAGATATTTCATCTTCTGCTGCAACTTCATATTTTCCTTTTGTCCTTCCCTCCTAATCTCATCTAATTCAATTAGCTAAACCATGCTATCTTGCAGTGGATCACTGATTTCCATGTCCTCTTCTTGCATAAACTTATAGATCGGAAGGAGGTTATTTACTAGCAATCTTGATTTAGCACCATATACCATTTCAAAAGGGGACTTACCAGTAGCCCTCTTCTCAGAAATCCTATCAGCCCATAGTGCTAACTTTAATTTTACATGCCAGCTTCTCTTATTCTTTTCCAGGGTTTTCTTCAGAATCTGAAAAATACTCTTGTTGCTGGATTTTGCCTGTCCATTGGCTTGTGGATGATAAGGGGATGAGTAAGACAATACTATGCCCATTTCTGAGCAAAAATCATTGATCTCCTATGACCTGAAGCTCATAGCATTGTCAACAACCAATTTAAAAGGGACACCAAATCTAGTAATTATGTTGTTCATCAGGAACTCGATCACAACAGCACTGGTTGCCCTTTTGGTTGGGATGGCTTCAATCCATTTGGTAAAATAATCAGTAGCCACCAAAATGTGACTATGTCCCCCACTAGACTTCTCAAAGAATTCTCCAATAAAATCCATACCCCACATTGCAAAATGAGCTTCTACAACAATAGGGTTCAATAATAATGCACCTGAAAACTTCATTTTTTTAGAGAACCTTTGACAAGGTTCACATTTCCTCACATAAGAATGAGTGTCTTTGAACAACACAGGCCAATAGTATCCTGCTCTTAAGATTTTATGAGCTGTTGATCGAGCAAAATGATGTCCTCCACACATTCCAGAGTGCATTTATTTTAACATTTTCTCTAATTGATGCTTATCCAGACAAAAGAGTAAAATACCATCATTATCCTTCCAGTACAAATCACCCTGGATCAACACATATCTCTGAGCTTGCAATCTCAGACTCCTTCTTTGATTATCATTCAAATCAGGTGGACATTTAGCATTTTTAATAAAATAAATAACATCCTTGTACCAGGTTTGCATTTCAATACTAGTAATCATATCAATGTTAGCAGCAACATTATTTACCTGAACAAGGTCCATATTTTCCTTAGTCATTAACTTAGCAAGTCCAAATCCTCTCACCAATTTTTTAATATGAATTTCCAGGTCAAACTCTTGAATCCTATTTATCCATTTGCACCTCTTTCCTATGACTTCACTCTGTGTTAAGATATCCTTTACTGCAGCATGAGGCACATAAGCACTAACCTTTGCATAGACCAAATATGGTCTGAAAGCTTTGACTGCCTTCACAAGTGCACAGGCTTAATTTTCCATTAGTTCATAATTTAATTTAGTAGATTGTAATGACTTGCTAAAAAAGGCTATAGGATGCTCATACCCTTCTTGATCCTTTTGCAAAAGGATAGCTGCAATAGTATGAAAAGATGCAAAAGAAAATAGAGAAAATGGTTTCAAGTAATTAGGGGATACCAAAACTGGGGCCTCCTGAATTGCTTGTTTGATTTTTGCAAAATCTTGCTGAGCTTCAAGGTTCCAATCAAACTTCACATTCTTCTTTAGGAACTTCACTATGGGCTTGACCAATTCTGCAAAGTTAGCAATAAATCTTCTTAAAAAATTAATCTGTCCCAAAAATGACTGCACACCTTTTATGTTCTTTAGTGGAGGGACCTTTTGAATCACTTCTACTCTTTTAGGATCAATCCTAACTCCTTCTTTTGACACTATGTGTCCAAGTAACTTCCCCTCTATCACAACAAATTGACACTTTTTGGGATTCAAGGACACACCAAATTCTAAGGCCTTAAGAATGACCTTCTCCAAATGGGAACAATCATCCTTAGCTTTCTTGGAATAAGCAGTGAGATCATCTTGATAAACTTAAAACATTTATCAATTCCTCAAATGCAACATCCATGGCTCTCTGAAATGTTGCTCCAGCATTTTTCAGACCAAAAGGCATGTGAACATATACATATGTTCCCCATGGGGTTGTAAAGGCTATCTTAAATTGTTCTGATTCTTTGACCAGCACTTGATTATACCCGGAGAAGCCATCCATCATTGACAATAGTTCACATCCAGTCACCCTATCTAGCATAGCCTCCATATTGGGCAATCCATAGTTATCCTTAAGTGAAGCCACATTCAGGTTCCTGAAATCAACACAGAGCCTAATATCACCGTTCTTTTTCTTTACTGGCACAAGATTCGAAACCCAAGTTGAGTGCCTAATTGGTTCAATAATACTAGCATCTCTCAGTTTTGTCAACTCAACTTGCATCTTGGTAGCCAATAAAGGGTTAATGGGTCTCTGCTTCTGTCTAAAAGGCCTGGTTTCCTCTTTTAGAGGAATTTCATGCTGAAACAGGTCAGCCCTATAAGCTTTGAGGTCATCATAAGACCAAGAAAATACATGCTTGTACTTTTTTAGAAGTCTTATCAAATTTCCTTTGATCTCTTTGCTCAGTTTCTTGCCAATGTATACCATTTTTGGGGAGTTTTCTAAAGCCAAGTTTATTTCCTCTAAGTCCTCCATTTTAGTGTTAGACTTCTGAGACAAAAAAGCATCATTTATTTTGAACATTCCTTCCAATTCTACTAACCCTTTAGGTATGTGGTTGGATGCCAACTGCACTATCTCATTTCCCATAATGCATTCTTTTCCCTCAACACACTGTTGTATCTCATTGAGATTGATTTGCTGACCATCATATTGATCAAGGCCTTGAAGGAACCTAAGGATATCTAAGTCATCCTCAAAAACTTGCCAATTATATACATTGTCAGGAACTGCAGGCCTAGATTTGACCTCTAACATAGACACACCAGTGAGGGTTATATCTTCACTCTTAAGGGAAACATTTTCAAGAAAATCTACCATGATATTATTGGATCTTTCTACCCAAAGCATATTGAAAGCACCAAAAAACTCTAGCCTATCCCAAACAGCATGTTTATACAGTTTCAACTTTTCATCTTTAGAAGCATACTGAGATCTCACTTGGGCTATAATCAACTGGGAATCACCATGAACTTTTAGAAATTTAATACCATGTTTTATGGCCACATATAACCCCAATATCAGAGCCTCATACTCGGCAGTGTTATTTGTACACTCAAAAGTTAACAAGAAAGAGTATTTAAATGTAATACCTGATGGGGAAATGAACACCACACCAGCTCTTGATCCTTCCTTGGAGCATCCACCATCAAAGAACATTTTCCAAAGCCCATCTTGCTGCAAAATCAACTCATCCACAATTGGGTTTGTGTTTTTTAACTGAGGTACTATTTCTTCAATCACAAAATGGCTCATGTCAATATCTACAAAATAATTTAGATCCTCCGGAGCAACCACTTCAATCATGACTGAAGAACGGGGCTCCCTATACAACTTTACCTCAGTTCCATTTATTGGGATGGTAGCATATGATAAATCTAGTTGCAACTTTCCACCCACTGCTACAGCCCATTGTCTTGATAATAACATGCCATAGTGAGGTTTTGTATCAACAACAACCACATCCATTTTATATGTGGCTTCTGGGAATGTAACAATTTTCACTTCAATTCCAATCAGGCTCCCTACAATAGGTACTACCCTATTGTCCATGGAATAACACCTTCCACTAGATGTATCAACTTGCAACCCTAACTCCTTCATCACTTGGTAAGGCATTATAGTTGTAGCAGCACCAGAGTCAATCATACAATTTTTTAGCAAAAAATTATTTACAAGCAAAGTAACATAGAAAGGATTGATAGAAGAGGGTTCCTATGTCACAATTGTCCCAACACATACATTAGAGATGTCATTAATTGCAATTGGCTTGTCCATGGATTTCCGTTCATCTTGTAAAATAGGAGTAGTTCTCTGCTCACTTATGAGAACCAGGGCTGCTGCTTTGTGCTCTTCTATTTTCAACATCTCAAGTAGAGGGATGGAAACCTTCATTTGGGACAAGGTATGTCTCATATCAAAAGTAGGGGAGTCAGTACAAAAATTAGGGTGATCCTTTGACCTACCAAATTTCTTTTTCACCTTGTCGGCAGTAACTTCTTGTTTCCCTTTCTTTTTAGCTTCAAACCCTTCATCTTTACTATTTACAATATTGGGCTTTGGGGAGTCCTTATTCTGAGGATTACTTTTGACAAACACTGATCTAGGGACTCCCTGATCATTACCTACCTTTCTATTCCTCAAATTGTATGAGGATTTTGCTTGTGTAATAGTAGCCACAGTTAAACTCTTAATTTCTTCTTCACTGGGCTTTCTCCATTGTCTTTCATCTAACCTGAATTCTACCATGTGAGTCTTATAGTCATCATTATCAAACTCTTCCTGATCAGATTGAGTAAATATTTGTTGTTCATAATCAGAGAAAATCTTCCTCTTATGATCAACATCAGGGAAAATAAATTCATCATCTGAGGACTCAAGATCCTCCATTAGTTCAGTAGTAAAGATGTTAATAGTAGGCTTTTCAGATCCTTCATAATCTCCTGCATATGAATCACTGGCCTCTTCTTCCAAAGCCTGAGCAACAACACAATGGAATGGTGAGTGGGGCATATTATAAGCCATACACCAAGGGGTACTTTCCACATTATGTGCTATATTCTTCTTCAAGGGATCTGGTGTATCTCTTCCCTTTTGGGGTTCATTATTATCAGGAACAGGCCTCCCATCTTTCCAGTTTGTTTTGTAAGGCATATCTCTCAATTAGGGGCTTTGTCCTACCTTTGATAAGGAGGTCTCACATCTTGAAAGTTTCTACCACCTTTATCAAACCTTTCTGGGAAATCTTTAGTGTTACCAGGTCCTTTGTCCATTCTATCCTTCTCTTTGGATGGCCTTGCAGGTTGTGGCCTGGTTTCTTTCCACAATCTACCTTCATCCCTTTTGTACATTTGGCCAGATGCCTTTTAGTTACTCTCAATGTTTATGGCCAACTTAAAATCATCTCTAAGGGTACAGGGATTCTTGTCTCTCAAAAGGTAAGACATCTTACCATCCATAGAATTGAAATAAGTTGTCATGCAGACTGCATCATCTAGCCTCAATACTTGGAACAATTTATACATAGCCTTTTGGAATTGCCTTTTAAACTATGACATTCTCTCATTGTAATGTTTCTTGATATTATTGAACTCATTGAGCATGTAGCTAGAGTTCACATGTTTTGCATATTTCTCTTTAAAGCATCTGACAAATTCTTCGCAAGATGCAATACTATTCTCAGGTAACCCCCTATACCAATCCCTGGCATCCTCAATCAATGATTGAACAAAGAGCTTCATTATGACATCTTCATGTTCAATTTCATAATCATTTACCTTATCTATAAAAAACTTTAGATGCTCTTCATAGGTAATAACATTATTCCCAGTAAACAATGGGATCTTCTTTCTGATTTCATTGGGGACAGCATTAGGATGGCCAAGAATACCATCAAAAAATAGAGGCCTATATCTATCCAAATGAACTAGTCTCCTTTGGATATTTGGTTGATTCAGAGGGGTAGTTGCAACATTTTGATAGGGTATAGTTCCCACTATACCACTAGCTATAATGGGAACTTGATTGGGAACTGGTCCAGGTAAAGTTTGTCCAGGGTGAAAGGCTTGAGCATTTGGAAGTGAAGTATCGGGCTGACTGAAAGGAGTTGTTCCTATGGTGATAGGGATAGAGGTACTAGTGGATGTGTTCATGTTAGCATGTAGGAAGGCAATCTTCCTCTTCATTTCATCAGCAGTAGCCTCCAACTCAAGTTTCTCCAATTGAATAGCCAATTCTTCCTTTTCTTTTCTAGCCTTCTCCAAGTCTATACTTGTTTGAGAATGTACATTAGGAGGGACCACAATTTTCTTGGGCTCATTAATATTTATACCCACCAATTTCTATTTTCCCTTATCAGGGATTTCTTTGGGAGCAGTTATAATCTCCTTATTCCTCTGGATTTTAGAGGGATTCAATTGCCTTAAGACATGGCCTGTTCCCTCAAATTCACCTTGCTTAGGTTTATTATCCTAGGCCTGCTTTCTCAAATCTTCCATGTCACCAAATAAGTCCTTATTTAAACCTTGAACATCTTGGTTTAAATCACTAACTTGGGTCTCATTTTTCTTGGTTCTCTTGAGAAGTTCCTGCCTCTCTATGAGTAAATCATAGATTTGTTGTTCCCTTGCTTTCAACCTATTGGCAATCTCAGCTAGTTGTTCACTCTCCTTTTTTCTTAAAGCAATCACCTCTTCTCTCAACTTCTCAGAATCATAGGAGGTGGTCTCAGTAGCAGAGGTTTCTTCTGGTTGTTCTAGAGTTTCTCTTGCAGGGAAATAACCTGCTTCTGTGACCTCTGTGATTACTTCTTTCTGCATGTGCACACTTGGTGTAACCCTCTTGACATGTTTAGGATCATCAAAAGAGGATGAAGATTCATGAGGGAGTATAACCACTTGAGGAGATCATGGATACATCTGAACTAAAACATCTGAAGAAGAATCTTGAAGCAGCTCTTGAAGATCTTGAAAAATCTGAAAAAGAAATTGAAGAACTAAAATTGAAGTTCAGTGGTTCTCAAGTATTCATCAAGAAATTGAGAAAAGATCTGAAAGATTGTTCAACAAATGATTTGGGAAAAATGGTCAAAAAGATGAATGAAGAAAACATGTCTCTGAAGGATCAGATTGAAGACTTGGATGAAAAATTAATCAATAATCAAGAAGCCTATGATGAATAGGTCAAAGAAAACAAACAGCTCGATGAAGAACTTATGCAAGCAAATCTAAAAATCTTGGAGTTAGAAAAGATTAAGAAAAAGATGGAATTTTAATTGATTGAAGAAAAGAATCATATTGACAAATTGCACACAAGTAAGGATCTAATAGAATCATAGTTGTATTTGTGGAAGTTAAAAGGAGATACCACTGGTATTGGATACAATGAAGCTCAATTTCAGATTGATGCAATGCAAGAAAGATTGAAAGCACCAATAGAATCTACTGAAGCTAAAAAAGAACCATCTTTAAGATGAATGCAAGCCAGTAAAAAAAACTTGTTATGCTTGTAACAAGCATGGACATATAGAAAGATATTGTAAAGAGGTAAGACCTTTCAATGGTTATTATTATTAATGCAATAAATTTAGTCATAAAGCTATGAATTGTAGATCAAATCAAAGAAGTCAGATACATAATATTCAGAGAAATCAAACATAGAAAAATATTAGAAGTCCTCAAAAAATTACATGTCAGATATGCAACTACAATGGTCACACAACTAGACAATGCAGTATGGTAACTCACATCAATGCACCAAGGAATATAAGGCCTCCAGTTATTTGTCACACTTGTAACAAGGCTAGACACATCTCAAAGTTTTGCAGATCACAAGCACAAGGACAAGAAAGACCTAATAAGTCTCAAGTATCAATTTTGGATGAATCTGGAGAAGTCAAGTTTGTGAAAGACACAGAAGATGCGAGCATGATTTGGATGAAAGTAAAGAAAGATAATGTTGATGACTATGTAGTGGATGCATCCATAATGGACACACCTTCTACTTCTAGATGAATGACCCTCATAGTCATAGGGGGAGATAGATTATCTTGAGACCCCTGTGCAGCTAGTATACTCACCCATAGAGTATACACCTTTGGTTATAATAGTTTGGATACTAGTTGATGCATCTTGCAAGAGCCCAGTGCCTAATTGTTAGCAGTAATAGAGATTGGAATTCTTTGTTGCATTTTGTGTTATGGCGGAAAGAATTAATTGCAGAAAGTTGTTTTAATAGTCATCAGAGATCCATTTTCCACACATTTTCATTCAAGATCGAGCCCTTGGAGAGCACATGAGATCAAAGTAGTTAGTGTTGGAAGATTGTAGTTGATTTCAGTAGGTTATGAAACCCTTGTTTAGATGTGATGATTTAGAAATAATTTGGAAACCTATTTAAGTGTTAATCAAGTAAGTAATGGCCACTCTAGTTGTATTTGATGTTGTAGAGAGGAAGAGATATAGATTCAAGAAACATCCTTTTAAGTCAGTGTTAGATGACCTAGAAGGAGAATTTTCTAAAACTATGATGTTAGTGATGCACATAGAAGATATACATGCATACATATACTATAAGAAGGAACCTATAGGATTGGATAGAATTAGGTCTCACCTTGAAACAATGATGAAACTATTAGTCCATTTTCCTGTCAATGCAAAATCTTTTGAAAATGGCCCATTTCCTTGCAAGTTTTCTTGAAGTGTCCTGCCCTATGTTCTTCATTGTGTCACCTTGCTCTAGTTCAAATCACACGTGCTAAATCACAAACCCAGAGAGTTATTCAAGTTCTAAGGTCTATAGGAAACAATTTCACAATATGCCTCAATGTAAAAAACCCACAATGTTTTTGAAAACCCATGATGTTTTCGATCTTTTGCTGAAAACCCTGTGTGTTTTTGAACTTTCACCGAAAACCCTATGTGTTTTTGAACTTTCACTGAAAACCCTATGTGTTTTCGACCTCACATTTCTTTCCTCTTGTTGGAATTCCTTGTTTGTCAGTCTTAACTACACAAGTGCAATTGGTTGGTGGGACATTTTCCTTCCCAAGGGGTTAAACTTAGTAAGATCTCAGAGTTGTCGTTATACCACTAGGGAAAGCTGCTCATTTTTTAAGATCATGATATAGCGACAACCATCGATCTTCTTCAGCGATGCAACAGACCATGGGATCACTATCAAAAGATGCTAAGGTGGTAGAGTTCTATTGGATGCAGAGCGGTGATGTGGTGAAGTTTCCAGTCGTGGGCCCGGTTGTCAGATCCCTTTGATCTTACAGCTGTCGCATGACCGCAAGGAATATTCTTTCCCCTTGCGATCATGTGACAATCATTCGATCTTCTAGTGATTCACAAGGGCAACACTATGGTGGGTATGGTTCTCAGTTTGTTGCGATGTGTGCACTTTTCATTGGTCGGGGAGTAGTGACTTGGTTTTTTGTCATTGGGGCCAAGGGTTGTAGTGTTTAAAGGGGTCTAGTTGATCCATTTTCATGACGAGGTTATTCCTGATTGGCTAGTGGGTGACAAGGTGGCAGTCTTGTAGCCTTGTCACATGATTGCAAGGGCCATCTTTTGGCGATGTGATCATGCAACAAGGGTGCCATGTTGGTGGAGAGCGGTGACATGGTGCTGATGGGGAGGCTTGTCGCATGTTCGCATAGCCCTTTTCCTAGCTATGCGATCATGCAACAACTATTTGGATGTCATGGTTGCGAAGTTAGGGTGTGTCCACGGTGCCAGTGCTACCAATGTGCTCTTTTCCAATTGGTTGCTGACTGGTGACGAAGCTGTTTACTTTTCAAGGGGCCCGTGACTGTTATGAATTAAATGTGACCACCTGATTTGCCAGGAAGGGAAAGAGATTGACGGCTGTGTTTTAAACTTTTGGGGGTGACTATTGGATTTCAACTTTAAATTTGCAGAGGGTTTTCTAGCGACAGGAAGTACCAGAATTCAATGCTTTCATGGCTAGATTTGATTGGTTTGGTGGTGCTTGCTATTGCAATGTGGTCCAGGGTGCCATGAGTGTTTGCAGGGATGTTTTGCCATGTGGGGAGGATAGTTTTTTGGCTCAAGATGTTTTGATGGTCTATTCAGACTGATTTTCATGATGAATTTGTGATCCTAGGTACAAATTTGAAGATTTTCTTGCCGTGAGGATCATGCCTTATTTTTGACATGCTGGTTTTCCCTCCAACATGTTTTTTGGAATTTTGTTGTGGTTTAGCTATTGTAACCCTAACCATAGTCATCCATAGCTTCTTGCAACCTATTTTGGGTTTCCAAGATGACTAGTGTTATATATTGCAAGTTTTTGATAGAACAAGGGTTCTAAATTTTGTTAGTTCCAGTGGTTCCAATTTTTGGTTCCATGAGCGGTTTCTTCATGTAAACATTTTCATCCTGGTTTTATCAACATTAGGGAAAAACCTCATGTATCTTTTTCATATTGTCTATGGTGTTTTCTGAATCAACTTGTAATACAGGGATTTGAATCCACATACTTAATATAGTTTCTCATTCTTGGATCTCTCCTTTAGTTGTTCTTAATGAATTCTAAGTTTTCTAGCTCATTGCATTTGGTTGCTTATGTATATGTTTCATCTCTCAGCCTTGATTTAGAATCAGGTTAAAAGTCTCTGAGTGAAGCATAGATTCATTTGGTTCAATCAGTAAGGATACTTGTAAGTAGTGTAAGAGATGTTTAACTATGTTTATGGCTTGGATTCTCAGATGAATCTAGTAGTTGTCCTTGTGTTCCATGTTCAATTCAGGTGTGATGCCCAATGGATAAGGCACTGATCTTAAGCTAGTATCCCTATGTTGATGCAATGTTGCATGGTTGTCTGCATCCTGCAAGAAACCCAATTATATTTAATATCTCCAATCTTGCAATCCCTCATAGTCTTGAGGTCACAAGGCCATTTTATACCCAATAGCAATTGAGATTCAATGAATGTCTGGTTAACATTTAGTAGTCTCTTGCTATCATCTGCTTTGTGAATCCAGAAGTATAAGGTGTGTAGTGAGCTGAGTCTTATCTGGATTAGGTGTACCCACCTTGGTTTTGCAGAGCCAAAAATGTAGAGGGTAGTCTTGTCCCTATAGTTGGTCCAGTTGCCTTGCAGAGCTCCCATATGTTAGTCCATTTTTTGGTTCATGCAAAAATCCTTTGAAAATGGCCTGTTCCCTGCAAGTGTTTTGTAAAGTTGTCCTGCCATGCCTACAATCACAATTTTGTTTTGAGAAGAAAATCAATAGTGTTTCATGATGTATGCCCTTAGCCCCTAGTAGTTTATTGTATCACCTTGCTCCAGTCCAAATTGCACATGCTGAATTGCAAAACCCAGAAAGATATTCAAATTCTAAGGTCTGCAGGAAAATATTTTTAAAATATGTCACAGTGTCGAAAACCCACAGTATTTTTGAAAATCCATGATGTTTTCGGTCTATGTGAAAACCTTCATTGTTTTTGACCTTGTGCCTTCTAGCTTTTGTGCACTTATCTTTGACGTTGAAAACCTTGTGTGTTTTTGATCTTTTCCACCGAAAACCCTGTGTGTTTTCGACCCCACACTTTTGCCCTGTTTGTTGGCATTCTCTAACTGCACAAGTTCAATTGGATGGTGCGCCTGGCTCTTCCTGATTGGTTGTCGCATGGCTGCATGTGAAACTTTTATGATATGTGATCATGCGACCACTTGCCACCTATCCACGTGGGTCCTAGTTCTTCGCAGTTGCTAGGTGCAGTTAATGTTCAGACAGGATCTGTGGCTGTCACTTGTTCACATGGAAAAGTTACACGAGGTTTATTTCTCATGCTTTTGCAACAACCATCTGATCCTCTAAAAGGTAAAGCTTCTTCTGGTTGGTCCAAGGTGGTGATGTGGCAGCCTAGGGTTGGCTGTCGCATGATTGCATGTCAAAGTTTTCTGACATGCGATCATGCGACAGGGTGCCACATGTGATGGGGCCTATTTGTAGTTGTTTGGTGGTCCCATTGGCAGGTGGTGTTGTGGAAATCTCTAGTTGGTCCAAGTTGGGAGGATGATAGATTTGAACACGAGCCCAGGTTAGGGTATCTCGGTGGTGACATGACAACCGGTAGGGTGCATGTTAGTGGCTTGTCACATGTTTGCATGAGCCAATTTTCTAGTTTATGAACATGCGACAAACCCTTTTGTGGTAGTGGCAGCATCGGTGGTTATGAGGAAGGAAATGGGAAGTGGTGTGTCGCATGTTCACATAGCCCATTTCTGGGCTATGTGATTATGCGACAACTCTTTGGCGTCGCCGTTGTGGAGTTAACTCAAGGTGTTTGGATGGGTTAAAAACACAAGCCCGTGAAATGCATGGTGACCATTTGCTTTCATTTTTAAATCTCTGAGAATATTTTCTGTGACTAGAAAGGACTGAAATTGATGACAAAAAGGGCCAAAGTTGGTAAAACTAATTTTCTCCACCGCTCTAGTGTGCTCCAGGGTGTGAGATGATTACAGAAGAGGAGTGTCTTACCATAGGGGAGTAAATGAAATGTACCAAAAGCAGTTGTAGGGTCACTTATAGTTTGAATTTTGCAAATTTTTGATTGATCTTCAGTTCCTTTTTAGAGTTTATCATGATTGAAGATCTGATGTTGATTAAATGCATTAGACTATTTGAGCTTGCAAGTTGCGGCTTGATCCCTGTCTTGTCTATGGTAACTCCTTGATGGGGTTAGGTGTTTTTGAATTTTTGAGTTTGAAATGATCATTGTGCTTGCATTTTAATCCTAGTATAAAGGGATTTCTATGATCATTTGAGGTTATTTGGAGTTAGGTATTCAAACTTTTTGGTTGTGAGTCCTCTTCTCAGTCTGAATTGTAATGACTTGTCTTGATTTTTTTTGACAATTGAAAGAAAGTTGTAGGTCTAAGCTATAGTTTGCAAGAAGGGTTCCTTTTAATGGATTGTATACATTTGAGGATTCTTCATACTTAATGTAGGCACCTGATTCTTGTCTCTCCTTTGTGTCAACATAGATAAATTTTGAGCTTTCTAGTTCATTGCATAACCAGTTTATGTATGTGCCCTCATTCTTGAGTTCTAATCCAGGATTAGATGAAATGATGCTCTAGATGGGACATAGATTTATCTTTTGTCTATGTAAGGATACTCTATAAGTAGTAAAGGAGATTGTAAATGTGTTTATGGCTTTGAATCTCAGATATATTCTGGTGTGTGTGTGTAGTCTGTCTAAAAAACCTTGCCTAATGGATGAGGCACTGGCCTAGATAAGTACTTCTTTGTTGACATGTCCTAATTGGGGTTGTTATGATTCAAACACATAAGTTAAGAACCATCCTTAAGTTTTTAGTATTTGGTTGTATGTGTTTCTACCCATAGTAATGGAGAGTCAATGAGTGTGTGGTTAACACTTAGTACTTTCTTACTATCCTATTATCTATTATTCAAACCTAGTTCTTGGTGTATGAAGTATATTTTATACTAGGTTAGGTGCACCCACCTTGGTTTTGCAGAGCCAAAAGTAGAAGAGGGCATATTAAGTCCCTATAGTTGGTCTAGTTACTCTAAGACCTCATAACATTTTGGAGTTAACCATTCCTAAAATCCATCTAAGGGTACATTGGCAGCCTATTAGAGCATAAGCATCATTTTGGACACCAACAAGATGGTGACTCTGCTGGGGAAGTGTTATACATGTTCATCCTAACCAGTAGGTCATCATTGGAAGAAATAGGGTTGTTCTTGTCCCTTATCTCTCTAACTCATTTGAGTATTTCCAAAGTGAAGAAACTATATTGTGATATTCCCAATACACTTGGGTGGCAACTCAAACATGTCTAAAGTAGTGCTAGTCAGTATTTATTTTGCAAGATGAGTTATAGAGCTACTAGGTCTCAGAGAAAGGAGCATCCTGAAGATATAATGGAAGAAGGCATTTCAAGCACTTCTGGGCCTAGTCAGAGAAGGGGAGGAAAGAAGAGAAGAGGTGTTTCTCATACTTGGAGAAATAAGAAAGATACCAGACAAGAAACCCAAGCCAAGCCTAGTCAAAAAGAAAATAATTCAGAATATGAAGAGGCTATTGATTTGGGATTGAACCAATATGAGGATGAAACGCAAGTGGGAGATGATGAGTTAGAGACCACACTCCCTGAATTAGAAGAGATCTTTAAGGAGGTCTATGAACTAGAAAGAAGAGTTCAAGAACAGCTTTCCATTAGGCAGCAAAGAGAAAAGGACAAAGAAGATAAAGTAAGACAAGCCATGATAAGGGCTGATCAACTAAAGAGGCAGTTACTAGATTTGGAGGCAATTAATTTTGTCCCAGAGCCTGAAAGAGTAAACAAATAGCCTATTGTTCAAAAAATATGTGAAGAAACCAGACCAAGAGATAAAGGCAAACAAAAGGCTATTGGGATTCAAATCAGTGAACAAGTTATTGTGGATAGGACATCAGATCCTGGATTGAAATTAGATTCAGATTTGGAGATAGCTAGAAGGAAGAAAGAAATATTGGATAAAGAACTAGAGAAAGCAGAGTTGGAGGCTTCTGCTATAGAAATCAGAAAGAAGATAGATTTTCTCAAGCATGCTTCAGGACCTTCAAATGTTGTTGCTTCCTTTTTGGGACAAGGTTGAAATCATGGTAACAATGCTGCTCAAGCAAATGGTGTACTGGGTGCTGCTAGAGTTCTTGATGGTTCAAACACAAGGACATCTACATCTCAAGGAATGGATCCACTGCATGGAGCTCCTATTCATGAAAGGTACAAACAACTTATTTTCTTTGGTATTCATGGTTACCCCAATACAATCCTTGATGAAATTAGAAAGAAGCTTCCTAAATTTACTGGAAATAATGTCATCACATGTGAAGAACATCTAAAAAATTTCATAGATGTAATAGATGATTATAATATATAACCTAATGATGTTATAATGAAGCTATTTGTACAATCCCTGATTGAAGATGCTAGGGATTGGTTTAGAGGATTACCCCATGCTAGTATAGGATCATGGAATGAATTTAAAAACTATTTCAAGGAACACTATGGTGATAAGACTAATGAGGGTTTTATCCTAAATGAATTCAATAACATAAAGAAGAATCATAATGAAGAGGTCCTGGAATTTAATATAAGATTCTAAAAGGCTATGCATAGGCTCTTATAGGTTATCAGACTAGATGATAGGGTGTGTCTTGTGACATACTTGAATGCCTTTGATGCAAAAATAGGATACCTCTTGAAGGAAAAGAACCCTAGAAATCTTGGGGAAGCTTACAAATTGGCCATCAACATAGAGAGCAATAGAAGAATATCAGGAAAGATAGGAAGAAGAGATGATTTCAGGCCTCAAATGCAGAGTAAGAAAGAAATGGGAAGGTCTGCTAACTCTAAACCCAAAGATGATGACAATCTAAAACAAATTTTAAAGGCTTTGGAAGGTTTAAAACCTAGTGAAAAGGGAAACAATAGAACTATGACTATGGAAAGGTCAGCTCCAAACAATTTTAGCAGACAGCCAAGAATGCAAAATTTCCCTTACAACACTCAGTGGAAAGATGGCAAGCCCATTTTCCCAACCAAGCAAGAAAGGCCTGATGGAAGGATCCCTGATCCCTTCCATAGAAATTCAGTAAATATGACTGAAGATATCCCATGGTGTGCTACTTGTCAGTCTCCTTATGACCCTGAGCACTGTGTCATTGCTTTAAACTTACAAGAGAATCAAGAACAAGAGGATCAATATGACAAGAGTGGTTGTGGAATGAATTCTACACATGTAGAGGATGAGAATGATTTTGATGAAGAAGATGAAGAGTTTGATGATGTTGGATGTGGTATTGTGGGGGGTGAGGAGCAAGTTTCTTTAAGAAGACCATTAGATGAAGAAATTGCTCAGATCACTACAAACATGGTTACTCAAGCTAGAAGCAATTATAACTTGAGGAATAGGATAGTTGGAAATGCAACTGGTAAGCCAGGTAGTATGTTTATCAAGGAGATAGAAAATGGTACACAACAGCATGGAGAAAAGGGTAGGGGTGCCGATGATACTAACCAAGTGAAGGTAAAAAGGAAAGTTGTACCTATTGTAGCACCTAAGAATAAAGCAAAGACAGCAGAGGTAGTTGCTCCCATTCCTCAGAAGGGAGAGGAATCTCCTCTCAAAGACAAATCTGGTTTCACAAAGGATAAAGTTGTCACTTTTTTTGAGGAAGACATGAATAACCATAAGTATGTTCCAATTGATATGTCCAAATTGCTTTCATAGATCACTGTCAAGGTTCCACTTTTGGAAATGATGAGAATAGAAGAACATAAGGTCAAGGCCTTGAATTGGGTGAATGGTGTTTCTTCTGCAGGAATCCAAGAGGTGAATAGAAATGACAAACATGTGGCTTCCTTGGAAGAAACACCTGACAGTAAGAGTGAAGAAATTGTTTCTAAGATTCCTCAAATCTTCTTGGATACAAATATTGTAAATAATGCATCAGGGACAATTGATCCTTTCTTTTTGTCCCTTGTGATTGGTGGTAAAATATTGAAGAATTGCATGATTGATTATGGAGCATCAAACACTGTCATGCCTGCAGAGATCATGAAATCATTAGGACTAAAGGTTGATACACCTCACAAGAGATGCCAAGCTATGGACTCAAGAGAAGTGCCAGTTATTGGTACCATCAAGGCTTTGCCTTATAAATTAGCTGCATTTCCCAACAAACAGTTGACTATGAGTGTTCTTGTAGTTGGCATTCCTCCTCAATATGGGATGTTGTTATCTAGAAAGTGGAGTGCCTCAATGGGAGGAAGTATTCAATGTCACTTGTCCTTTGCCACTTTTGACATTAAAGGAGAGAGTGTGAAGGTGTCAAGGGAAGCCAGGACCCTACATATGATTGAGGAAAATGAAAAGGATAGCATGAATTGTTTTGTTGACACTGACATTGGCTCATTCCAAGTCCAGAGGAATGAGATGTAGGAGAAGGTTAGGCCTATCCTTTTGGCTAATGATGAGAGTAACATGGAAGAGGGTAATGTCTTATGGACATTATATTTTGATGGAGCAAGTTCTAGAGAAGGTGTTGGAGCAAGAGTGTTATTGGTGTCCCCAAGTGGTAAGACTTTTAAGTTTTCTTTCACTCTCCTATTTTCTTGCACAAACAATGTTGCAGAATATGAGGCCCTATTGATTGGTTTGAGACAAGCATCAAAACATGGGATCAAACATCTTAGGGTGATGGGTGATTCTGAATTAATAGTTTCTCAGATTAGATCAAAGTATGCATCTAAGAATCAAAGGCTAAAAGAACATAGAAATGCTATATGGGATGAAATTGAGGGTTTCGGTGCCTTTGGTATTGATTGGGTGGATAGAAGCCAAAATAGGATGGTAGATTTACTAGTAAACATAGCCTTAAGGCCAGAGGATGTTACCTTTGTAGGGATATCTAGAACTAAGTGTAAGTCCAGGCCTTCTATCCTAGATAATGTTGAGAATTGGCAAGTATTTTTTGATGATCAAGACATTTTGAGATTCTTACAGTGTGAATCTCATTTTGATGGTTAGGAAATGGATTTTAGCACCTATGTTGACATTAGAGATGGAAAAGAAAGTGTTCTTGGGAAGGAAGTTTTGCAACTAAAGTCAAATAGGATCCCTAGGGGATTGGTTGCTCTTGAGAGGACATTTGATGATAAGGAGAGGGCTTGTGTTGCTAGAATTGTTGACAAGAAAAATGATTTGGAGGAAGTGAATCTAGGAACAAGCCAAGAACCAAAAAATATTTACATAGGTAAATGATTATCTCAAAGAACTAGAAGAAATTTGATTGATCTTCTCAAAAAATTTAGACATGTTTTTGCATGGTCTTATGGTGATTTGAAGGCATATAGAGAAGATCTCTTTCAACATGAGATACCATTAAAGGAAGGAACTAAACCTTTTAGGTAGAAATTAAGGCCTGTGAACCCTACTTTGGCACCAAAAATGCAAGATGAACTTAAAAAGATGATGGATGCTGGCATTATCAAGCCTATCAGACATTCTACTTGGGTGTCAAATTTGGTTCCAGTCAGAAAAAAGAATGGTGACATTAGGTTATGTGTTGATTTTAGGAATTTGAATGTCAATTCTTTAAAGGATAATTATGGTCTGCCTAACATGGAAAATATGCTATAAAAGGTTACTAGATCAGAGTTGATGTTAATGATGGATGGCTTCTCTAGATATAATCAGGTCATGGTCAAGGAGTCAGAACAATTCAAGACTGCATTCACAACTCCTTGGGGGACCTATGTGTATGTTAGGATGCCTTTTGGCTTGACAAATGTAGGAGCTACCTTTCAAAGAGCTATGGATGTGGCCTTTGCAGATTTCATGAACAAGTTCCTAGTAGTGTATCAGGATGATCTCATAGCATATTCAGAGAAGGAGGATCAACATTGTGAGCATCTTGAAAAGATTTTTATTAGAGCTCTGGAATATGAAATTTCTTTGAATCCAAAGAAATGTTCTTTTGGTGTGGTGGAAGGAAAGCTCTTAGGACATATTGTGTCCTAGGATGGAGTGAGAGTTGATCCTGAAAGGGTCATAGCAATAGATAGACTTTCACCTCCAAGAAATGTTAAAGGTGTGCAATCTTTCTTTGGACAAGTAAATTTTCTTAGAAGGTTTGTTACTAACTTTGCAAAAATTTGTATTCCCATTTCTGGAATGTTGAAGAAAAATGCAAAAGTTGAATGGAATGAAGAAGCAACTGAGTCTTTCAAGAATATCAAACAGGCCATCAAGGATGCCCCTATTTTAAGGACCCCTGATTATGGTAAACCCATGCAAATTTTCTCCTTTGCTTCTTATCATACAATTACATTAGTCTTATTACAAAAGAATTCAGAAGGGTATGAACAACCCATATCCTTTTCAAAAAATCCTTACATGTAGCAGAACTAAAGTATGATATAGTTGAGAAACAGGCTTATGCCCTAGTCAAAGCAGTCAAGGCTTTCAGATGTTATCTTGTAGGAGCTAAGGTGGTTGCTTATGTTCCTAATGCTACTGTCAAGGATATTCTAGTGCAACGGGAGGTCTCAGGTAAGAGATGTAGATGGATCAACAGGATCCAAGAATTCAGCATAGACATTCAAATTACAAAATTGATAAGAGGCCTAGGACTTGCAAAATTGATGGCTCAGAGTAATTTGATTGCAAACCATGTGAACATGTTAGAGGAGGAAGAAAGGCCATATGTTTGTGATTTGGACTGTTGTGATTGGTACAGGGATGTCATCAATTACTTGCAAAAATTGTTTCTTCCCCCTGACATGAGTGAAAATAAGAAAAGGACTATCAAGCTACAATCTATGAGATATGCCATTATACATGGTGAGTTATGGTGGAAAAGCAATGAAGGTGTATCGCTAAAATGTGTAGACTAGGAAAGGTCTAAGTCTTTGTTAGAATCAATGCATCAAGGTGTGTGTGGAGGACACTATATGGAAAAAACCATAGCCCACAAGATCCTTAGATCTGGATTTTGGTGGCCTATAGTTTTTAAAGATACACATCAGTTTGTGAGGAAGTGTGATGCATGCTAAAGATTTGCAGGTAAGCTAAAATTTGGTGGAAAATTACCACTCAAACCAGTCTCAGTTCAAGCCCCTTTCTAGTAGTGGGGTATTGATTTCATAGGTGAGATTTCAAACAAGTCTAGTGGTGGGCATTCCTCCATATTAGTGGCAATAGACTATTTCACCAAGTGGGTTGAAGCTATCCCTACTAGGAGGGCTACTAGTAAAGTGGTAACTGATTTTATGATTCAGAATATCCTCACTAGATTTGGTTTCCCAAAGACAATTGTGGTTGATAATGCAATGTGCTTTAGATCATAGGAGTTTGGTGATTTTTGTCAGCAGTATGGGATACACATTTCATTCTCTTCCCCATATCACCCACAGGGAAATGGCCAGGCTGAATCCACTAATAAAAGCTTGATAAAGATCTTCAAAAGAGTATTGGACAGGAATAAAAAATCATGGGACTCAAAACTTTGGTGGGCATTGTGGGCTGACAAAGTGACCATCAAGAAGGCCATAGGTTATGCCCCATTTGATCTAGTCTATGGGATTGGAGCTAGGTTACCTCAGAATAATTTATTGCAAATGTATAAATTCATCCAGGCATATGATGAAGACTTAGATGATGAAATGAGACTAAGGATGGATGAGTTAATCTAGTTGGAGGAGGTAAGAAGAGATGCACATGAAAGAAATGAAACACTTCAAACACAGTGTAAGAACTTATTTGATAAAGGAGCAACTCAAAGGAGTTTTGGGGCTGGTGATCTTGTTCTAATGTGGAATGCCAGATTAGAGGATAAGGGAAGGCATGGTAAATTTGATCCTATCTGGTTAGGTCCTTATCTCATTGAAAGTAAATGGGGAGTTGATTCATATATTTTGAAAGATCTAACTGGTGGCACTTTGGAATTGCCTATTCATGGACAATTCCTAAAGTTTTACTTCTCTTGAAGTATCTTTTTCCATGAGCAGTAGTTAGGATTCTTCCCTAGGTCTCTTAGGGTTGTTTTTGGTCTGAAGTTTTGAGGTTTTCTCTTCCAGTAGATTATGTTTTCTCATTGTATATACAAGAGATACATGTCCCCAACTAGAGCCACTGTTAAACAATTTTTTGGTTCATGCAAAAATCCTTTGAAAATGGCTTGTTCCCTGCAAGTGTTTTGTAAAGTTGTCCTGCCATGCCTGCAATCATAGTTTTGTTTTGAGAAGAAAATCCATAGTGTTTCATGATGTATGCTCTTAGCGCCAAGTAGTTTATTATATCACCTTGCTCCAGTCCAAATTGCACGTGCTGAATTGCAAAACCCAGAAAGATATTCAAATTCTAAGGTCCGCAGGAAAATATTTTTAAAATCTACCACAGTGTCGAAAACCCACAATATTTTTGAAAATCCATGATTTTTTTGGTCTATGTGAAAACCTTCATTATTTTTGAACTTGTGCCTTCCAAATTTTGTGTGCTTATCTTTGATGTCGAAAACCTTGTGTGTTTTTTATCTTTTCCACCGAAAACCCTGTGTGTTTTCGACCCCACACTTCTGCCCTCTTTGTTGGCATTCTCTAACTATGCAAGTCCGACTGGATGGTGGGCTTGGCTCTTCTTGATTGGTTGTCACATGGCCACATGTCAAAATTTTCTAACATGTGATTATGCAACCCCTTGCCACCTGTCTGCGTGGGTCCCAATTCTTCACAGTTGCTTGGTGTAGTTAATGTTCAAATAGGATCTGTGGCTATCACTTGTTCACATGGAAAATTTGCACGAGGTTTATTTCTCACGCTTTTGTGACAATCATCCAATCCTCTAAAAGGTAAAGCTTCTTTTGGTTGGTCCAAGGTGGTGATGTGGTAGCTTGGGGTTGGCTGTCGCATGATCGCATGTTAGAGTTTTCTGACATGTGATCATGCGACAGGGTGCCACGTGTGCTAGGGCCCATTTGTAGTTGTTTGGTGGTCCCATTAGCAAGTGGTGTTGTGGAAATCTTCAGTTGGTCTGAGCTGGTAGGATGATAGATTTTAATGCAGGTGCATGTTAGCGGCTTGTCGCATGTTTGCATGAGCCAATTTTCTAGCTTGCGTGTCATGCCCCGCAAGGGAACCAAGAAATTTGCACAAAGGTTTACTTTGTAAAAGAAAACCTAAGTAGAGTTTTACGAAATTTTTTTTTTTGAACTTTTAAAGTTTGCAATTAACAAAACATAATCTAACTTCTTTCCAAGGTTCCCTTAAATGTAAATTAAAAATTGATAAACTATTAACAACATCTACTAACCATACAAATTCCATTTCAAGTTCTTTATTGGAAAATACTTAAACACATTCATAATTAATTTCCATCTAAAAACTTTTTAAGGATCAATTACTATAATTCCATTTCCTCAAACAAACATATTGCAATAGTACAACAAATGATTCATCAACATTTTACATAACTTGATACATAATAAGATTACATCTTTCCATTAAATAAACATCCCATATAACCCTTTTCCTATGTCTACCCATTATTACATCATTTAAAATTTACATTACATTTAAACTCCTCATAGGAGAATACATAAGTTTACAACAACATGAATAAGTACAAATCTTCATTCTTCAATAGGTGCTCAGACAAATATGAATCTTCAGTTGTTTACATCTGCACAAGATACCTCGATAAAAAGATTTTCCACCCAACCATGTGAAACTGGTAAGGTTTCACCCCCCGTGCTAGGAGATAAACACCAAGCCCACAAGAAGAAACTTACTAGGTTTTACCAGAAAGGGTGGATAACATTTCACACAAGTAAAGTACATTTCACAAGGGATTCTAAGGTTTGGGTAGGAAATCCTAAGCAACAACCTAAGTGAGTGTCATCGCATAGCCCTCACCCCTTGGGTTGTCCTGGTACTAGCCACACTGGGCTCCGGCCCCCAAGTAGGCACATGCGGAAATCGAATGCCTTTCATACAGACAAGCGCCATTCGATCTATACCTACGCATAGGTACCTTCTCCCACTCCCATCCATAGCCTGTCCTAGCGCTAATGGCATGGGCGAGGTACAATTTAATCTTTTTAATGTTTTGAACCCATCCCTTAAATTTTATTAGGTTATCACTTGGTTAACTAACTCATCAGTCGGTTATCCTGGTCTAGCCACTTTAGGGCCCCGGCCCCGCATTGAGAGCCACTCACTTAGGGGTTCCTAGGTTTCCTAACCCTAACCTATTCCCGTTAGGTTTCCCTAGTCAAACCACTAACATGTCCAACAATTTCATTATAACAGACCTACCTAGGATGCTTAGGAGATCACAAAGTTTGACTAGTTTGATTTGTTGATAAAATTGAAAGTAAGAGTTTTGTTTCCATTTTCTAGCCCCCATCCTAACATTTGTCTAAGCATGGAACTAAGAAATCAATTATTTATTTACAACTTAAAAATATTTACACAGTTAAAACATTGAAATAAATAGGCCTCTAGTTCAAACATTTCGTTCATCTAACAAATTTCATTACATAATATAATGATATTTAATATCACTTTGTCCGACAAGTTCTTTAATTATATGTATGTATAACCAAATTCATAATATAAAACTAAACCATCAAAATAATATATCTAAAAAAAAAAACACCTTAACATAAACAATTTGACATATTTCTTCAATTTTAATATTATATTATATATATATAACAATATATATTATATATATATAATATAAGTCTAATTATCAATATCATATGTATTAAATTATTTAACCCATGTTTTCAATTACTACTATCATAAAAATATAATACAAAATTAATTTAAATAAAAATTCAAATTATATTATATATATATAATAATACCTATATTATATATATAAAATATAATATCTACTTAAATTAATGTTAAACATAAATTATATTATACATATAATATATCAACCCTATATTATACATAAAATACCGAAATTGTATTTTTTTCAAAATGCTAAAATTAAATTAAAAAAATGTTTCTTTTTAAAAAAAAACCCTACACGGGGGCCCGCTCCCGTGCGGTACCCCCGGGTACCGCCGACAGCGGTCACTGCCGCACGGCACCCGAAGGTGCCGCCGGCAGCGGACGCTGTCGTCCGGTACTGCGGGACCCGCCGCGGCAGCGGCCCTATTCTATTTTTTTGATTTTATTTTATTATTATTTTTTTAAAACTTTTTAAAAAACACATTTAATAGAATTTATTTTATCTATTACATAATAAGAATATTAAGACAATAGTTAATTAATTAATGAATATTTTAGAATGTCAAACACATAGTAGGTTAATAATTTTATATTTATATATATTTTATTTTATTTTTAAAGGACATATACAGGAAAATATAACTCTTAATAATATTATAAAATACAACGTTATGTATTTTATTTGTTTATCTAACTTCTTATGCATTTTTTAAGGTTTGATATTCTGTGAATTTACATTTTATTTCAGCAAATATTAATATAACCATGATGTTAAAACTATTGAGTTTGCCGATCTAACATAAACAATAATGCACAAACAGACAATAAAATAATTATTTCATATCCTAGGGATTATCAGGGAAAAGCTCCAACCTGGTAAATAGTTCCCTGGTTGACAAAGCCCGTTCCTGCAAAATTTCTTCCGCTGCTCCCTGTTCCTCCGCTCCCAAATTTCTCCTGATTAGCCAAAGTTTTTCCGTTCCCAAAATAGTTTCCAGCCCCCATCTTTCGAACCAATCATCATAGATATAATCTCCTCTCCAACTATTTGGTTGGAGAAGTTTCTATACAGGAAGAAACTTCTCCAACTTCCATAGTCAGTTGGAGGAGAAACTAATTTTCTCCCGTAACAAATAAAGTTTTGTTTATATATTTTTTTTTTATTAAAATATTCTCTAAAATAAGGTTTAATAATAAATTTAATTACTTACCTCACAAGGAATTCACATAGCACAATTGGTAACTAACTAGCCCCAACTTCTAGGAGGTCTCGAGTTCAACTCCCTCCTAGCTAGTTAGTTTTATTACCAAAAGTTATTTTATTTTATCTTATTTTATTTATTTCTTAATTTATTTTTATCAACAACCATAAAGCTAGTGCTATTTGTTAATATAATTAAGTATATATATTTATTTGAATATATATTTATACCTTAATATACCTATATGTGTTCATAAGCATATGTGTGCACCCACATGTTTATGACACATATAGTATAAATGACTCATTATTCGTTTTACTAACATTTTATAACTATATAACCAGAAGATGCAAGGTACAAATAGCAACTCGATCTTAATACTAACATGAAAATCTAAACAGGGATAAGTCACTGAAACAGACATCGATCAACCTAGATAACCTACTGACAAAGTTGAGTATCCCTAACAGTAAGAACAAGATCCAAACCCTAATAATTGATAAACCACATAATATATCCCTACCAGGAACTGACCCGGCACTTCCCACCTAAGGTGAATGATCAAGGATAAAGGTTTTCTTTTGTGAAGCTTGATGATATCTCCATGACAACAACAACGATCGAGGATTTTTAAGGGATCGCTCAGACCTGTGGAGCCAGGTGGAGATGATACCCGGTACCTACAATTCCTGCATCACCAAGAAGAGATACATATACATATAGATATACACATCAGATATATGCAAGCAGATGACTAGGATCGATACATCGTGTGGACCTCACCGAGTGAGTAACTACGACTTCGTCCTGAGTCATGAAAAACACATATGTATCCATAAACCAATTGAGATAAGGGTTAGTATACCATTCATGAGATAAAACATGTAAAACTAATACATTCTTCTAGGATCTCATAAACATATAATCAAAGTAACTATAACTGAGCATATAAATATCATCTGATGAACGTATAATCCTCCATGAAAACATAAACATGAGTGCATAGTTCTAACCATCATAATAAAAAGTATCAAATCATAGTATCACTGTAGGAGAGGTATTACATCCTCCCCCCCTAGAGTTAGGCTTACTCCTGGAAGCCTACAAACAAGTACGGATAAGCATCTCTAATCCTAGTGGCATCTTCCCATGTGGCGGAAGATTCATCATTGGGGTCCCATTGGACCCTTGCCTGCTCTATGCTGCGACCCCTGAGGGTCAGTGTCCGCTGCTGCAGAATACGTATTGGCTCTAAAGCCAGCTGCCCATCCGCTACCTGTAATGCATTCCAATCCAAAACATGAGTCACATCAGGAATATACTTTCTAAGAACTGAAACATGGAATACATCATGAATACGAGCAAGGCTAGGCGGCAAGGCAAGCCGATTGGCTACTGGTCCTATCCTCTCTAGGACCTCGAAAGGACCAACAAACCGGGGTGCCAACTTGGGGCCTTTTCCATAACGGATTGGGCTCTTTCGTGGACGCACCCTCAAAAATACTCTATCACCAGGAGAAAAATGTACATCAATCCTGTGAGCGTCGGCATACTTCTTCTGTCTATCCTGAGCTGTCACAATGTGCTCTCTGATGCGCCTGACCTGATCCTCCATGTCCTGCAACATTTCAGGCCCTAAAAGTACCCTGTCCTCCAACTGATCCCAGCTTAAGGGAGTACGACAAGGGCGGCCATACAATGCCTGAAAAGGGGACATGCCTATGGAACTGTGATAACCATTGTTATATGCAAATTCTACCAAGTAGAGGTACTCCTCCCAATGGGTCTGCCTGTCCATAACATACATCCTGAGCATATCCTCGAGGACCTGATTGACTCGCTCTGTCTGTCCATCTGTCTCCGAGTGATAGGCTGAACTAAAGTTAAGCTGAGTCCCTAAAGCATGCTGAAGTGATGTCCAAAGAGCTGAGGTGAATACTGGATCACGATCAGATATGATTTTCCTAGGAATACCGTGGAGTCTCACAATATCCTTCATAAATATTCTGGCCACAGAAGATGCTGAATAGGAAGACTGTATAGGAGAGAAATGAGCTACCTTGGTCAGCCTATCCACCGTTACCATGATAGCATCATGTCTCCTAGGAGTAACTGGAAGTCCCACTATAAAATCCATGGAAATGTTATCCCATTTCCATTCTGGCACTAGGTGAGGTTGCAATAGACCTGCAGGGTGCTGATGCTCAGCCTTCACTCTCTGACACTCTAAACATCTAGCCACGTAGTCTGCTATATCCCTCTTCATCCCTGACCAGTAGTACAATGGTCGTAGGTCGGCATACATTTTCTTCACCCCTAGATGTGCTGAATAGGGCGCCTTGTGGCTTTCCGAAAGGATAAGCGCACGAAGATCTCTGGCCATGGGAACATAGATTCTATTCTGTTGTTTTAGCAACCCTACTGAATCCAATGAGTATCCTGAGAAGCGACCTTCCAAAGGCCTTCCCGATTCTATCTCCGACTTAACTTCCTGGAACCAAGGGTCAGAAGTAAGGGCCTCCCTGATTCTGCTCTCCAGATCTGTGCTAAGGGTCATAACTGAAAGAGTATGTCGGCGCCTACTCAGAGCATCTGCCACCACATTCGTTTTACCTTGAACATACTTAACTTTGAACTCATATTCGCATAAAAATTCCATCCACCTTCACTGCCTAGCATTGAGATTGGGTTGGGAGAAGATGTACTGAAGACTTCTATGATCTGTTTGGAGTTCAAACTTGTGACCCAACAGAAAGTGTCTCCATTTCACCAAGGCATGAACAACTGCTGCAAGTTCAAGGTCGTGGGTGGGGTATTTGAGTTCATGATCCTTGAGTTTCCTTGACTCATAAGCCACAACCTTTCCTTCTTGCATAAGAACTGCCCCGATCCCCTCTAGAGAAGCATCTGTGCATACTACAAAATTTTTGGATGACTCGGGAACTACCAAAATTGGAGCACTGGTCAATCTATCTTTCAGGGTTTGGAAAGCGGCCTCACACTTTTCTGACCAAACAAACTTCTTACCCTTCCTTTGAAGTGAAGTAATGGGGTGAGCAACCCGAGAAAAATCTTTGACAAACCTTCTGTAATACCCAGCTAAACCCATAAAACTGCGAATCTCAGGAACATTAGTAGGAGTTGGCCACCCTACTATGGCTTGAATTTTATCTGGGTCAACAGAAATGCCATTTCCTGATATGACATGCCCAAGATACTTAACCTTAGTTTGAAAGAATTCACACTTTTCAGCATTTGCATACAGTTGGTTCTCCCTAAGGCACTGCAATACTTGCCGAAGATGAACCTCGTGTTCTTCAAGAGTTTTGGAGTAAACCAAGATATCATCTAAGAACACTATCACAAATTTGTCCAAGTAAGTTCTAAACACTCCATTCATCAAGCTCATAAATACAGAAGGAGCATTTGTTAACCCAAAGGGCACCACCGTGAACTCATAATGGCCATACCTGGTGCGAAAAGCTGTTCTATGAATATCAGCTTCTTGAATTCTCAGTTGATGATAGCCTGACTTGAGATCTATCTTAGAGAATATTTTTGCCCCTTTCATCTGATCAAATAGATCATCAATGCGAGGTAGAGGATACCAATTTTTGATAGTAACCTTGTTCAGTTGACGATAGTCAATACATAATCGGAGGGATCCATCTTTCTTCTTTACAAATATCACTGGCGCTCCCCAAGGTGACACACTAGGTCTTATAAACCCTTTTTCTAAAAGTTCTTCTAGCTGAACCTTGAGTTCCTCAAGTTCTTGCGTGGTCATACGGTACGGGGCTTTGGAAATTGGTTCTGCTCCTGGCACTAAATCAATTTGGAAATCTATGTCCCTCTTAGGTGGCATCCCTGGAATTTCCTTTGGAAAAACATCCAAGTATTCCTGTAAAAGGGGGTGATCTAATGATATCTCCCTACTCTCTTCTTGATCTAACTCCTCCATTGTGACTGCAAAAAGTTGGCATCCTTTGCGCATGCACCTCTTAAGCTGCATCGCGGAAATCATGCGGAGAGAGATGGATGATGGAACCCCAATAATCTTCTTAGTTTTCCCCAAGTCATCAATGCATTGAACACTTTTGTTTCGACAATCCAAAGTGGCTTTGTGAGCATCCAACCAATCCATGCCCAACACTACTCCATATGATCCCAAAGGAATCACTCTAAGATCCACTAAGGTAGAGAAAGGTCCAAGTTCCAAACTACAACTTTGAACACAGGCGTCAGAGACTACCCTTGCCCCGGAGGCTAGTTCAACTTGCCACCTATCTTCCTTCCTTACTGCCTTCAGCCCACATTGCTCTACTAAAGAGGATGAAATAAAAGAATCTGTTGCTCCTGAATAAAACAAAACGGTGGTAGAGATACCCTTTAACAAACCTGGAGTTTCAATGACTGTCCCCTGACTATTGGCTTGTCCATGGTTTGCAGCAGAAAATGCTCGATGGGATCTGCCTGAGTTACCTACTGTAGGTTCTGAAGTGGCCTGTCTAAAACTAACTGCTGAAGAAGATTTCTGAGGGCAATTAACTGCGATGTGCCCATGCTGCCCACAAGAGTAACATCCGGTGTTTTTGACAAAATTTCTTCCTACAGAAGGTGCACTAGATTGCTGGTAGCTACCCCGACTAGAGTTCTGGGGCATACTCTGAGCTGGTTGACGGTTTGGGAATTGTTTTGCACGTTGCCAGTTGCGAGGGTTATTAAATTGAGAACTCCCACTTTTATTTTTGTTTCCATTCTGATTGTTGCTGTAGTTGTTGCTGACAAACTTCCTTTTGTGTTGGTTCTGGTTTCCTTTAGGTGGATAGTTCTTAGGTGTGCCTTGAAATTGATTCCCTGACCCAACCTGGAAAGTATTGCCACCTTGGCCACTGGTTCGACTCCCTACCCCCAAGGCTATGTTTTGTTCTTCAAGACGAGCCTTAATGACTGCTTCATTTATAGTCTGAGGTTCAAACATTCTTACACTGCAGGCCAAACGACTGTTGAGCCCTCTGAGAAAGTGTTGAGTTAACATAGGTTCGTCATCCTTAAACCCTGAATATGGCTTGAGTTCCAAGAACTTCCTCTCATAGTCATCCACTGACATATTAAGCTGTCTTAGATTATGAAATTCTTTGGCTCTGTCCCGCCTCCAATGGTCAGACAGAAATTTAGCTCGGAAAAGTTCTAGGAATAGTTCCCAAGAAAGGGTGGTGATGTCTAAGTGAAGTTTCTCTCTTTCTGTTTCCCACCATGTGGATGCAAAGTCTCTAAGGTGAATGACTACAAACCGGGCTTTGGTGTTACTGTGGTATGGGTGCATGGAGAAAAGCCTTTCTAATTCTAGCAACCAAGTTTGTGCGGAAGTTCCACCTTGTGTTCCCTTAAATGGGTTTGTCTTGGTTCTAAGGAGATCCCGCATATGAGAAGCCCGTAGGGCATCCTCTTCCAATGTCTGGTCTCTCCTCCTAGGACTTCTTTCTCTTTCCTCATGGTGAGTGCCATTCTCCCCATGCTGGCCTCTGTCCTGCCCTGCCTCTAACCTCTGAAGGATTTTTTGTAGTAACTCTGTTACTTGGGCTCCCTGAAAGCCTCCTGATTGATTGTTAGATTGTTCCCCTTGTTCCTCGTATTGTTCTTCTTCTTGAGAATCTTCGTGTTGGGATCTAGGAGGAGCATTTTGGGCACCTCCTCTACGACCACGGGTTACGGGTGGCATCCTGCCATGAGTTAAGAAGAATGATGAGTTTATGGTTTTTGATTTTCATTTTGAGTTTTCCTAAGGTGTAGTGTAAGTTTAAGGTACATGGACCCAATTTCTTTAGGTCCCAGTGTAGCAACCTGGCTCTGATACCAAATATGTCATGCCCCGCAAGGGAACCAGGAAATTTGCACAAAGGTTTACTTTGTAAAAGAAAACCTAAGTAGAGTTTTACGAAAAAAAAATTTTTGAACTTTTAAAGTTTGCAATTAACAAAACATAATCTAACTTCTTTCCAAGGTTCCCTTAAATGTAAATTAAAAATTGATAAACTATTAACAACATCTACTAACCATACAAATTCCATTTCAAGTTCTTTATTGGAAAATACTTAAACACATTCATAATTAATTTCCATCTAAAAACTTTTTAAGGATCAATTACTATAATTCCATTTCCTCAAACAAACATATTGCAATAGTACAACAAATGATTCATCAACATTTTACATAACTTGATACATAATAAGATTACATCTTTCCATTAAATAAACATCCCATATAACCCTTTTCCTATGTCTACCCATTATTACATCATTTAAAATTTACATTACATTTAAACTCCTCATAGGAGAATACATAAGTTTACAACAACATGAATAAGTACAAATCTTCATTCTTCAACAGGTGCTCAGACAAATATGAATCTTCAGTTGTTTACATCTGCACAAGATACCTCGATAAAAAGATTTTCCACCCAACCATGTGAAACTGGTAAGGTTTCACCCCCCGTGCTAGGAGATAAACACCAAGCCCACAAGAAGAAACTTACTAGGTTTTACCAGAAAGGGTGGATAACATTTCACACAAGTAAAGTACATTTCACAAGGGATTCTAAGGTTTGGGTAGGAAATCCTAAGCAACAACCTAAGTGAGTGTCATCGCATAGCCCTCACCCCTTGGGTTGTCCTGGTACTAGCCACACTGGGCTCCGGCCCCCAAGTAGGCACATGCAGAAATCGAATGCCTTTCATACAGACAAGCGCCATTCGATCTGTACCTACACATAGGTACCTTCTCCCACTCCCATCCATAGCCTGTCCTAGCGCTAATGGCATGGGCGAGGCACAATTTAATCTTTTTAATGTTTTGAACCCATCCCTTAAATTTTATTAGGTTATCACTTGGTTAACTAACTCATCAGTCGGTTATCCTGGTCTAGCCACTTTAGGGCCCCGGCCCCGCACTGAGAGCCACTCACTTAGGGGTTCCTAGGTTTCCTAACCCTAACCTATTCCCGTTAGGTTTCCCTAGTCAAACCACTAACATGTCCAACAATTTCATTATAACAGACCTACCTAGGATGCTTAGGAGATCACAAAGTTTGACTAGTTTGATTTGTTGATAAAATTGAAAGTAAGAGTTTTGTTTCCGTTTTCTAGCCCCCATCCTAACATTTGTCTAAGCATGGAACTAAGAAATCAATTATTTATTTACAACTTAAAAATATTTACATAGTTAAAACATTGAAATAAATAGGCCTCTAGTTCAAACATTTCATTCATCTAACAAATTTCATTACATAATATAATGATATTTAATATCACTTTGTCCGACAAGTTCTTTAATTATATGTATGTATAACCAAATTCATAATATAAAACTAAACCATCAAAATAATATATCTAAAAAAAAAAACACCTTAACATAAACAATTTGACATATTTCTTCAATTTTAATATTATATTATATATATATAACAATATATATTATATATATATAATATAAGTCTAATTATCAATATCATATGTATTAAATTATTTAACCCATGTTTTCAATTACTACTATCATAAAAATATAATACAAAATTAATTTAAATAAAAATTCAAATTATATTATATATATATAATAATACCTATATTATATATATAAAATATAATATCTACTTAAATTAATGTTAAACATAAATTATATTATACATATAATATATCAACCCTATATTATACATAAAATACCGAAATTGTATTTTTTTCAAAATGCTAAAATTAAATTAAAAAAATGTTTCTTTTTAAAAAAAAACCCTACACGGGGGCCCGCTCCCGTGCGGTACCCCCGGGTACCGCCGACAGCGGTCACTGCCGCACGGCACCCGAAGGTGCCGCCGGCAGCGGACGCTGTCGTCCGGTACTGCGGGACCCGCCGCGGCAGCGGCCCTATTCTATTTTTTTGATTTTATTTTATTATTATTTTTTTAAAACTTTTTAAAAAACACATTTAATAGAATTTATTTTATCTATTACATAATAAGAATATTAAGACAATAGTTAATTAATTAATGAATATTTTAGAATGTCAAACACATAGTAGGTTAATAATTTTATATTTATATATATTTTATTTTATTTTTAAAGGACATATACAGGAAAATATAACTCTTAATAATATTATAAAATACAACGTTATGTATTTTATTTGTTTATCTAACTTCTTATGCATTTTTTAAGGTTTGATATTCTGTGAATTTACATTTTATTTCAGCAAATATTAATATAACCATGATGTTAAAACTATTGAGTTTGCCGATCTAACATAAACAATAATGCACAAACAGACAATAAAATAATTATTTCATATCCTAGGGATTATCAGGGAAAAGCTCCAACCTGGTAAATAGTTCCCTGGTTGACGAAGCCCGTTCCTGCAAAATTTCTTCCGCTACTCCCTGTTCCTCCCCTCCCAAATTTCTCCTGATTAGCCAAAGTTTTTCCGTTCCCAAAATAGTTTCCAGCCCCCATCTTCCGAACCAATCATCATAGATATAATCTCCTCTCCAACTATTTGGTTGGAGAAGTTTCTATACGGGAAGAAACTTCTCCAACTTCCATAGTCGGTTGGAGGAGAAACTAATTTTCTCCCGTAACAAATAAAGTTTTGTTTATATTTTTTTTTTTTATTAAAATATTCTCTAAAATAAGGTTTAATAATAAATTTAATTACTTACCTCACAAGGAATTCACATAGCACAATTGGTAACTAACTAGCCCCAACTTCTAGGAGGTCTCGAGTTCAACTCCCTCCTAGCTAGTTAGTTTTATTACCAAAAGTTATTTTATTTTATCTTATTTTATTTATTTCTTAATTTATTTTTATCAACAACCATAAAGCTAGTGCTATTTGTTAATATAATTAAGTATATATATTTATTTGAATATATATTTATACCTTAATATACCTATATGTGTTCATAAGCATATGTGTGCACCCACATGTTTATGACACATATAGTATAAATGACTCATTATTCATTTTACTAACATTTTATAACTATATAACCAGAAGATGCAAGGTACAAATAGCAACTCGATCTTAATACTAACATGAAAATCTAAACAGGGATAAGTCACTGAAACAGACATCGATCAACCTAGATAACCTACTGACAAAGTTGAGTATCCCTAACAGTAAGAACAAGATCCAAACCCTAATAACTGATAAACCACATAATATCTCCCTACCAGGAACTGACCCGGCACTTCCCACCTAAGGTGAATGATCAAGGATAAAGGTTTTCTTTTGTGAAGCTTGATGATATCTCCATGACAACAACAACGATCGAGGATTTTTAAGGGATCGCTCAGACCTGTGGAGCCAGGTGGAGACGATACCCGGTACCTGCAATTCCTGCATCACCAAGAAGAGATACATATACATATAGATATACACATCAGATATATGCAAGCAGATGACTAGGATCGATACATCGTGTGGACCTCACCGAGTGAGTAACTACGACTTCGTCCTGAGTCATGAAAAACACATATGTATCCATAAACCAATTGAGCTAAGGGTTAGTATACCATTCATGAGATAAAACATGTAAAACTAATACATTCTTCTAGGATCTCATAAACATATAATCAAAGTAACTATAACTGAGCATATAAATATCATCTGATGAACGTATAATCCTCCATGAAAACATAAACATGAGTGCATAGTTCTAACCATCATAATAAAAAGTATCAAATCATAGTATCACTGTAGGAGAGGTATTACATTGCGAACATGCGACAAACCCTTTTGTGGTAGAGGTAGCGTCAGCAATTATGAGGAAGGAAATGGGAAGTGGTGTGTTGCATGTTCACATAGCCCATTTCTGAGCTATGCAATCATGTGACAACTGTTTGGCATCGCCGTTGCAGAGTTAACCTGAGGTGTTTGGATGGGTTAAAAACACAAGCCCATGAAATGCATGGTGACCATTTGCTTTCATTTTTAAATCTCTGAGAACATTTCCTACAACTAGAAAGGATTGAAATTGATGACAGAAAGGGCCAGAGTTGGTAAAACTAATTTTTTCCACTGCTCCAGTGTGCTCTAGGGTGTGAGGTGATTGCAGAAGAGGAGTGTCTTGCCGTAGGGGAGTAAATGAAATGTACCAAAAGTAGTTGCAGGGTCACTTTCAGTTTGAATTTTGTAGATTTTTTATTGATCTTCGGTGCCTTTTTAGAGTTTCTCATGATTGAAGATCTGATGTTGATTAAATACATTAGACTGTTTGAGCTTGCATGCTACGGCTTGATCCCTATCTTGTCTATGGTAACTCCTCAGTGGGGTTAGGTGTTTTTGAATTTTTGAGTTTGAAATGATCATTGTGCTTGCATTGTAACCTTGTTATAAAGGGATTTCAATGATCATTTGAGGTTATTGGGAGTTAGGTATTCAAACTTTTGGGTTGTGAGTCGTCTTCTCAGTTTGAATTGTAATGACTTGTCTTGATTTTTTTTTACAGTTGAAAGAAAGTTGTAGGTCTAAGCTGTAGTTTGCAAGCAGGGTTCCTTTGGATGGATTGTATACATTTGAGGATTCTTCATACTTAATGTAGGCACCTGATTCTTGTCTCTCCTTTGTGTCAACATAGATAAATTTTGAGCTTTCTAGTTCATTGCATAACCAGTTTATGTATGTGCCCTCATTCTTGAGTTCTAATCCAGGATTAGATGAAATGATGCTCTAGATGGGACATAGATTTATCTTTTTTCTATGTAAGGATGCTCTGTAAGTAGTAAAGGAGATTGTAAATGTGTTTATGGCTTTGAATCTCAGATATATTCTGGTGTGTGTGTGTATTCTATCTAAGAAACCTTGCCCAATGGATGAGGCATTGGCCTAGATAAGTACTTCTTTGTTGACATGTCCTAATTGAGGTTGTTATGATTCAAATGCATAAGGTAAGAACCATCCTTAAGTTTTTAGTATTTGGTTGTCTGTGTTTCTACCCATAGTAATGGAGAGTCAATGAGTGTGTGGTTAACACTTAGTACTTTCTTAATATCCTATTATCTGTTATTCAAACCTAGTTCTTGGTGTATGAAGTATATTTTATACTACGTTAGGTGCACCCACCTTGGTTTTGCAGAGACAAAAGTAGAAGAGGGCATATTAAGTCCCTATAGTTGGTCCAATTACCCTAAGACCTCATAACATTTTGGAGTTAACCATTCCTAAAATCCATCTAAGGGTACATTGGCAGCCTATTAGAGCATAAGCATCATTTTGGACACCAACACCATACTTGGAACTAACCACTCCTAACATTAGTCTCAAGGCATATTGGCAACCCTAAGTGGTGTAAGCATTTTCAAACCCCAACAAGAAACAAGACATGACATTCATGGATGAGTTCGTGCACCTTGCAAATCACCCAATTATTGAGTATGCGACTTCATATGAGTTCTATGAGTCTGAATGGATTAAGATCCTACTGAGAAGAATACATGATGACCTATTTTGGATAGGAGAAGTTCCAATTCACATTAATTTAGATCTCATTTATGAGATGACATGACTATCCAAGATTGGTGCCATTCTTCCTACTAGTGGGAATGTTAGGTGGAGAAAGCTTGTAAGTCTCATAGTGATAAGTGTGGCATGACAATTGAGCTAATACAAGAGAAGGATATAAAGCTAATATCTATGATACTTGGTTATAAGTTCCAACATGCTAATAGAGTGAATAGTGTGTTTGCGGCAACAATTTTGGAAAGTATCAGAATTGTAAGGGAAAATGGAGAGTTTAACCTATGTGAGATCCTATGCGCACAGTTGTTAGACAATATTAGAGCCATCAAGCATGATAAGAGAAAAAGTGTTTAGATTTGGGTCACTAATCATTTACATGTACTTCCATATTGTTGGTAAAGTATCAGATCTTTATCTTAATAGGAGTCTACCCAAAATGCCACAAATTTCATTCAAGGCATCATCTGAGAGAACCTTGAAAGATTTCATGGATTTAGAAATAAAGAAATTCATAATCAGAATACAGAGAAGGTATAGGATACTTGAGATTATTGTGGAGAAGTATAAGGAAAACATTTGATTCATGGTAGAGACAGACATCACATGCATGGAAGCTATAGAGCCTAGAACTAAGTGGATTCATCCACTTGGTTATGAAGTGGAGGAACATATTTTGAAAGCCTATGCACAAGTTCTCTTATCTGCACCAAAAGATCCTAATGAATCAAGATGGGGTACTTATGAGGAGGAAATAAGACAAGTAGACTTTGTCTTGTACAGTGTAGTAACAAAAAGAAAGGCATCTAAAATCACATCAGACATTCTAAAAATTCATGGTTTTACACAAGCAGATCTAGATAAAGCTAGGGAAGACAAGATTGTAATGCAACTTGAGAGCACACCCTCTTCAGAAGTGAAAAAAAAGAAGATAGATGATCTTAAGGAGAAGAAGAAAAGGAGAGAAGAAAACAATCCTACGCCCACACCTACTATTGATCTGGAGTCCACTCCACCTCTCGAGCCTAGCAAGATGCCCAAAAGGAAGAAGCAGACTGGTGCAAGCCACCCATCCTCTAGGACAACAAGAAGAAAAGGGAGAAACACTCAAGCACCTCCTAAGGTAGGATTCAAACTGAATCTTGAAGTGTTGAGAACCAGAGTAGTAGACGAAGGAAGAATTGATCAAATAGCTAGGTTTTATGATAAGTATCATGAAATTGACAAATCAAAAATCCATAGTATGATTATCAAGCACATGATTAAGTTCAAGAAGACAGTTCTGGAAGTTAAGACATTCATTCCGGATAATGTATGAAACATTCTAGATTCTTTGAAGAGACAAGCTATAGAAGAAGATTTCAGGATAAGAGAAAAGTCACTTGATGATAACCACCTAGTTTGTTCAGTTGAAGAGAAAGCATTGTTATTAGATTTGGTGAAGCCTCACCTAAGAACTAAGCTCAGAACTCTGCAAATTATGAAAAAAGAATATGAGTTGGTTGCAAAGTAAACAAAGAATGCATTTGAGAAGGTATTTTTGGATAGACACATGTATCCACCCTCTAAGCCTACAACTCAAGTTCCCTCTGCTCAAGCCAAGGAGTCAGAGATCCATGATGCACCGATGATAGGTCCACATTATTCTTCACCCATGTTTGAATCTAAGGATGAAACAATTGTGATAGCTTATGTAGAAATATCCATGGTGGTGATATACAAAGATCTTGATAAGTTTGATGAAGCCTTTGCGAGCACTCAGGAAGCTAAGATTATATGTGCTGAAGAATTCCCTAAGCAACAAGAAGAAGTTTAGATTGAAGACATAACTAGATAGGAAGAAGAGAAGGAAGATGGACTTGTAGATGAGCCCTCTATTGAAATACCTATGAAGGTAAAGAGTGAAGTTATGGATAACGCACTCCTTACCCCTAAGCCCTCAATGTCATTTTTGTCAAGTTTGACCCCTAATACAACAAGTTTAGACTCATGGGGAGATCAAAGAAGATCTAGTGAAAATAAGTGTATTAGCAATGGAGAAAGAAAAAGAGAAACAAGTAATGAGGAATCCATTATTTGTTGAATCAATAAGCATACTGAACAACCTATTGCCCGAGGAAAAGAATGTAATAAAATTTCATTTAGTGGATGATGTAAGAAGCGTCCTATCAAGTTTTAAAACAAATTTCTCAAGCCTTGAAGAAGCAACATCTAAGATTGCATAAGAGAAATATCTCAAGAAGAGACTGAATGAATTGATAGAAAATTTATCACTTGACCTCAATTCTCTTAAGGTTGGTCAAGCTATGCTAAAGGAGTTAGCAACAAAAGGAAGGAAAGTAATTTCTAACTCTATGAATAAAGACAAACTTACTTCAGACCTTTCAAAGAAGATTCAGGAAGCTGAATCTATGATGGAAGCTATGAGAAAATAAGTGGAAGATCCCACTTAGGATATTAACATGTGTAATAATGTCTATCAAGGTTAGTTGGACAAAATTGAGAAGGTAGAAAAGGAGATTGCTAAGATAAGAACTAGACAAGAATAATTGAGACATGCACTTGCACCCTCTCTAGATGTGTTGAATTAAAACATCAAGGAGATAGATGTCACGATAGTGATATATGATCAAGGTCTGTTTATAGACTTGGAAAACATGGAGAAGCTAACCTATGCATTATGCACCCATCTACAGACAGTTGATGCACTGAAGGCTTTTTGGCAACAAGAAATTGCAAACCTTCAGATTGCATACCATGATGTATTTTCTATGTAAGTATTTGAAGATTCATTTTTTGAGCACCTTTGTCATTAATGTCAAAGGGGGACTAGAGTAATATGGGAGTAGTGTATATCATATAAAAGGGAGTAGAGTATATATGAAAAAGGGAGATAGAAGAATGTATGATGTACAAAAAGGATAAGATAAAAGATAGAAAGTTTTTGTAAAGATGTAGTTTAGCAACTTTTCCATATTCCTTTGTTGCCATTAATGACAAAGGGGGCGATTGTTGGAAATTTGACTATACTAGTGTACATGACTAATTTTAGTGTTGTCCTTATAGTAACAAAGTCATATGAATTTTTGAGGTCAACACAATAACTTAGAAGATTAGAATTTGGCTAAGTATGGAAAATAGAGCAGTCAATGAAGCACCTAATGAACAAAGCATCAACACACATGTGAATGATCAAGTTTTGATATGCACCCTTGAAGATAAGCTTTTGAGTATTTTAGTAAGCTATGGTTAAGAACACATCATCAGATGTTATAGTATAAAGAAATTACATTGAGTTGAAGTGACACATATAGTGAGCGGTAGAATAGAACAGAGCATGCAACCGATAGGAAAGATTTTGATTAGCAATTTTTATTTTTTTTTGTAAAGGCTATGCACTTATTGTAAATATGTTGTAAACATTTTAATAGTAATGTATGTAAGCACACTTAATCCAATTCATTTGGAAGCATTGTATGTAATAGGTTATAGGCCGACTTAGTAAATAGTTTTGGGTGCACCTATAAATAAGACATGCACTTTTGTATTTGAGCATGATGAGTTGTTAGAAGATGGAATAGAAGAGAAGAAGTATGCAAAGAGAAATAAGAATGACATAGAGAGTTACAAGAGGTTAAAGCATCAATGAAAAAAAGGGACTGATTAGACAAGAAGTGTCATAACAACAGTTCACCCTTGCATATATTGTGAGTATCTAATATCCAGGAGGTTGTAGCCTTCTCTATTGAGCAGTGAGCTCTGGCAGTGAGCCTTCCACCCCTAATAGGGTTTGTTACTTCAATACTCCTAACAAGGTCTGACCTTTGACAACATAATTGTACTAAAGCATTTTAATGACTTCTCCTAACAGGGAAATGAAACTTTAACAGGTTCATTATACATAGTACAATTATTAGTGGGTATTAATTCCCACCAAGGTTTTTACTTTGGCCAAGGTTTCCCCATAATCATATCTAGTGTTATGTGTTATGGTTGAAAGCTTATTTTCTTTGATATTCATTTTAGTATATAATTAATTGGATTAAAATTAAAGAAGGAAAAAAACATTAATATTATAGAACACTAATTCATCCCCCCTCTCAGTGTTCCCATTCCTAACAGTTGGTCTCATCAAGATTCCTAGGAAAAATAGAGGACTCATACAAATTCTCCTAACTAGAACGTTATAAGTAGGACTCAAGGTAATAACACTCATGCATAAGGGAATGAAAAAAAGATATATAATGAAAATATACAATTTAAAAGAGATATGAAATTCAATTAAAAAAGTTAGAAAATTTAAAGCACATACAAAAATCAAATATAAAGACCAAATGAAAAGAATGCAAAGTAGATATAGTAATGAAAAGATGATCTAACTACCAAATTATAAGTATGTAGAAGAGTCGGGTTAACCAAAAATGTACTTTTTGAAAAGGTAAGGAATGCAAATGGGTAGACCAATTCTCCTTTTCATGAATTTTACATTTTGGAAAGAAGATGCTCCACTTGGTTCAAGAGGAGACTCAAACACTAAGTGGGACAGTGATCCTTCTCTAAATATGTAATGATGAAAATGGAAATGATAGGAAAATGTAATGTAGATGATAAATTATACAAGTTACTAAATAATAGGAAATAATAGATTGATATGGATTGACAGAGAGTTGAAATGCACAAAAATAGAAACCAGATCACATATATGACATATGGCTAAAATCTGGGAACACAAAGGAAATGGTGATTTGTACTTGGGTTTAAGATGACAATGGAGATCTCTACCTAATGTTTTTATCTAAATTTTCTAGGGATCTTCTAACAGTGTATGATATTTTTGGATCTTATTTGATGACTTCATAACCTGTTCTTGCACATAGAAAAATGGGGAAAAAGGTTATCTATAAGGGTTTTCCTCTGTCAAAACCCTATTTATGAATCAACCTTAAAATAGAAATGAAATTTCATAAAGGAAAGTATGTAAAAAGGTAAATGTTTGATTCACCTTACATAAAATCTCATGACATATGCTTAAATCATTCATATTCATGAAGATGCTTGAACGTACTTGAAATCAAGCAGTAGACCTTGGAATTTAATGTATAATTAAGGATCCCCTCAAAAATGCATATCTCTATTAATGCCACTTCTAGATCTTGAATGTAGATATGCTTGATAATTGCTTGTTATGAAGGAGAGAATGTGAATTGAAGGAAGGATCTTCTTTCTTGATTGAGAATTCATCTACTTGGGAATCATGGGAGATACAATTGATTGAATTGGATAAGATTTCATGTTAATTGAATGATCTTGAATAATTAGAGACTTGGATAAAATTGATCTTGGATTCTTGCCTTCAAATCTTGAATCCAATTTCTCAATTACTCTTGATTTATTGAAAAAATTGATAGTAATTGCTTGCACCTGATAATGGATACCAAAATGAGAAGAGATATCTGGTTTTAATACTTAATACATAATTTGAATTCAAAAATAATCTAGGCCAACCAAAGGATCAAATCTCCCATTAATACCCCAACAAAAGGCCCTAGGCCAAATTTGGGCCCTGATCCTCAATGACACAAAACCATTGGTGTTCTGTACCCTAGAGAATGGGCCATAATTTTAATGGGATGTTAGGATAGCTAAAAAGATGTAGGAGAAAGAATTAAAAGTTTTTAGGATCAAGAACAACATAGATTTTGACCTCAAAATCACCAAAATGGGGTCTAATAGGTCCTAATAAAATATCTAGTAATGGGTGCTAGCTTTTTAGGATGATATAATACCATATATGTCACTACTACATTTGGGGCCAAATTTTGATGACCATTTGTCAAATTTGCAATGCTCATTTGTCAGAATTTTGACACATGAGTCCGTCACCATTTTTCCATAGAAGATTGCAACAGAAGACCTACCTATCGGTTTATTGACACCTTCTCATGTCGGAAAGTTGCAAATGACAACAGCTTTGAAATGTCATTTCCTATGGTTCATCCATCAGAATTCTAATAACAAGACCTATTGGAAATATACAATCTTTGTTGGAACTGACTTTCAAGCCATATTAATTCCGATGGTATAACTGTTGGAATACCAACAGTTAGCATCATATTTCGACAGATCTACCTGTCAGTGATATGGCCTCACTATCAAAAGTTCTGTTGAAAATGTTCTCTTTAAGACACTTAAACTTTTAGAATAGCGATAGTTATGCACTATTCTCCAAGAGGTATTCCTGTCGAATGTATAGCATTACTGTCACACTAAATGTCAAAAATTATTTTTTTCCAACATTTTGTCTGTCGAATGCATAGCGCTTCTGTCAGAATTAATTATGAATTGTCAAAAAACCGACGGATAGGCACATTAAAGTTAACACAACTCAAGAGACCATCATAGGTTGTCTCTTTCTTCAATCTATATTATTGATAGAATGTTTTACCTTTCATTAGCTCATCAAATCTGGGGATTTGAAAGAATTTAATAGAATATTTTCATGACAACATATATTATTTAAGTTGATGTTGCATGAATTTATCTACTTCGTGCACTTGTAGACTATGAGGATGGTGATAAAGAAGCATTTCCATGGGAGGAGATGCTTCTTCATCGCAGTCTTCATAGTATACAAGTGCGCTAAGTAGATAAATTCATGAAACATCAATTAAATAATATACATTGTCATGAAAATATTTTATTAAATTCTTTCAAATCCATAGATTTGATGAGCTAATGAAAGGTAAAACATTCTATCAATAATATAGACCGAAGAAAGAGACAACCTATGATGGTCTCTTGAGCTGTGTTATCTTTAGTCCTAGCTACCTATCAATTGTTGAGAATAATCACCGCCTTGCATTTATGTACACTGCATAAATTGATCACAGTCTCACAAATTTTTTTTACACTTGTACATCTCATCAATACTGGAGGCCTAAAGTAATTTTATATGATCACAAGCACATTTCGTGCATGGATGAGAAAACACTATCCAAAGTTTCTAGATAACCATTTTTGAGAAGAGGAATGAGTGGAGGCCAAAGAAGGGATAATTGTGAAGGTTTTATAGATGTAGGTTACTGAATCATCATCTTTGCACTGGTACTCAATTTGGCCTCCACTCCATATACATCTTCTCAAAATCTAAAAACTCTCCATCATTGATTCTCATCATTTTTTTAGCATCTCCGTGGACTAAGACCTTAAATTATTGAGCTTCTCTTTGTTTCAAGAATTGTTTAACATTCTCTACTTAACAGGGCCAACCATGTGAAGGTGGAAGCTCACCTAGCCCCTCCTAGGAGCCTCTTATGACCCTTTACAACATTTTAAGACCTCTAAGATGTATTCTTAGGGATTGTAAAGGGTCATAAAGGGTCCTGGGACACAACAGCTGAGAAAAATAAATGTAGGCATCATGGTCACAATTTTTTGGAGACACAACATAATTGAGTGGTTTTTCGAGATGATGCAAAGTAGTGGTTACTTTGCATCATCTGGGAATAGCACTCAATTATGTTGTGTCTCCAAAAAATTGTGACCATGATGCCTACATTTATGTTTCTTAGCTATTGTGATATGTACATCCTAGTTTGTCGTTGTTGCAACAATAGAGCCTATATTCCACAACAAAAAGGAAGACATCTTTTTAGCTTGGGTCTCGATCCTACCCCAATTATTGAAGGATCCAGGGCCAGGCTCGAAAGATGTCTTCCCATTCTGTCTACAACATTGTGTCCATCCATGATCTTAGGAACATCATCATCTTTCCACTCTTCATTTGCCAAAATATATCGCTTCTTCAAGCTTGCAGAGTAATCTTATTAATAAAAGAACTCTTGCCAACATTAGGGTATCCATAGATCAAAATAGTTGATGTTATTGGTGCTTATGCTCAAGGATATCGATTCACTATTTTGAAACGGCCAAATCATTTTTATTTCAATTGTAGAGAAAAGGAGTGGGAGAAAATGAGCAGGTGAAAGCTGATTGAGAGCAAGAGAAGGCATTGCATTTTATTTGATCATAAATGCTCTCTAAAATGACCAATCATGTTTTCTATTCGATTCCTTTTTGTGTTTTTATTTCCCATATTCAGTAGATAAAAATCATGGTGGTAGCCACTTAGCCATCTTTTTGATGTTCGAGGTATTTTACAAAGATACAGGTATGTGGATTTATCATTCAATTGCTTGCAGTTATTGGTCAAATACAAATATTTTGTCATGTTGCAAGGGCAAGATATCAATTTGGTGTTTTTGGTTTATGTTAAAAGTTGATTTGGTAAAATCCTCAAAAAACACACTACATGTTCTAAAATGTAAAGAAGTTGAATGCTAAATGTAAGATATCTATCTCATCCATAGTAATCAAAAGAAAGGACATGAAACTTATAAGGAGATTTACCAAACCAAAAATATAAGAGAATAGGAAAAATGGATTGGTACCTTATGAATTAGTTTTTGAGGTGCACAATCTTCATCAATCTCCTCAGAACAAGACCCCTCCTCATGAAAAATGCATTTAACACAAAAAACAAATCTACAAAACTAAACCAATGGCATGTTTAGAACAAAGAAATAGGTTGATAATAATATGTTGAAATTCTATTATGTTTAATACATGCAAAAGAACCAATCCCAACAATTCTTAAACATATTTTATCTTATATGACAATAACATGCTAATTAAACTGATAAAGGTGTTATCTGCATTTAATTTGCCAATTACTAATTACACAAAAAACAAATTTACAAAACTGAACCAATGGCATGTTTTTTGTATGTGATTTCTTCATCTTTCGAGCCTCTGGCATCATATTCAACCGCAAATTTCAAATGCATTGCATTTTATTTGATCATGAATGCTCTCTAAAATGACTGCATTCTACTGGTGTCGTGCCCTAGCCCATGCTTTATCTCCATTATTTGATGTTATTGGTGCTTGTGCTCAAGGATATCGATTCATTGTTTTCAAATATTTGGATCATTTTGGTCATGATTATTCCTCTAGTACACAGTTAGGAAATGTAACTATCTAATGATTATATGTAATGTTGAATGGATTAAATGCTTTATTCTTGGTAGAAGTGAATGGAAGGAATAGTGTTGGTGTTAGGTTTCATTTATTATTGAATTCAATGGTTTCCAAGATGTGTTGAGGAGTTTACTCCTTGTTTAATGTTAACTGTTCCTGCACAATCCACTCATACAATAGTGAAATGCTATGTGATTGAAAATTTCATACAACTGGTCCTTTGGCATGTATTAAATACAATCCAGTCACTTATTGAATGCTTTGGAGACTATTGGTTTGACTGTCCATGTGTTACCAGTGATTGAGATTCATTAAAGGATACAAAACCCTTCATTTTGGGGTTATTGTGTGTGGATTCAAATGTAGGTTTGATTTGGTTAATGTTTAAGAGAGACCAATAAAGTTTTTAAAGGCAATATTACATGTTTGGAGAGGTTTGAGAGGCACTTATAATGATTGTACCCTCACAAACAGTGGCATAGACTAGTTTTACTAAGTTTCCTTTCTCTAATTTGAGGTTTCCTTTCTCTGCCGCAGGGGTACAGTTAGAGGGTTCATTGACAAAATGATCCTTTGAATGGTTACTATGAATATGAATGATTTGATATAGCATATTGCTCATTTTACTTGAAGTCTGGAATAGCTTGTGCAAGGGTGAAAGTAGTTTTGGTCATTTTGGTCATGACTATTCCTCTACATAGTCAGAAAATGTAACTGTCTAATGATTATATGTAATGTTGAATGGATTAAATGATTTATTCTTGGTAGAAGTGAATGGAGTTTCCAAGATGTGTTGAGGATTTTGCTCCTTGTTTAATGTTAACTGTTCATGCACAATCCACTCATACAACAATGAAGTTACAAAACTAAACCAATGGCATGTTTACAACAAAGAAATAGAATGATAATAATATGCTGAAAATTCTATATATTATGTTTAATACATGCCAAAGGACCAGTCCCAAAAATTCTTAAACATACTAGTTATCTAATATGATCAACTATTAATAAAGGTCTAATTCTATAGACTGCTAGCACGAAGAAAGATTTGACCTAGCCAAATTTTCCTTTTACCACACAAAAAAAAAGTGTGATAACTATGTCTACTCCAACCTTAATTGTTTAAGAATTCATCATATTAGATAAAGTATGTTTAAGAATTGTTGAGAGTTCTATTAGACCTTTTTTGTAAACATGTCATTGGTTTTCAAATGTTTGGATTCACATTTTTTGATATTACTGGCATATATGTTTAATGATGCCATTGTATATTGTTGTCACTGAAATGATCGCATTCTACTGGTGCCATGCCCTAGCCCATGCTTTAACTCCATTATTTGATGTTATTGGTGGTTGTGCTCAAGGATATCCATTTTTTTGAAATGTTGACTGTGGTTATCAAATGGACAGCCCATGAGCTTCTAGCTAGGCATCATTTGTATTGATAGCTTAGGGCATCAAATGTATTGTATCATTGATAGTTGAGACTTTGTTAAAAGGAAATAGGACAAAGAACGATTCTAATTTAGTTTCTCTATTTTGATCTCTAAGTGGCTTACAACCCTAGAGAAGTATATGTAGATTTACAAATGCAGTTGCAGGATACATAGCAGCTGATAATTCACAAGAAATCCATGCATCCAATTTGAATAGAAATTAATACAAAGAAATAGGGTCCTCCAATGGCCCAATCATCAGGACCTTGACTGTCCCCTCAACCAATGACCCTTCAAAACCAGGTTATCATGCAATTAGTGAATGATCCTTCATTCTCCTGGTCTGCCCTGCATCCAAACATATTGGAAATACATAATACAATGATAACAAGTCTTTCAAAATCCCCCTTCCCTCAAGGGACACTATCAACCATCCCTTCCACATAGCATTTCACTATTGTATGAGTGGATTGTGCAGGAACAGTTAACATTAAACAAGGAGTAAAGTCCTCAACACATCTTTGTTGTAAACATGCCACTGGTTCAGTTTTGTAAATTTATTTTTTTGTGTTAAATGCATTTAAATGGAACATTAAGCATATTAATAATATTCTTAATCTATTAGTAATTTTAGATTAAATTCCCATAACACCTTTATCAGTTTAGCATGTTATTATAAGATACTAAAGAAGACCTACTATTTGTTAGAGAAATCTTCACTATCCCCCACAATGAAGACAATGAAGATTGACCTCCTGCCCCACAACAAAGAACATTGTAATAAGAATAAGATATAATATAGTGTTAGAAATTTTTTTGAACAAAGACATGTAATGCTTAAGTTAATGATCTAAAAAGCTACAAATATAGGAATTGAAAAAGAAGATAGTGCTAAGAAACATTTTCACAAATATGAAACGTTAGGAAAAGTAATAACATTAACAATGCCAAGATTCACAGCATTAAATTTCATCTACGGATGAGTTTCTGCAGTGGGTTTCCCAGCATCAAAAATATGTTGAGTTGCATTTGACCTGTAACTAAGAGTATCATGTGGAATAGACCCTAAAATTTGAAAGCGTTCTCCAACCTAGCAATTCAAAATTCAATCTAGGTAAGCATCAGTAAGTGAAATAAATTATAGACATCAACATCAACATCATCATAATCATTAGAAATAAAATTTAAAGACATATTTTGGATAGTACTATGTTTCTTGAAAGTTTTTGTGATTCTTCTAAACTTTAAAGACATATTTTATGGCTTAATGATAACATAGATTAGTGTTTTTTTTTCTGATGGAATGTTGTTGATCATTCATGGTCTTGAAGAAACTTTTGATTGTTTTGATTCTCAAGTCTTGATGTTGTTTCTCAATGTGATATAGACTGACCACAAGATGGTTCAGTTGGTCCTCTCTTTCTATTTAATCATTTGTCTTCTTCATGGTGTAAGTGTTCATTAATATTCATTAATGGCGGGCGGTGATTCCTTGGTAATAAAGGCATTGATAGCATTCATAATCATATAGCTCTTTACCTGATCTAGTCACATCATCAACATCGAGGTTAGTTTGTCTGACCTTGGCCTCAACCTCAACCTACTCATTTACAATGGCCTCTACACTCTCTACAACTGCAATACAAATTGTTACATTAATCCAAACACCAATTGCAATTAAATTTGTATTACTACACCAATCAATTTAAGATGTTCACTTGTATTACTGTGATGCACATCCTCATTGTCATCAACACACATAGGTTGTGTATGGTAAGAATCGGTAGGCTCCAAAGTTTCTAGATAACCATTTTTTAGAAGAAGAAAAAGTGGAGGCCAAAGAAGGGATAATTGTGAAGGTTTTCTAGATGTAGGTTACTAAATCATCATCTCTTGTTGATATATTTTAGATTCTACTCCAAAATGAACAAACTATAGAGATCTAACACAGCTAAACATAGAATAAATTAAACAAGAAGGGATAGAAGATACCCAGATATCAACCAAGTATACTCCAGTCTATATGCCTCCAAATGTACTAACAAAGGTGCTAAGGAGAACTTGATTAGTACCTTAGTGTTAGTGTATTGAGGAAGAGTCCAGTCCTAATAGAGTCTTCCATCCCTAATCAACTCACAGTTAACATTGCCAATAATTGCTAGTTGTATGGATTAGATCATAATCTGATCTTTATTCATGCTCAGACTTGTTCTTATCTATTAGCCGAAGCTGCTTATCTTTCACACCAATATATGCTGATCTAAGTTTGCTTAAGGCAGAGAATCAAGGTTTTGGGGGAGGGAAGCACGTTATGTTTTTGGTGCTTCTCTCCTTAGAATCCAACACCATATATATATGAATTGAATTATCTTCAAGAGGGCTGACCTGGTCTTATTAAATATATTTAATGTTAAAGCCAAGAGGCCGACCTTGGGCCCTTAACTAATTCAACCAACACATATATATAAATGAAATAATAATCTCATTATTATAAATTGCACAAGGGTATTTATTTGATCAGTTTGATCTTGGTCGAAAGGCTATAATTATTAATGCTCTGTACTGGTACTCAATCTGGCCTCCACTCTATATACGTCTTCTCAGAATCTAAAAACTCTCCATCATTGATTCCTGTCATTTTTTCAACATCTCGATGGACTGAGACCTTAAATTATTGAGCTTCTCTTTGTTTCAAGAATAGTTAAACATTCTCTACTTAACAGGGCCAACCACGTGAAGGTGGAAGCTCATCTGGCCCCTCCTAGGAGCCTCTTATGACCCTTTATGACATTTTAAGACCTCTAAGATGTATTCTTAGGGATTGTAAATGGTTGTAAAGGGTCATAAGGGGTCCTAGGACACAATAGCTAAGAAACATAATTTTAGGCATCGTGGTCACAATTTTTTGGAGACAACGTAATTGAGTTGTATACCTAGACAGTGGAGAGCAACTCCTGCACCTCCAATTCCAAGTTGACTACATCTATTGCTCATGAATACAAGGTCCTCCAACAGATGTATTCAACTTGGAATTGGGGGCACAGAAGTTTCTCTACACCGCTTGGGTACACAACTCAATTACATTGTCTCTAAAAGATTGTGACTATGATGCCTACAATTATGTTTCTCAATTATTGTGAAATCTACATTTATGTTTCTCAGTTGTCGCATTTATGTGCATGTTTTTTTATGTATTTTGGATAGTAAGTCTAATTTAATTTGTCCATGGACTAAGACCTTAAATCATGTAATGAGGATGCTTAGAACACTAGTATATGCAAATTTCATTATTTAATAATAAAAATCTATTAAAATGTTTATACCTTCTCCCATTTGCTGGTGTAATTCCTCTTTGAGTATCCCCTTTCTCCTTTGCATCCAAAATGAACTCATTCCAATCCCTCACTGGAATAAAGGGAGGACGCTCAAACTTCAGCAAGACTTCATACATGCAACATTCATAGATTATGTTCAATGCATTATTTACATTCATAAATCAGTGTTGCGTACAAATCTATAGACGGTGTGTGTTACGAAGTCACACTCAAGCTTGAAAATGATAGTCAATCCATAGTCAAGGTCAAGGAACAAATGGAACAACCAAGAAAACACTATACATTAAATCATGTGATTGATAGCAGATTGGGGCTCACCTGAGCCATAAACATGAAGAATTATTCTAAAAAAAGATGTAAACCATATATATGCACACTTGAGGCAAAGAGAAGTTACATCATATCCATATTAAAATATTAGTTACAATATGAAAATACTAAACTAACCAATTCCTAAGTTAATCTCTTCATATGGTCCGAACAAAGATATGCGATTACAATATAGAGAAGGCATCGTAAAAATATAATTTTAGAATTTTCCCTAGCCTGACATGTTTTGCACTCAAATCCTTCATCACAGATAAGTGGAGATGGGCGGATAGATGTAGATGAGTTGTCATCAACCCAACTAAAGTATCCATAGCCATTATTTCCCTATGATGCCCAATCTACATTAGTTCTTATATTATAATGAATAGTATTTACATTAGAAACATTAAATATATACACATCAGCAACCTTTTTTCTATTTGGGTAGCACCAAAATTGTCGTCTAGGATTGTTCGATGTCCGTGAAGTCTTCAACACACATTGCCCACCACCACATTGATAGTTTGGCACATTGACAAGAGTCATCGAGCCTATATATCAATAATGCACCGTACCATCATTACTACATTTATTATTTTTATATGATTATTTTTATATGAAATACACCAAGGAGTACCATCAGAAATATTAACCATTTACAATAATGAAAACTAAACCTAAATCAAATAGCTCATTTTTTTATCAACATGTGTAGTCTCTGTGTATATGAAAAATGAAAGAAATATGAAGCTGAAATAAAATAGTGAACAAAATAGTATTCGATCCACATAGACTAAATGAAATATACCATCAAAAGAAGGTGACAAAATCCTGTAATGAAGCACAGACATAGGAAATCAAAAAGGGATAAAAGACAAGAAATAAGAAAAATCATTACGACTATAGAAAAATAATTTATACTACAACAAAAAAAAAGAAACACTCTTTCTCAACAATTTTCAAAATCATTAGGACTATAGAAAAATAATTAAGACTATACAAAATCAAATTTTAGAAATGGACGGTTCTGATGCTTTGCCATTACAACAATTGATCATTCATCATTTGGTATTGTGTACTCCATTTAAGTATGTCAACAATGTTCAAAATGCTATCACCAAGCACAGACAAGAAATAAGAAAAATCATTAGGACTATAGATGGACGGTTCTGATATTGCTTTGCCATTACAACAATTGAGCATTCATCATTTGGTACTTCTTGGTGTATTCCATTTAAGTTTTTTAGTTGTCGTGTTTATGTGCATGTTCTTTATGTGTTTGGCTTCTCTCCGTCGCAAGGGATGCATCGATAGGTAATTGATTTGAAAGCATAATGATTTGACACTCTTTTTTCAGGATAGGTGTAATCATCCCGCCAACCTTAATTAGCAACATTTGTGATATATGTCAAGTACTTATAATCAGTATGCCCAAAAAATAGAGACTTAGTAGTAAAAGCATGTCCTTTGGTTTACTAGTTTACTTATAATCAATATGTCCTTTGGTTTACTAGTTTAATCTGGTTTAAGAATGGTTTGTTTCATGTTTGAATGTACCATTGAATGAAGCTTGGCTATATTAAGTACAATCTTAAGACTCATGACTCTTCAAATTCTCTTGTTTGCTTTAGACCTCCAAACATGTGTACTTTTAGTAGCCCTCCAACAAATGGACTTGTGATGATTTTCACAATAGTACATGTGTAGGAGGACTACTAAAAGTACTACTTAAGAAAATCTGAATGTTCATCACTTGTGCATATAAGAGTTGATCATAGAAGGTATATGCTGTTGGGTAAGCTCCCAATAGCACTTAGGTAAATATGCATGTTCATCACCTGTGCATATGAAATGGCTCTAATGGAAGATACAATCACTAAATTCTGCATACTCCTTATTTTGTTCTGCGTTGATATTGTTAGACATGGTCTTTCTTGAATAGAATGACTCGTTACTTGTACATTGACTAGAATTTTGGTGGAAGAAGGATGATTTGTCTGCAACCATTTTTTCAACTCTAATTTTCTCAACACAAAGGGACATTTATCATAGCCATAGAAACATGATTATTTTAAAATGAAATACACCAAGGAGTACCATCAGAAATATTGACTATTTACAATCATGAATAGTTAACCTTAATCAAATAGCTCATTTTTTTATCAACATGTGTACTCTCTGTGTATATGAAAAATGAATGAAATATCAAGCTGAAATAAAACAGTGAACAAAAATTCAAATTCAAGGCCTAATTTATCAAGAGCAACAAACATTAGGACGAAATAAAAATCATTAAGAGTATAGAAAAATCGTTAGGACTACAGAAAAATCATTAAGCCTAGAAAATCAAGTTCTAGAAAAATCATTAAGAGTACTATAGAAAAATCATTAGGACTATAGAAAAATTATTAAGACTACAAAATCAAGTTCTAGAAAAATCATTTAAACTATAAAATCAAGTTCTAGAAATGGACAGTCCTGATGCTTTGCCATTACAACAATTGAGCATTCATCATTTGGTACTTCTTGGTGTATTCCATTTAAGTTTTTTAGCTGCTGTGTTTATGTCCATGTTCTTTATGTGTTTGGCTTCTCTCCCTCACAAGAGATATGTTGATAGGTAATTGATTTGAAAGCATAATGATTTGACTATTCCAAGTAATGTTTTTAATCCTTTGAAGTTTCTCATGATCCTGATGTAAGTTGATTGGATTAAGAAATTTGGGGATCCAATAGGACTTTAGGGGAGTTCAATAAATGTTTTGGAAGACTTAGAGGAACTATTAGCATGACTGTTCCTTCATCTATAACGAGTTAGACTGAATTTGCTAAGTTTTTCCTTTGTTTTGAAGTGTATTTTGTAATCTATTTCCTTTCCATGGACCCAAAGACCTAGGACCCATGGAAAAAGGATATTAACAATGTATTATACAACTCTAATGTTTTTGACTTGTAGAGATTTGAGAAAGTAAAGAGAACACTGGCTATGTTCAATGTTAACTATTCCTGCACAATCCACTCATACAACAGTGAAATGCTATGTGATTGACAATTTCATACAACTAGTCCTTTGGCGTGTATTAAACAAAATAGAATTTTTAGCATATTATTATCATTCTATTTCTTTGTTGTAAACATGTCATTGGTTCAGTTTTAATCTACTGGTGTCGTGCCCTAGCCCATGCTTTATCTCCATTATTTGATGTTATTCGCTGTTTTTAAATGTTGACTGTGGTTATCAAATGGAAAAAATAGAAGAAAAAAAATTGTACACAATTTTTTTTTTACAAAACTGAACCAATGGCATGTTTACAACAAAGAAATAGAATTATAATAATATGCTAAAAATTCTATTTTGTTTAATACACACCAAAGGACCAGTTGTATGAAATTGTCAATCACATAGCATTTCACTATTGTATGAGTGGATTGTGTAGGAACAGTTAACATTAAACAAGGAGAAAACTCCTCAACACATCTTGGAAACCATTGAATTCAATAATAAATGAAACCTAACACCAACACTATTCCTTCCATTCACTTCTACCAAGAATTCCAGCACAAGCACAAGCTATTCCAAACTTCATGTAAAATGAGAAATATGCTATATCAAATCATTCATATTCATAGTAACCATTCAAAGGATCATTTTGTCAATGAACCCTCTGACTGTACCCCTGCGACAGAGAAAGGAAACCTCAAAATAGAGAAAGGAAACTTAGTAAAACCAGTCTATGCCACTATTTGTGAGGGTAAAGTCATGATAAGTGCCTCTCAAACCTCTCCAAACATGTAAGATTGTCTTTAAATACTTTATTGATCTCTTCTAAACATTAACCAAATCAAACCTACATTTGAATCCATACACAATAACCCCAAAATGAAGGGTTTTGTATCCTTTAATGAATCTTAGACACTAGTAACGCATGGATAGTCAAACCAATAGTCTCCAAAGCATTCAATAAGTGACTAGATTGTATTTAATACATGCCAAAGGACTAGTATGAAATTGTCAATCACATAGCATTCCACTATTGTATGAGTGGATTGTGCAGGAACAGTTAACATTAAACAAGGAGAAAACTCCTCAACACATCTTGGAAACCATTGAATTCAACAATAAATGAAACCTAACACCAACACTATTCCTTCCATTCACTTCTACCAAGAATAAAGCATTTAATCCATTCAACATTACATATAATCATTAGACAGTTACATTTTCTGACTGTGTAAAGGAACAGTCATGACCAAAATGATCAAAACTACTTTCACCCTTGCACAATCTATTCCAAACTTCAAGTAAAATGAGCAATATGCTATATCAAATCATTCATATTCATAGTAACCATTCAAAGGATCATTTTTTCAATGAACCCTCTAACTGTACCCCTGTGGCAGAGAAAGGAAACCTCAAAATAGAGAAAGGAAACTTAGTAAAACTAGTCTATGCCATTGTTTGTGAGGGTATAGTCATGATAAGTGCCTCTTAAACCTCTCCAAACATGTAAGAATGTCCTTAAATACTTCATTGATCTGTTCTAAACATTAACGCATGGACAGTCAAACCAGTAGTCTCCAAAGCATTCAATAAGTGAATATGAATGTTTGAAAACTTTCCTCTCAACTTCCCCAACCACTCCTAATTGGTTAGAGGGATTAGTTGAGTGTTTAGACACTAAAAATTCTTAAACATGCTTTATCTGATATGATGAATTGTAATAGAAAAGTTTTCAAGAGTTTGGAACAACATTTCAGAATCCATGAATGGTATGGGTAAGGTGACCTTCATTCTTGGCCATGACTTCAATGAAACATTGGATATGGCTGATAAGAAGAAGGGTCACTTGTTGATAGTGCTCCTTGAGGTAAGGGGGATTGTGAAAGACTTTTTATGATTTTATTTTATATTTCTAATATGTCTAGATGCAGGGCAGACCGGGAGAATGAAGGATCACTCACTGATTGCATGATAACCCGGTTTTGAAGGGTCACTAGTTGGGGGACAGTCAAGGTCCAGATGTTGATAGTAATTCATTGAGGGAAGGGGGATTGTAAAAGACTTGTTATCATTGTATTGTGTATTTCCAATATGTTTAGATGCAAGGTAGACTAGGAGAATGAAGGATCACTCACTGATTGCATGATAACCCAGTTTTGAAGGGTCACTAGTTGAGGGGACAGTCAAGGTCTAGATGTTGATAGTGTTCCTTGAGGGAGGGGGGATTGTGAAAGGCTTGTTATCATTGTATTGTGTATTTCCAATATGTTTGGATGCAGGGCAAACCAGGAGAATGAATGATCACTCACTGATTGCATGATAACCTGGTTTTGAAGGATCATTGGAAGAGGCGGGAATGAAGGATCACTCACTGATTGCATGATAACCCCACCAAGCATTCTTTCCTTTAAGTTTCCACAATATCTCAAAATATGATCATTATTCTTTACTTTCTTCTATGTGCTATTCTTTCTATGGTTTTGTTATCTCAAAAATATATCAAAAACATTGTAGATGTGCATATAAAAGTAAAATATTGTCCTTCAATTGGTCCACATTGAAGCATTTCCTCTTGGGAGTATTCTCTTCATTTGTACAATATCTGTCAAAAATGGTTCCCATATTTCTTCAAGATCTATTTTAATCTTTATATTACAATTTTGATTAGATTTGACCAATAGTTGATTTCATTGGTATTTTATAGCATATACTCCTAATGTGAAATGTGGAGAGAAAGAAAGAGACACACTAGGTCTGAATTACACAATATACCCATCATCACTTAGCACTTAAATAATAAATTATGGACAAGGAACAACCCCCTAACTTCTGGATGTTTGTTTCATGTTGGCCTCTTATTATATGCAAAGGTAGGCCCATCTTAGGCTAACAACCATAGTGTAGGGGCCATAAATTATGGATCCCAAAATAGTGCACACTTGTATTAAATTAGGTTCACTATACTAAAAGGGAATGGAAACCATGCAATAGTGCCTCATGGGGATGGAAGCAACCCTTCACCAAGAAGATGATTGTGTCTGCATTATTTACTAGAGGCAAAGAACATAATTTGGTTCTAGCAATTACTCCTAGAAGATAATGGCCTCCACAAAACACTTGGAAAAGATAGCACTCACTATATCTTTTATCACTCTTTTAAAGCTGGGACAATAAATCTCAAAGATTGATCAACGAATTCTTGAACACAAAGGACCATTGATAATTATGATTCATGTGTACAATAGCCAACAACTAGTTGTTCCAATCATGGTGTCCAATAATTATGTTAGAAAAAGCATCTACAAATCTCTTACACATCCATAATAGATTCAAACCATGAATCGTAAGAACCTAACAATGGGACTAAGAAAGATACAGCCTAAACAAATCTTGATCATATTCCACCCTATTGTAAGGCCCAAGAAGTAACTCTATCTTAAAGCTACACATTCCTCTAGATGAAGCTCAAAGGTCAGGTAGCTGAAACAAAGAAATACTTGAATGAATATAGGAATAATTTGATGTACAATCATTTGCTAGCTTGGTTTGTGGGTTTTCCACATAATATTTTCCCTTTAACCACATTTATAGTTTGAGAAAATTAGAAAAAATTGTTTTAGATTTATATTATCCTTTTGAACTAGCGCACTGCCATCAAAATGCATAATCATTGGTCATATCAAGTAAATTCCTATTGATTAGTAGGATATCCTTATAAAAATTTGATGCATGGATTTCTTGTGAATTATCGACTGCTATGTATCCTGTAACTATGAAAGGAATAATGTTGGTGTTAGGTTTCATTTATTATTGAATTCAATGGTTTCCAAGATGTGTTGAGGAGTTTGCTCCTTGTTTAATGTTAATTGTTCCTGCACAATCCACTCATAAAATAGTGAAATGCTATGTGGAAGGGATGGTTGATAGTGTTCCTTGGGGGAAGGGGGATTGTGAAAGACTTGTTATCATTGTACTGTGTATTTCCAATATGTTTGGATGTAGGGTAGACTAGGAGAATGAAGGATCACTCACTGATTGCATGATAACCCAGTTTTGAAGGGTCACTGGTTGAGGGGACAATCAAGGTCTGGATGATTGGGCCATTGGAGGACCCTAGTTCTTTGTATTAATTGCTATTCAAATTAGATGCATGGATTTCTTGTGAATTATCAGCTACTATGTATCCTGCAACTGGATCCGTAAATCTGCATATACTTCTCTAGGGTTGTAAGCCACTTAGGGATCAAAATAGAGAAACTAAATAAAAATAATTCTTTGTCCTATTTCCTTTTAACAAAATCCCAACTATCAATGATACAATACATTTGATGCCCTAAGCTATCAATACAAATGGCACCTGGCTAGAAGCTCACAGGCTGTCCATTTCATAACCACAGTCAACATTTTAAAAAAATGGATATCGTTGAGCACAAGCACCAATAACATCAAATAATGGAGTTAAAGCATGGGCTAGGGCATGACACTAGTAGAATGTGGTCATTTCAGTGACAACAATATACAATGGCATCATTAAACATGTAATACCACCCATAGGATGCTTTTTAGTTTGCTTTATGTTTTAGATGTATGACCGAATTCTTTTATGTCACTTTCCATGTGATCGATTATTGTTTCATTAATGATGATTATGGATTATAATTATGTTTATCAAGTTTATGTATAGAATAGATGTTGATGTTTCATGATGTTAGATTACATGTTTTATATTGATTACGATGTACTTACCCCATACTTGCATGTGTATGATGATTATGTGTCTATATCTATTTGATGTGTTTGTGTGGTAGAGGATGGAGGCGTAGTTACTCACATAGTCGAGATCCACATGTCCAACCATACCCTATCATTATCTGTTATATATTGTATGTACATGCTTTGTCTTCTGATGATAGGTTCGCAGGTACAGGGCATCGTCTTTCCTAAATTGGTAGGAGTGAGCGTGCCCACAACCATTCATCTCAATGGTAAAGAGGGGAGATTATTCATAGACCCAAACCCTAACCCTAGCTAATTGTCCTATAATTGGACAAGTTTCTGTTTGACTACCTTACCCGAATTCACCTGGTTGGCAGGAATTTGTGGATCCCGTTCTTGAGTCTGTGCATGTGGTTTCAATTTGCTTGATTTTATTGCGTTTGATTGAGTGGATTTATGATTATTTAGGTGATGTTATATGATTATTTATGTTAGGACTATAGTTGAATTTAATAATTTAATTATGTTCCTATGTTTAATTTGGAAATTATCTAAAGTCAATTATTTGATTTATTGAAATTATTTGATTATGTAATCGTAATAAAGATTATTTATGTTGAGTGCATTATTAAATAAATTGAATATTTAAATGCATTCTTTAGGATGTAATAAATATTTAATTTATTTAATTTGGTTTTAATTATTAACATGTGCTCAAATGGTGAATGTTTAGAATTATGCTTGTTTATATTATTAAGTAATTAAATAATTAATTGCATGAATTTGTGATGCATTGATTATTTAATTTATTTAATAAATGAATTTAAATTAAAACATGTGCAAAATTGGAAAAAGAGTTTGTTTTCAAAAAGACTAGTTTTAGAAAGTCAAGTTGAGTTGTGCATATAAATGATATTTTAAATTAATTAATTGTAATTTCTTTCAACTTTGGAATTTGAGTTGAATTGGGAGTTGTCTTATGAGTCACTTTTCTGATCTGAGTGGAACTTTGAGTTATCTATTGAGTTGTCTTCTGTGATTGCTTGGATGTAGGAATTGAATTCCTATTAGGGGATTTTTACATTCATTTTTGGGGAGGTAGGTTTTGGAGAAGATTTTTGGGGAAAGCTTGTGTGTTTGGCATTTTTGAAGATTTGTGGAATGTTGTGGCTACATGTTGAATTGAATTTCTCTATGCTTCTGGATTGGACACCTGTTTGCAAATTAGCTTTCAGATCTGCAGGTTGTGTTTGAATTAGGAGAGAATTTGGTTCTCAGATCTATAGGGGTTTCCATTTTAAATCCGTTTCTGGCATTGGATCTGAGGTAGGTTTTGGAATTGTCTCTCAGATCTATATTCTCATAAGTTCATCTTTCTGTGTTTTATAGTGTTCTATGTTTTCAATTTTTTATAGATCTTTGTTTTAATAGATCTGGGTATTCAGAAACCCTTATGTAGTTAATTTGTGTATTTTATTATTACTTGGCATCGTGCCGTTATGTTGGCCAAATTTCGTTGATTAATTGTTCATGGTTTGCCTATAAATCGATAAATTAATCTTGTTATATAGTTTAACTATAGAGCTTGTAGAAAAATTAATCCCCATGAAGAAATAGATCATATTGGTTAAAAAAAACCAATCCTGGTACAAATACTCAATTTTGGTTTAAAATATATATATATTCACTATAAAAATAAATGTGCAAGATTTCCATGATTTCAATGTATATATTGTGTAAAGATATTTTAAATATGTATAAGAAAGGAATAGATTTCAGATTCTAAGATTCAGTTGGGTTTGTAAAAGAAAAATACCTATTTGTATAAATTCTATTTATATACTGAATTGCTATAAAAAAATATTAACCTGGATGTACTGGTTTATATTATAAAATTACTAAATAAGTTAAATAATTATTAAAAATATATATATTATTATAAATTGTATTGCAATGTAATTTGTTTTAAAAAAAAAATTATTCTGAAAATTTTGAATTTGCATTGGTTTTTTTAAAAAAAGATTTTTATTAAACATCGTGGTGGGGGCCACAAGATTTGACCCCCCCCCCCCCCACACACGGCGTAGAGGACCCTCTGGCCAGCGGTACCTACTGGTACCATCGACAGAGAGCCTACCAGTGGTACCAGTAAGGTATCGTGCGGTGGGGCTATTTAAGTGCGGTAAGCTGAGAATGGGGTGCGGGGCCCGCAGGGTCCCCCCCATAGTTTTTATTTATTTTGTTTTTGTTTTAATATTTATAAAATGATTTTTAATTTATGTTGTAATTTATTTATTAAGTTAACTTAAATTATATTTTATTATGTTAATTTAGTTTATTTTAAATTGTGGCATTTAAAGGTATATTGTGAAAATATGTTTAATTGAAATAGTATGGTTTTCCTTTCATTTCTATGTTATTTGAATTTTATGTTATGTTAATTTGGTTTATGATTAATTTACGTTATAAATGTCTTATTATAATTAATAAGGCTTTTATTTTATTTTTATTTTTTTTGAATAAAGAAAAATCAGATTATTTTATTCTGTTAATAAATTAGTGAGACACTCTTTTGTATAGATTCAATTAGCTGTTAAATGCATATGTATATACTAAAATTGGGCATTTTTTTTTACTTAAATGGATTCGTGGATTGTATATAAGGAATAATCTCTATTTATGACTTTTTATAGTGTTTATGTTATGTTTATCTTAGCGGAATTGTGTGTTCCTACTTTTGGACTCAATTTTGATGTATATGAAAATTAAATACTTATAGATCAAATTCAAGCTTACTAGGAAGTGAATGATGTGTACTTCATTCCTGAACTATTTTCTTATGCATTTGTAGTTTTGGGCGTTAGATGACCTAGGGGAAACAGAGGCATGGATCTTTGTCAGTTGTTCTTGTTATCAACATTATGATTGGATGTGTATGTTTATTTTGATTATCATCTGTGAATCAGTCTTATGGGCTCTTATTGGTTAATATCTATTTTCTAGTATCTGTGTAACCATTTGGGTTTCTATGTGTGAAACTGCACCTAGGATTACCTTGGTAGTATACCTGTTGGATGTTTATGTGACTATGAGCCTAGGGGAGATTGATTAAGTGCATCTTAGGGGAGTGGCTTACAATAGGGGCCAGGACCCAAAGTGGTCAGTACCTGGGTAACCTATTGTAGGTTATGTAATTAAGTGATAATTTAGTAATTAAAAACTTCATAGATCATTTAAAAAGATAAGTTAGAGGTTGGTTATGATTAGAATTCCTCATATCTGAGAGAGAGTATTCTAATCCCACATGGATTGTATTGAGGGTCCGAGGCCCAGAGTGGTCAGTTCCAGGGTAACTCAATGCTTGAGGGTCTGGGGTCCAGCGTGACTAGTCCAGGGTAACTCAAGTAGTTAGACATGTGATGACACTCCCATAGCATGTAGCCTAGATCATCTCCAGAGTTTTCTGTTTATGCCTCTAGATTAGTGTGTTCCACCTTTCACTTTATTTTTGTAAACCTTGAGTAGAGAGCTTTCAGGATTCCTTGCTCAGTGGTTCTATCCTTGTTTGGTTTTGGTCATCCGATTGGGGTTTGTGGTTATCTCCTCAGCATGGTGGGGTAGACCTTTGTGGTTCTACACGGACGGGTGGTAGTGATTCTTTACCATTTGAGATTCGACATCCTGATGTCAGTGCTGTTGATACTCCTGTAGTTGGATGCTTTCTTGGTTCTTCATTGTTTCTTCATTGTTGATTCTTATCCTATCTTCCTTTATGTAGTCCTATATAAGAGTATTGCATGTGATACCTAAAATGGACATTGTACTTTTATGTTAGTTTTATTATTACATACCCTGCGACATGTGCAATGGATGTCAGTTTATTTGTTATCATGGTTGTCCATGATTTTTGTTATTATGGATGTAAGTTGTAATTGTATCATTTATGATATGGAATCTTTTGTTATCTTTCTTTAGTTGTGTTTTGTTCTTAAGTAATTCTGTGTCATGGAACCCTCAAGTTTTGTAATCTATGTTGGATGTTGTTCAATGTGAATAAATGGTAATTGCTTCTACACTATTGTGTATCTTGTATGTTAACTTTAAAATAAAAAAATGTTCACCAAACTTAGTAGCAAGTTATAGGTTAACTTCTCTTGGGTTCCCTGGTGGGGCGTTACAAAACACATATGCCAGTAATATCAACAAATGTGAATCCAAACATTTGAATATAGTGAATTGATATCCTTGAGCACAAGCACTAATAACATCAAATAATAGAGATATAGCACTGGCTAGGGCATGAAACCAGTAGAATGTAGTCATTTCAGAGAGAAACTCCCTCAACAATAAAATGAAATGCATTTGAATATGATGCTAGAGGCTCAAAAGATGAAGAAATCACATACCTTCTCCCACGCTCAACTTTCGCTCCTTTTCTCCTACTCTCCAAATGAAATAAAAATGATGAGGCTATTTCACTTTTTTTTTAAATGTATACCCCAAATCTATTGGAGTTTCGATGGTCAATTAAACAATCATCGAAATACCGACATCATTGGGGCCTATTACAAAAAAACACACCAAATTTGTAAGAAAAAGTTACCCATCGAAAACTTCTGTCGAAATTTGGCCCCAAATGTAGTAGTGTGTAAACCCAAAACAGAAACTAACCTATGATCCAAATTTTAGTCTATAATGGTAGGAACAAGGTGACCTAGAGGGTATGAGGTGACCAGACTCACTTGAGAGTGGTTTCAAATCTCTAGGGGTTATAATATAGATTTTGGATGATTTTAAAAACTTTCATACTTAGCCAAATTTTAGTATTCAACATGCATTACTAATCTTGTTTTTTCAACATGTGACTCTACAAAAGAAATGTCTTGTCAAATACCACCACTTTTTTTGTAATAATTTTTATGTAGGTTGGGAGAAGAGCTTGAAACAACTAATATGAAATGGTCGCAAGGGTAGCTTAGTTGTTTTATCTTACCTCTTTTCAAAAATTCTAGTTTTGGGTTTAAAAATAACACCATGTCCACCTTTCACATTTCATTTGGTGCTTAAAATGGACATGTATCTTGTGTGATTATCACACTTGTTCTTGTAGAGTGGACCTACTACTAACACACACTATCCTCTTGCTTGGCTCTTATGGTGATAGGTGCAAGAGAAAAGTGTTGGTGGCACTTGATTTGGTGGCACTCACCCCAAATGACGACCCAAGTGGTAATATGATAAATCTAAACCCTCACAAACTGCTATATAAGAAATATGGTTGTGATTAATGTCATAATCAATGAATGTGAGTTTGTTATGTCAGTGAAAGTATCCCTTAATATCTATGTGATATGTTAAAATACTTCATTGCAAGACATATAACACCTTATTTTGAAAGGACTGGGATGCCCCTTTATTGGGAGAACCATTTGAGTATAGAAACTTGAATGAATGACCTTACTAAAAAAGCCAGTTGTTGTAGTTTTGCAAAAATCCTTCTACTTACTGACTCAGGGGGCCACCCATTCCTTCAAAGACATCCCACACTCTCAAATTTCTTAGTAGAGATAGTAGTTCCTTGAAAGTGATTCCCATTGGAATCCAAAGTCTGGTGTGCCTAAGAAGTGAGTACATTGTAAGGAGCCTGTGCCTCTAGAATTCTAAGCTATCCACTCTAAATAAGTGTTATTTGGATTTATCCACAGCAGAAATTTAGCTAATATTATCTTAGTCTGCCATAGGATTATACATGTTTTGTTGCATATATTAATACATTGTATTTTGTATGTTTCCTATGTGTTTTTCAAAATAATAGATCTTATAAACACAAACACTTTTCTATCAAAACATACCATTTTCATTAAGAAGTCAGTCAACAACCTAACTGGTAAAGACTTTAAACTTGAAAACCGCAAAAATCACCATCTTATGACAAACAAAAAACAAACACGCAACTCGTCCCCACATTTCATAAATTCTCTTAGTACCAAGGTCATCTTCAAAGTTCAAATAAGATTATACAAGAATTTTCATTATAAGGAAAACTCTCTTTTGGGTTAAGTAATTATTTAGGATTGTCAATTTAACAGGTTAGATTAGATTTTTCTTGATCTCTCTACCAGTCTAATCAAAACAATCAAACCTGGATCCACGCTTGATCTAAAACCAAGAGACAAAGAAAATTAGTATAAAACTAATTTAACTCTCAGATCAAGAGAAATTAAACTCTTTCCCTAAGATTTCCATTTCTATATAGGAACCAAAACTTGTTAGAAGAGGTATCAACTTTTGTCTAGACAAATAAACAATCACATCATATCCTGTTATCAAAGAATTTTTTAAGATGTCACTCTCACTATACCCTTTTGGTTAGAAATTAGTAACCTGATCTCAAAAAATGAATAAATCATATGAATTGTACATCAATCCATTTCCTCCATACGAAGAGGAAAAAAATCCTAACTACTATAATGAAATAGACCCTTTTTTTCTATTCAGAAAGTTTCCCCGAGATGGCACAACCCCTTGTTGATTCCTCTATGCTTCATAGTCTCCAATACTAATATTAGCGATTGAAAAAATATCAATGCCTTATATTTTCAAAAAGTAACATAGTCTAGAGCTCAACATAAAACCTACAACATATCATAGATGGGTACTTCATAACCCCAATATCAAAGGCAATCTAAAATATTTGCTAATGTTTGAAACATGCCCCCATCGCAAATTGATATCCTTATGCAAAAAATGAAAGACAAACAAAATTAGTTGTAATATATTTAAGTTAGAGTCAAATAAACTCTTACACCATAGAGGAATTATATCCCTACCCTTTTGATTAATCAATCTATATGCCTCTGATCACATCACATGTCAATGAACATCCCCTTTTTCCTCAAATACACCAACAAAGATATCCCAAACAAACACAAGTGCAAATATTGTTGGCATGTGATGTTTTGGAGTACTAGGAATCACTTAAGGGTTGTTTTCATTTATGGCAACACTTATGATAGAGTGATCGCATTTTGTGGAGATTTCTACTGGAGTCTCAGTCATGAAAATGACTAAGTCTAGAATCAAGATAACAGGGTACAATGGCATATTTTTGGTTAATGATGAAGATATACAAGGTATTATAGCTTGCAAAGTTAACTGGAGGTGTTTTGGGATGTATGCATGCTTCAGTTAAAAGTGCATAATTTTTGGTTACTAGATCTACAAGATATAGTGATCAGAAGGTATGCGAAGATAGTAAAATAGTCTAACATGGTATATGAACAATTGTGAAGATTAAGGAAAGCACAATGGATATGGTAACGTGCTAAGACTAGTGAATAAATTATATTTCTAACTCTTTGGAGATATGAGTGCTAACTCCATAGATATCATTTAGATGAGTTTTTATTATGTTTTGTATAACATTTGTGAAGCTGACTTGAAGGCTGATTTTGTATAAGTATGGAGTGTTTTTATGAAAGAAAAGTATGGTGATGATTATGAAAAAAGAGTAAGTTTGTGAATATAAGAGAAGAGATCAGATGTGAGATCAATAAGAGGCCAAGCTACAATTGGAACTACCTAAGCAAGATAAGTGCTTGTATTATTCCCCTTTTTAGAACTATTTTGGGACAAGTATTGATTGTAAGAGCAGTGTGCTCACCACCTTTAACTAGGTGTTTTGTATACCCCTAACAGGGTTTTGTATTCCTCTAACAAGGAAATGTACTATGTAACAATCAGCTCCTAATAGGGCTAGATCTCCTAATAGGGTTATTAGATTTTAGTGCATATTTGTGGGTACCATCCCTACCGGGGTTTTCCCTTTGGCTAGGGTTTCCTCAAGAACAAATCATGGTGTAATGAGTAATGTGTTTTGATTACGTAAAAATAGGTTTTGAAAGGACCCAAAACCTTTTACATAAGGATAAAAGATAAAACATTTAAGCTCCAAGAGGGCAAGTGTAGCAGCACCAAAAAACACAACACAGCCGAGTCCTTAAACATAAAGAACAACCAAAAGACAAAGGACAAAAAAAAGGAAAGAAAGATAGGAAGATGTTGTCTAAACACATTTCATTAGTTCTACAGCCTGGTTAGCAAGAATCTGCATGTTTGTAGAAGACAACTTCAGATCTTCCATTTCATTCTTGTTGTCATCCTCCATCTTCTTGAACCTGGATCGTGTGGGCCTGCTAGTCCCCTGATCCTCTTTAGTCTTTATGATCTCTTGGTTCCCTTTCCCACTATGAAACTTGTCAACTAGGATCTTCACATGCTCATTAGAAGCCTTGAGGACAATAAAACTCTATTCTACAATATTCCCCATAGTCTTCTCCAGCTTGTCAATTCTCCTCTCCATAGTGTCAACTTTCCTGGTTATAACATTATTGCTTTGAATCTTCTCCAGTGAGTCTGTCATTGAAGGAAGAAACATTCTCAGCTCTAGCGATAATGTCAGTGAGCTCATCAATTGTCTAGCCCATGGTCTTCTCCCCCAAGTTCATCCTTTTAAGAACCCCCATCTCTTTTTGTAGCTGGTGGATGTTGGTCTTCATCATAGTGATATCATTTTTCATAATGAGTAATGTGTTATGCTTATATGTTCTTTTCATTTCTGCATTACTTTGGATTATTTATAATTGTTTAAAGTTGAAAATATCAAAGTTCTATAATACTGATTCAACCCCCCCCCCCCCTCAGTATTACCTAATCCTAACAATTGGTATCAAAGCTATTGGCCCTAGAAGAAAAAGTTTAACAACTTAAGGGAGATCAGAATGGATTCAGAAGTTTTTCAAGAGAACTTTGAAGTTGCACTTGAAGATTTGGATAAGATGAAAGTTGAGAATGGAAAACTAAAATTTAAACTAAGAAGACCAGAAGGTTTCATGAGGAAACTTAAAGAACAACTTGAGATTGTAAAAAGTTAGAGACAAGACCTTATGGAGAAGATCACAAGAGGTTTAGACAATGTTACATCAGACAAAGTAAAGATGTTGGAGCAAGAAAAAGAACAAATCAATCTTTTGATGATCAAAGAGATTCAACATGAAAAGGATGAAAGAAACAAAGTTGAAGAGTCACTAAAAGAAGCTAACTTGCAGATAGGAAAAATGAAGACCGAACTTGACTATTACAAGGATAAATATTAGGAACTAGATAAATACAATCAAATCATTAAAGGTGAACTCACTCAAGCCAAATTAATCATTAAAAAGTTACACATGAGTAGTGACAAGTTTGATGAACAAAAAGCAAGAAAAAATCCTAAAGGAGATATGAGTGGATTCAATGAAGTTGAAAGTTAAAAAAATAAAGAAGAGCCAAAAGAAGCCAAGAATGAGGAAAGACCTATTCCTGAAGAGAGTCCTACAAATGAAGAACCTAGAGAATAGTTTAGACCCTTCAGAGGTAGATGTTTCAGATGCAACAAAGTTGGACATATGAAAAGAGATTGTAGAAGTAAAGGTAACTCTAAGCCCTTTACCAGCTACTATTTTAATTGCTATGATTATGGAAACAAGAAGGAAGATTTTAGAAAACCTGATCAGTCCAGGTATAAGCAAGAATACATCAAAGAAGAATCTTCAGCCAAGATTAAATGTCATAAATGCAATAACTTTGGGCACATATCAAGGTAATCTTAGCTATAGAGTAATCAAGATAGAAGAAGACCACCTATTTGTTACAAATATAACAATCTAGGTCACATTACAAAGTTTTGTAGATATAATGGAGATGACAATAGAATAGGACCAAGGAGATCTAGTGAACCAGAATTAAGGACCACCTCCTATGGTTATAAGGAAGAATGTTGGTGATAGTGGTAAAAGCCTAAATGATTACATGAATGAGTATGAGAGTCAATTCAAGAAATCAGAGGATGAGAATATATGGAAAGTAAAATTTCTAAATAAGGTATTGGCTTAGGGAGAGACAACTGATGATGTCGTGTCTTCACATGATGAGTTATTTGAGGTATCAACCTAGAAGGCCTCATGGCCTTATGGGGAGCATTGGATATGGATAACATAAATCATCCAGTCCATGTATTAGTGGAGTAAGCTCATGAAAGCTTAGGTGTGATGTGTACAAATGTTGTGGAGTCTATGGATGAGAGTGCAACACTTGAAGTTTCATCTTTTGTGTTCGTGAGTTTTGCATCAATTGGATGACATGCGAAGTTGAGCCACCTATGTTAAATGCACACACTCAACTTATGATGGATAAAAGACTTGAAAGAATTCATTTCTCTACCATGTGTTGATCAATGACTAAGGAGAGAAGAAGTGTGAAAGTAGAGCAATGATCTAGTAGAGAGATTTTGTGGTTGCGTAAAGCCAAACATCAGATTCGAGTGCATTTAAGGTATTTAGACCTAATCTCTTTGGAAAGTCATGGATGCACCAGTAGTTTATGATGTTGTAGAGAAACTTAGATACAAATTCAAAAGGAATCCATTCAAATCCTGTGAGGATGATTCAGAAGGGGTGTTTTCTCAAACCCCCCTAGGTGTGTTATGCATGGAGGATATTAGGGCATACATACACTGCAAGTATGAGATTATTGGGGAGGTTAACATCTTCTATGAATTGAATAGTATGTTAGAAGTAAATGAGTCTTTGGAAAAATAATTTAAACACCTAAAAGATCTATCAATACTAAAGTTAACCTGACTCACAGAGTTCATGGAAGTTGAATAGTTCAAAATCATTCTGAGTAGAGTTCATGATCAGTTCTTATGGATAAGTGATCAACCTATTAAGATATGTGCACAATTGATCCATGATATCATAGGCCTTGAAAATGAGGAAGCTCTACCTATGGCAGAGAAGATCCTAAAGAAACTAGCAGAAACCCTAACACACTCTAAGTGGGATAAGAGGGCAATGACAGTAAATGATATTTAATTGCAAGATGTTAGATTGGTAGAAATGTTTCTAGGCTACAAGGTGTTTTACAATAGCATACCTAATTCTATATCTACTAGAGTCATCATGATGGCATACTGAATGGTAAACGAGAACAAGAAGTATAATCTTTGCAAAATTCTAGCTCAACAGTTTATTGAGAACATGAAAGCTATCAAGAAGGATAAATATAAGGAATTTAGGTTTAGTTCATTATTGATTCACATGTACATTCATATCATTCATAACTTTTTGGGCATGCATCCTAGAGCATGGAAGGATAATAAACCTATTGGACTTCAGATCTCAGAATATTATAGAAGACAAAAGAAGGACTAGGTAGATGGTGAGTTATTTGGCATGATCAAGATACTACAAAGGCATATGAAAGAAAGGTACATAATTCTAGAAAACTTGGTGGAAAAATATGAGGACACTATATGTTTCATGGTCAAAACTAATTGTGTCTTCTTTGATGCAGTTGAGCGAAGAACCAAGTGGTGTTATCCTATGGGATATGAGGTACGTGCTGAAATCCTAACTATGCAAGTAGAGCATGTATTAGTAGTAGAAAAGGATCTTACCAAAGAAATATGGGGTACATACAGGGAGAAATATGAGAAAGTCAGAGAAGAAAAAGAAAAGGTGACAAGGAAAAGAAAGGTCATCAAGATTGTTGAAGAAATTACTATGAAGGTAGGAATCACAAAGAAGCAGTATTTAGACTTGAAAAATAAGATGGAGGCATATTCCAACATTGCCACTGATGCACCCATTTCATTAGAGACAAAAAAGGAAGTTCCTATTGATGACATTGTGGATTTATCAGCCTATCAAGAGGAAGAAACACAAGAAGTTGTGGCTATAGTTGTTCCTAGAATATCAAAAAGGAGAAGTAAGCAATACAGTCCTAAAGAAAAAGAGACAGGGGTAAAGAGGAAGAAGAAGGAAGAGAAGGTAATGGAGAAAGAGGAAGAGAAAATGGTTCAAGATAATCCACAAACCTTGTGGAAACCAAATATGAAATCACTACAAAAAAGAGTTATCAAAGATGGAAATCTGTTAACAATGAATAGATACTATAAAAGATATAACTCAGAGGACCAAGAAGTCATTGAAGATACTATGATTGAGCATCTTCTAGTCTTTAAGAAGAATTTTTTGTAAATTGAAGCAATGATTCCCAAATCCCTATATAGAAAACTAGAAATAAGGAAACAATTAGCACATTTAGAAGATGAGAACATAAGAAATAAAACAATTGATGATATGTTGCCAGTTGTGTCAATTCAGGAAAGAGAAAGAATCGTGAAAGCACTAAAATCCCTATTAAGGACAAAGGCCAGACTTGTCAAGATTATGGCTAGAAAGTATGATGAGGTGATTGAGGACACCCAAAAGGCATTAGACCAAGTTCTAATGTATGACATGCCTAAGAAGGTTTCACCTCCTAAGGATTCTAAGCCTATATCTTTGGTTTTAGGAGAGAGTTCAAAGGTAATAGATGAAAGTGCTCAAGTTAGCATGCAACCAGACTTCTTTGTCACTGGTGTGCCTGTTATCCTTGACACTTCACAGGATGTGAATGATCCATTTTTGGATAATTTGGACAATGTGATGGAGGATGAAGAATAGGAGAAGATAAAGGAAGGAAAATCAGAGGAAAAACAAGAATTAAAAGCACAAGAGAAGGAAATACAACATGAGGAAAAGAAAGAAGAATAAATAAAATCAAAAAAAGTTGTTGAGGTCAGAATGGACACACCTTTATTGTTGGAAAGTGTGGCCAAACTAGTCAGTTCTGATGTGGACAACATGGATGAAGATGAGCTGATGAGACTATCATTTATGGCTTTTTCTCAAGCTAAGGAGATATCTGTTCAAAAAGGAGAAAAAAGAGCTAAGGTAATGGTCAGGGATGTAGAAATAGTAAACAAGCTACTCCCCTCACCAGTTATCTTCAAAGAAAAGGATAAGGTTGAGAATATTGGTACAATATTGGATAGCTTTGATAGTCATTTTGATTCATTGCTAAAGATAGCAAAGGAAAAGGCTGAAAAGAACTTCTTGGAAAAGAAGTTGAGTGAAGTTTGTAAGTCCATTTCATGGGACTTAGTCATTATTAAGGCTACAACTCTTAAAGCCAAGAGTTGTGTAGCATAAGGAAGGAAAATTTATAGCTATTGCATAAACCCCTCTAGAAATTTAAAGAATATTGAGGAGATCATAGCCAAAGACAGGGCTAGCCTTGACAATATAATGGAAAATTGTGAATCTTCTTCATAATTTGTGGAAAAGGTAGAAAGGGAGACGTCCAGGCTATTGGATAAGATAGGAGTACTAGAAACAGAGAAAGGGAGAGTTGTAGATAGATTTGGCTTATTGAGAAACATATTGACTCCTAAGCTCACAATTTTAGAGACTCATCTCTCAGAGATGATAAAAGTTGAAGGGTCAATGTTTGTATCTACTCTTACCGAGCTTAAAGTAGCAGAGACAACCTCATATGCACTGAATGGATTAATCCATGTCAATGAAATGTTGATAAGTTCATGGATTGAAGAAGTTAAGACCTTGGAAAACTCCTTCCAAGATGTCCTAAATCTGATCAGTAAGCACTAAACCAGTTGTTCTTAAGTTCTACAATTTTGAGAATACCTTTTCCATTGATGTCAAAGGGAGAGGAAGAAAAAGGAAAAATGAGGAAAAGAAAGAAATATGTGTATACACCTAAAAATGGTCATCTAGACTATTAGCCCCTTTTGCTAAATCATAAATTGCTTATTCTTGATTAAATCCTAGTTCTGTCATTTATTCAATTATTTTCTATGGGCTAACCATCTTATTCTAAAGTCTTTATTTATTAAAAGAAATATTTATTAAAAGTCAACTCCTATTTTCTCATTGGAGGATACTTGTGCACATGGATTGCTCCTCTTTCAAGCTCCACCATTGATTAAATATTTTGCCTCTTAATCTCCATGGTTCATTCCTTCTCATTTCTTATAAAAGGAGAGATCTCTTCTTCATTCTAGATCCCAACTTTTTATGCTAATGTTATGCTGCAGGTTTTCTAGGTACATTTGGAGCTTTTTGAAGATTTGGAGCATTCTTGGCTTTTGAATCTACATACTACTCTAGTTTCATTTCTTGCATAGTAGCTTCATTTTCATGGCATTCATAGCTTCATACTTAGTTTAGTTTCCTTTATGCTTTAGATTAATTCATCTAGCTTAATTAGGAAGGCTTGGTAATACTTGTTCTTTCCTTTTCATAGCATAGCTTGTACTTTCATTTCCATAGACTAGCTTGCATCTTTTCATCTCATAGATTAGCTTGCATTGCATTGCATTCCTTTGGTTGTCTTCATTGAATCTCCCATTGCATGGTTTACTGGCAAGGTTATTGGCTTAATAGCTCTAGCTGAGAGCATTCTTAAAAACCCTTGCACTCCATGCCTAGGGAGTTATGGATCAATTTTTGAGACCTCATTCTTGAGTGTTCTTGGATGTAATAATTCATAGAAGTGTGACACAATTATAGCACACAATATGTAGATTTTTATGTAGAAAAAAAAATAAAAATAAAAAGTTATAGAAAAGAAACAAAAAATTTAGAAAAGAAGAAAAGAGAAAGAAAGTTGCATTGTAACACTTAGTCATTTTTCTAAGTGTTGCCATCAATGCCAAAGGGAGAGATTATTGTCATGTGATGTTTTGGAGTACTGGGAATCACTTAAGGGTTGTCATTTATGGAAACACTTATGATAGATTTATCGCGTGTTGTGGAGATTGCCACCAGAATCTCAGTCATGAAAATGACTAAGTCCAGAATTAGGATAACAAGGTATAGTGGCACAGTTTTGGTCAGTGATGAATATATACAAGGTATTATGGATTGTGAAGTTAACTGGAGTTATTTTAGGATGTATGCATGCTTTAGTTAAAAGCGCATAATTTTTGGTTACTAGATCTGCAAGATATAGTGATCGGAAGGTATGCAAAGATAGTTTAACAGTCTAACAGGGTATATGAACAGTTGCAAAGATTAAGGAAAGCACAATGGACATGGTAACATGCTAAGACTAGTTAATAAAGTATATTACTAACTCTTTGGTGATATAAGAGTGCCAACTCCATAGATATCATTTAGATGAGTTTTTATTATGTTTTGTATAACATTTGTGAAGCTGACTTGAAGTTTGATTTTGTATAAGTATGGAGTGTTTTTTTGAAAGCGAAGTATGGTGATGATTATGAAAAAAAGAGTAAGTTTGTGAATATAAGAGAAGAGATCAAATGTGAGATCAGGAAGAGGCTAAGCTACAATTGGAACTATCTAAGAAAGATAAGTTCTTGTATTTTTCTCATTTAGAGAACTATTTTGGGACAAGTATTGATTGTAAGAGCAGTGTGCTCACCACCTTTAACCAGGTGTTTTGTATACCCCTAACAGGGTTTTGTATTCCTCTAACAAGAAAATGTACTATGTAAAAATCATCTCCTAATAGGGCTAGATATCCTAATAGGGATATTATATTTTTGTGCATATTTGTGGGTACCATTACCACTGGGGTTTTCCCTTTGGCCAGAGTTTCCTCGAGAATAAATCATGGTGTGATGAGTAATGTGTTATGCTTATATGTTCTTTTCATTTTTTCATTACTTTGGATTATTTATTATTTTTTAAAGTTGAAAAGATCAAAGTTCTATAATACTAATTCACCCCCCCTCTCAGTATTACCTAATCCTAACAAATATGTCATCCTTTGGACATCAATCAAGAACAATCAATAAGTAATATTATACTATAACTGATTGAATACTTCACAAAGAGAGATTAACAAAATACAATTGATTGGCTAATGTAAAGATGATCACTGAGATAGAAAGGTATATGTGAGACATTAAATTAGTTATTATATTGTCATTGATGTCAACTAGTTTTGACTGTACTTATCATGATACTTGCAAACAACTGAAGAAGGTAACAATGGTAAAGGAATGAAATATTAACATGAAGATGAGATGTATGAGAAAGATATGGATATGGTATTCATTGGGTAACTTATTTATGAGTCTTTGACATTATGATAGTGATTTGATTGTATTACATGACTATGTTAAGAATTGAAGATCAAGAATGAACAAGTTTATGTGGTTGGTAAGTGTAGACACCTAAAAATTGTCAAGATCAAACCAAGTGAGCAACTAAGGAAAAATCAAGGCATTAATTGTAATCAATCCTAAAATCCAATATTAATTGAAATTCAAAGCCAAAATAATTAAATTAATCAAAACAATCAATTAATTGTGCAATTAATCTAATTAATTATATAGTTTAATTAAAATCAAATTTAACTCATTCAAGGGGAACATATGGCTAAATAAATAAATTCAATTCAATTAATTAATTCCTAATTTCTCTCACCCACCACATGGAAGGAATTACCTCAACCAATAAGAATTAAGGATTGGACTCACATGGATTAAAGCCACATTGAATCTCAATCACTCATAAGGAGAAAGCATCTTGACCACTCATTTTGTCGCATTGCCCCAAGCTTTGAGGACAAAATATTTAAATTGTCCCCACTTTTGAAACCATGGACTTAACCTTAAATCAATCATGATCAAAGTAAATCCACCCCCTATGCTTGCTAAAATCTATAAATAGAGGGCTAAAATCAGGAGAAAAGTATCTACATACATCTTTGAATTGCATCATTACTATAGTGAATTTGAGCTAGGAGCACATTTTTAGCATAATTAAGCATAGTTTGATTGAAATAAGTTTAATTGTGTAATCATTTAGCTTAGTTTCTCATTTTAGGACTGTCACTAATGGAAGCTTGCTGAGAGCTTTGCAATAACATATCTAAATAGAGAGCTATAAGATGCTTATTGTCATTATTTTCATCAAATAGCTTACGAATTATCATAGTTTAGCTCGATTTGATTGAAATATTGATAAAATAATCCTATAAAGGTACTTCTTGCACACAAAATGGTGCCCACCGTGGGGAATGAGGCCTTATTTAATCAAATTTCAGAGTAATTTACAAAATTGTGTGATTTTATGTTTGAATTCTCTATTTTACAGGTGAAGTAGCGCATTCTAGACTTAAAGTAGCATGTTCAAGCAAGGAAACAACATGTCTAATACTTGAAATAGCACATCTGTGACAAAGTTTGGAGCATTTGTGTAGCCAAATAGCGAGTTTAATCACTTTTCTCTCCTATCTTTCATTCTTTTAGCACTTACGCCCTGACTCTACAATGCGTTCAATATATATTTTGGTGCATTTAAAGTTTTATTTACAAACATTTAAGCATTTAAGTAGCACTTTTAATTTTTGTAATAGTGCTTTTAAATAGTTCTGTAGCGCTTTTAATGCCCGAAGTAGTGCATTTAATCAATCATGTAGCGCATACAACTATTTTTGTTAATTTTAAATCTGACAATAAATAATGTTTTCTCTATGTTTTTCTGATGGTAGGGCATAAAAAAAATTCAAAAACCAAAGGCCAGAATCCACAATGAAGATAAGATAATCAATAAAAGGTTGAAAAGAGAGAAAAATATTTATCTAAACAACTTTTTGGAGGATTCCATGCAAGAAGGTAATGATTTTGAGAGATATTTGCATATAATTGATTTGTATAAATTGAAATTTGTCTCTTTACATTGGATTTTTATGCCTAAAGTTCTTCATTTTTAATCAATTTGAAAGAAAGGAATACAAATACAAATTTCTTGGATTTATTCACTTTGTTTGTTTTGTGTTGGACTAACAATCTTGAAAGGGGATGCAAAGGAGCTAGAACGATCTCCACTAGGTAGTAGATCAATTAAAAATGCCCCTAGCCTTTGATAGCAATGAAAAAAGGTAAGCCTAAAACCTTTTTTTTTTTGCTTAGATTGTGGAAAGTTTGATTTAAATCTAGTAAGTAGCAGCCTATTATTGTTTGGAGGATTTAAATCAAAATGCCAAACCTACTAGATCTTTTGATTAAAAGAAAGGCTAAGGAAATGAACAAACCCTAAAATTGAAGCCTATTGCTTGTGGAAAAAGGTATTAGGTGATTATGCTCTTCACCATTTAGGTGAATCAGAAAGATAAAAGTACCTAATTCCCATTAGATTAGAAGGCTTGGAAATTGAACATTGTTAATTGTGTTTGGAAGTGAGAAATAGTAGGGATATGCTCTTCACCTTTTGGTGAATCAAACTCCCAAGCCTATTCTTTCACTTCATTTATTTGCTTTAAATGAACATGATGGAAGATTAGTGGGCTCACCTCCCAAGAATTTTCCTTAACAAGGCTAATGAGAGGGACAACCCAAAGTGGGATATAATTTCCTTTGCTGCAATAATCTAACCCACTATAAAATAAAACACACTCATCCTTAATGGGGTGAGTGACAAAAGGATATGAAGAATTGAACCTCCTCAAGTAGTCCTTCGGGATTGCACAAAACTCTGACATACAAGTGGTGGGAGGCCCCTAATTATTGTGGGATGAGACTTTATATTTACTTGAATGGAATATGTACTAGTTCCTTTTCAACTTAGAAATCCTACTTAATAGAGCCATGTTTATGAACCAAATTTGACCATAGGTAGATTGCTTGAAGTGGCTTCTTGTTAAAAACCCATGATAACATTCTATACATTTAAAACATTTTGTGTTTAGAGGGTTTAAAAGAGAAGTGTACTTGTGATTGATTTGTTTGAAGATACATATAACAAGGAAGAAACATCCATTTGAAAAATCATCTTATATTTTTAAAAATATTCCGAAAAGAACAATCACCAAAGAGGGGAAGTTCCATTTGACTTAAACTTTTGTTGATGTCATTTTCATGAGATCACATAAAATGAAAATATCACTCCAAGGAGACAACACTTTCATAACACAAGAGATCCCAAAGTTTATATTCTGAACTCCTTTTATTGAAATGCACAAACAAGAAGAAAGTCTCCCCAACTTATTTGAAGAAAGAGTCAATCCAATGGCTAGAAAAAACTATTTTTATGACTATGTCCAAGGGAGAAGTAATGAGGATCAAGATACAATTACCCAAAGAAACCAAATTCCAAGGGAAACAACCAAAGAGAAAGTCAATAGGGATTCCCAAGACCCTGAATTTCTCAAAATAATGGAAAAACTCTTAGAAAGAAACAAAGAGAGATACTTCCTTAGCTTAGCCCAATCAGGGGTTAAGCTTCCTCACGATTACGACACAATGACATTAAAGAAAGATGAGAAAGAGTAAAATCCATTAGGTGCAATGAATAAATAAGTTAAGATGTTTCAAGAAAAAATTGACACTATGAAGAAAGTGGCTAAACCAAAACCCTTTTCTATTGAGGCCTTGTGCCCTTTTCCTTTTGATCAAAACTTGGTTATGGTACCTTTCCCTCCTAACATGGTTTTTCCAATATATGAAAAGTACATGGGTAAATTTGACCCACAAGACAACTTAAGGGAATTTTGTGCCTTGAGTATTGAGTTCATGCATGATACCACCTATTTAATGTGGTTATTTACAAGAAGCCTAGGAGGGAAAGCCACATAGTGCTTTTCAAAATTACCACAAGGAATAAAGACTTTCAAAGAGCTATCCTCCAAAATTGTGACTCACTACTCTTACAATATCAAGCATGAAATCACCATGCTAAACTTATGTGACATGAAACAAAAAGATGGGAAGCCTTTTCTATGCTTTCTCCAAAGATGGAGAATGTTTTTCCCGAGATATCCTAGAAGCATACTTGAAAAGGAGAAGATGTAATTTTTCATGAACAATGTAAACATAGAAATGAATTATAGACTTCAAATTCAATGTCCTCCAACATTTGAAAAGATAATTGAGAATGGAATAAAGATTGAAGACATGTTAGTAAAAAAAGGAGAAATCAAACTCTTTAAAGAAAACAAAGGTTATACCAACACCAATAATAATAATAATTGTAATAATTGTAATAATAACAAGGGAGCTAACAACAACAATGATAAATCTAAGTTTTGATTGAAAAAAATAAATAAAAAACCTTGTGAATGATGGGGTTGTAGAAGCAAGCAACCTAAAAGCTACCCCTATTAACTTATGAAGTGGATCAAACCAAATGAATAATGTAAATCAAACAACTAAGACCCCTTTCAACAACAACAATAAATCTTTCAACAATCAGGGTGTAAACAAACCTAAGCCTTTCTTTTCTCCAATCCAAAGGAGAAAATTCATATTCTTGGGAGAACCCTTGGAAAATGCTTTGAGGACACTTGTTTCCAATAAAATCATTGTCTTACCTGAGTCAAGACCATATGAACCTCAAGTTAAACCCATGTGGTGGAATAATGCACACCATTGTGAGTATCATCGAAAGAAGAGACACAAAACCAATGAATGCATGGAACTCAAGAATTTAGTCCAAGATTTAATAGAAGATGAAATGATAAGGGTTGAAGAGCCCCAAAAAAATGAAGATCACATGGCCTTTAAGAACCCTTTCTTGAATCATGAGAAAGGAGAAACTTCAAATGCTAACCAAAATAACAAGAGAGGAAATGAGAAAGTGAACTTTTCTCACACTTATGACAACACCATAAAGTCTTTAAATAGATGTGAAAATGTCATCAATTTTATAGTGGTGAAGTAAAAGAAAAAGGAAGAAGCCTCAAATGTCATGACTAGGGGAAAGCATCTAAAATCACCTTGCCATGAGGTGCCCCTAGAATCATTGTACCAAATTAGGCATCCTCTTCATCAAAGAAATACAACTTAGTAGATCAGCTCCAATGAACTCACGCTTAGATTTATATTTTGGAGTTGTTAAAAATTTCACCTAGCCATAAATAAATCTTGAAGAAGGCTCTTTTCAAAACCAATGTTCCCTTAAATTTGGACATGGACAAATTTTAGAATATGGTAGGACACCTAGTCGCACCTCATTTTTTATCCTTTTCTAAGAAAGATGATATGTCTCTAAATCATCCCCAAAATTTTCCATTGCATATTAAAGTTTTGATACATAACAAACATGTCAAAAGAGTCCTCATTGATGGAGGTGCTAGTCTAAACATTTGTACTTTGAACCTTGCCAAATCCTTAGGGTTTTTCGAAGAAGCTATAGACCCTAAAATAAAGATAACCATAAAAGCTCATGATGATGAAGAGAGATCCTCCAAAGGAATAATAGTGCTCCCTATCTAAGTGGGTCCTATACAAAAATACAATATTTGTCAAGTGCTAGACTTAAAATTGACTTATAACATTTTATTGGGAAGACCATGGATACACGAAATTTAATCGGTACCCTCAACGTACCATCAATGTTTGAAGTTTGCATACATGGGTCTGTAATCACCCAAAATTGGGCTAATAAAACCTAAGGCCCTATTTTCCCTAATTTGATATGTAAACCTTGATTATGTTAATTCGATTCCCAATCATTAACATAGTTCATAAAATTCCATAAAATCAATTAAATCTCAAATCAAGCATTTATCACCAAGGTACTAAGCAAAATAAAGTCAATTAACTCTAGGCCCAATTAATTAATTCAATCCCACCAAATTCATGGCTAGATTAATTAATTAAAAGAAAAACATTTGTTGTGTTTTTTGAATTAAGAGGGATTTATGTTTTTCTTTTAATTAATTACTCTAGCCATGAATTTGGTGGGATTGAATTAATTAATTGGGCCTAGAGTTAATTGACTTCATTTTGCTTAGTACCTTGGTGATAAATGCTTGATTTGAGATTTAATTGATTTTATTGAATTTTATGAACTACGTTAATGTTCAAGAATCGAATTAACATAATCAAGGTTTACACATCGAATTATGGAAAATAGGGCATTAGGTTCTATTAGCCCGATATTAGGTGATTACAGGGTCAAGAAATTATGGTGAGTGGAGACCTAAATCCATTCTAATATTGTTGTGTACTAGAATTTGTACCTTCATAGGTTTAGTATCATCAATAACTCAAATAAAAATTAAATTACCACAAATAGAAAATCTAATTATGCAAAGAATTGACAATTAAGAACTCTATGGATCTCTAGCTAGGGATGCTAATGATAAAGCTATCAACAAGCCTCCATTAGTGACAGTCCTAGAATGAGAATGATATGTTAAAGCAAGCTAAAAAAATTAATTCCCAATTGAAATTCTAATTAGCTTCTATATTTGCCTTTCTAGCTCTAATTTGCAAGAGGTTTGATGTTTTTGATGACGGTAAAAATAGGTTTTGAAGGGGGGGGGGGGGGGGGGGTTTGATGTTATTCTTAGATTTGTGGATGATCAATGAGTGATTTATGTCTTGATTTTATATATTTTGGCAAGTGTAGGGGGTGTAGTTGAGTTGATCAGGGTTGATTTGGGGTTAAGTCCTTGGTTCCACCCTTTGGAGATAATTTAAATGGATTGTCCTCAAAGATTGGGACAAGAAGAAAAAATGATTGGACAAGATTCATCCTCCAAGTGAGTGATTGAGATTAATTTTAGGCTTAATCCATGTGAGCTCCATCCTTAAATCCTATTGGTTGAGGATTTTTCCTCCCATGTGGTGTTGAGAGAAAGTAAGACTTAATTAATTTGTTTAGCCATGTGTACCCCTTGAATGGGTTAATTTGATATAAATTGAACTATGCAATTTATTAGATTAATTGCACATTGATTTGATTTATCATGATTCAATCGATTTAATTGAATTATGACTTTTGATTTTTAATTAACTTGGATTAAGGCTTGATTTGAATTTTGATTGGATAAATGCTTATTTTGATTCAATTGCCTTGATTTTGCCTTAGTTTTTCCTTGATTACTCACATGATTAATGTAATCACCTAAAAGTGGACAAGATCATTCATGTGAGTAATCTGTTAGATTAGGTGAAAAACTAATCTCCCAAGAACACCTGCATGCATAACCCTGTCACATGGAAGAAGCAAAGAACAGAAAGCAAGAAAATCATGGAGACCAAAAAGTGAGAGACATCATATGCACATTCAAAAGAATAATATATATTATGAAAAATGCATTGAGTTACTAAAAAATACAAAGAGGGAATCCTTATAAAAGGATATCGAAACCCTAAAGGAGAAAACCCTAAAGAAAAATAAGATGCCTAAGTCTAACTTAAGTGTAGAGAATAATAGAATAATAATTAAATTAATTAATTATTAGCTATAATATGACTACTCTAACACCCCCCCTTAAGTGTAACTTAGGGAGAAGCTAAACAACTATGGACTAAAAGATGCATGAAAATAAAATGCATGAAAGAATGATGGGTCCCGACAACTAGGCCTAATCAGGTACCCAAATACAAGAAAAAAGAAAGAGCATGTAAAGCATCTCCGAAGCATGAAGCTGTAAACACTGTCAGAAGTAACTACTAGAACCCCCACTGAAATAGTGCATGACTAGGTAGAGAAGACAAAGTCTGAAGAGTTGATCAATCGAAGAGGTGACCTCCAAGAGTAGGAATGAATGAGTGTCTATATAGTAGATGAACCATCTCATCAAAATGCATAGGTGCCTAGCCACTGCATCTGCCTAGTACATAGGAACAAAAACTAAATATGTAGATCACTCAACCGAACCAAGGAAGCAATAGAACCAACAGGTGAACCCCCCCCCCCCATAATGCTGAATAGGGAGAGGGGTGACAGGAACACTAAAATGCAATGCGAGAAACATTTGCAAGAAGAAGAATCAAGAACACTAATAGTGCAACAGAAGTATAAGCATAGGATAAAGGGTGGTGTCACTAACACATAGCATGGGCTAATGTCATGGAAGGTATGCTCACTTGACAAAGGTGGATGAGCACAAAAGGTAAAACATCATAACCCCCCATGGAACTTTATAACTAAGTGCGAGTACAAACAAACATAAGGTGTAGAAGATCCTAGATATGCAAAAGTAGGCACTTTATCTTAGTGCATTTACAAGAAAAAGAATGCAATAGAAGAGAAGCATACAATGCTCAAAAGTCAGAAAGAAGAGTGAGCTTGAAGAATAGAAGAAGAGATCCCAAGACCTGTAGAACCCAAGTAATCCACCAGAGTGTGAAAGTGAAAAACTTGGAGGAGAGAGAACTTGGAGCAGAATCTGGATAAAAGACCCCAGCAACTGAAAAAATCACTGAACCAGCTTTTCGATGATATTTGGTGAGCCCAAAAAAGAGTCCGGATGAGTGAGATATGGCTCTTGGAAGGCAAAAAATGACCACCAGACTTGGATAGAAAAAAACACTATCAAAATAGCAAAGCCAAAAATTCTAACCTCCATAATCAGAAAAAGCTCGAAAAAAGCTTTCTAACGATATAAAGAAGTCCAAAAAAGACCTTCGTATGCTCCAGATAGAGCAAAAACAACGTCAAGGGGGAAAAATTGACACAATCACATAGAACATCTAACTTTTATAGAAAAAAAGAGCATCAAAATGGAAAACACATAAAACCATACTAGAAAATTTGGATCAAGCACAGAATTAGCTTTCCAATGATATATCACAAAAAAGGCCCAAGTAGCCTTAAAAACTCAAAAATTGAGAAAAGGGCTTGCTGATGTATGTTGACATTAGCACAAGAACCTGGGGCCAAAAAAAATAAGCCCCTGGTCATGTGGGTGACCATGGGGCTTAGAGTTGGGCACTGGAGCCAAGGGTCTGGTCCCCCATAGGACCGCAGCTCAGCGAAAGGGGGCCGACAGAGCTAGTCGGTGGCGGGCAGCGAAGCTGGGCCGGTGGGTGGTGAGTGGTGGAGTGGGGCTGACAGGCGATGAAGGGCGGCGGGGCCATGGGCGGGCAGAGTTGGGCTAGCGGGTGGTGGTTCTGTGGAGGAGTGGAGGCCGTAGCAGCTTTGCGGTGGCTCTACAGAGGGCAGCGGCTCTGTGGAGGCCACGGCATGGCACCCGGGTGGCTACTAGGTGGCGCCTGGGTGGCCGCCCCTTAAACTCTTTTTTTTAATTATTTTTTTGGATATCACCATCTCAGTTTTCATGCTAGGTCATATGGCCTGGTACGCAATCTTTTTTTCCCTCAAATTTCAAAGATGTCCAAAATGGACAAATTTTATATGGATTTTGGGGTTTTTGGGCACTCTGAGTGCAACAGTGATGTCCCCCCTAAATCCACATAAAAAGTTTCTAAAAAACATAGAAACCCTCCTACTTCTAAACATGAACAACGAGCAGCAAGATGGCTCTGATACCATGTTAGATTAGGTGAAAAACTAATCTCCCAAGAACAGTTGCATGCATAACCCTGTCACATGGAAGAAGCAAAGAATAGAAAGAAAGAAAATCATGGAGGCCAAAAAGCCAGAGACATCATATGCACATTCAAAAGAACAATATCTATTATGAACAATGCATTGAGTTACTAAAAAATACAAAGAGAGAATCCTTATAAAAGGATACCGAAACCCTAAAGGAGAAAACCCTAAAGAAAAATAAGATGCCTAAGTCTAACTTAGTGTAGAGAATAATAGACTAATAATTAAATTAATTAATTATTAGCTATAATATGACTACTCTAACATAATCAAGGCTAATCAAGCCAAATCAAGGAAAAATCAAGGAAATTGGATCACAACGAGCATTTAGCCAATAAAAATTAAAATCAAGCTTTAATTCAATTTAAATCAAAATCTAAAGCCAAAAGAGCAATTAAAATCGATTAAATCAAGTTAAATCAAATCAATGTGCAATTAATTTAATTAATTGTATAGTTCGAATTAAATGAAATCAACCCATTCAAGGGGTACACTTGGCTAAATAAATGATTTAAAATTAATTGATTAAATCCTAATTTCTCTCAACACCACATGGGAGGAAAAAGCCTCAACCAATAGGATTTAAGGAAAGAACTCACATGGATCAAGCCAAAACGAATCTCAATCACACATTTGGAAAGAGCATCTTGTCCACTCATCTTGTCTACTTGTCCCAAGCTTTGAGGATACAATATTTAAATTGTCTTCAAAGGGTGGAACCAAAGACTTAACCCCAACTCAATCATGATCAACTCTACTACACCCCCTACCCTTGCCAAAATCTATAAAGGCAAGGCTAAAATCAATCAATTAGGATTCACAAATCTAAGAATAACATCAAACCTCTTGCAAATTAGAGCTAGAAAGGAAATTTAAGGCTAATTAGTTGTTTTCAATTTGGAATTAACTTTGTTATTTAGTTTATCGTATCAATTCTCATTCTAGGACTATCATTAATGGAGGCTTGCTAAGAGCTTCAACATTAACATACCTAGTTAGAGAGCCATAGAGTGCTCAATTGTTCATTATTTGCTAAATAGAGTTTCTATTTGTGGTTATTTAGTTTCTATTTAATTTATTGTTCAATACTAACCCTATGAAGGTACAAATTCTCATACACAAAATGGTGCCCGCCATGGGGCTTTAGGCTTCACTTTTTAAAAATCTAGAAAATTGCATATTTTTAATTTTTTTCCATGTTTAACTCTCTGTTTTGTAGGAAAAATAGTGCGTATGAGCATTTCTGTAGTGCATTTTGACAGGTTCTCCAGCACGTTTGATACCTGAAATAGCGCATTGACAACAAATTGTTGCCCCTTTACACAGGATTTCAACATGTTTGCATTCCTTCTATTTTCTATCTTTATTCTCTCAACACTTTTTCCCTGACTAGCTAGCATGTTTAATCCATTATCCAACGGGTTTGTGGTGTTTTTAACACCTTTGCATAGGATTTTAGCGCTTCTACTCTCTATTTCTATGCTTTTGATATTTTATTTAGCACATTTAATTTGATCCATAGCGCGTTTGAGCATTTAAGTAGTGCGTTCAATAGATTCAATAGCACTTTTGCTTAATTTGAAAATAAATAGAATCTGACTATTAGAAAATGTTTTCTCTGTCTTTGCAAGATGTCTAAACATAAAAAAATTAAAAAAACCAGAGAGTAGACTCAATCAAGAAGGAAAAGATTTGACAAGGAAGATTAAAAAGGAGAACATTGCTCACATTAAGCTGGTTCTTGAGGATTCTCAACAAGAAGGAAATGTATATGATCATTACATCAAAGTTGTAGAAGCATATAAGGCAAAATTTGTTTCACTAAATTGGATTTATTCACCTTAATGAAGTTTTGTTAAAATATGACAAATAAGGCTTAAATTTCAATTTTATCTTACTTTTCTTCAATTTTATTTTTCTTTCCTTCACTTTTGTTGCCTGTGTTGACTAACTTGTTGGAGGAAAAGCACATTGGAAAGGAACAATTTCCAAGGTAAGCATTAAAGAAATGAAAATCACTCAAAAATGCCCCTAGCCTTTGCTAGCTACAAGGAAAAGGTAAGCCTAAACTTAGTCATTTTTTTACTTAAATTGTGGCTTTGTTGTTTTCAAAATCTAGTAATTAAAGTAGCCTCTTATTGTTTAAGGAATTTGACATTAAGCCTATGCTCTTTACTTTCTTAGTGAATCAAAATGTCAAAAGTGTTGAACTCCTTGATGAAGATAAAGGCTAAGTAAATCAAACATATAATCAAATAAACCCCTTGTTTGTAGAAAAGAGTAGAAATACTCGATTCTCACTAGTTAGTGTGTTGGTAATTGAACATTGTTAACTATTTTTGGGAATTGAGAAGTAGATAGGGATATGCTCTTCACCTTTTTGGTGAATCAAACTCCCACAACCTATTTCTTCATTCCACTTTCTTGCTTCTAAATGAACATTCTAGATCAATAGTTGGGCTTGCCTCCTGAGATTTTCCTTAACGAGGCCGGTGAGAGGGCCAACCCAAAGTGGGATACACATGTTTTTTCCATGAGAATCCAAACCACTATAAAAAAAAAATGCATACATCCTTAATGGGGTGTGTGACAAAAGGATACTAATATTTTGAACTTCCTCGAGTAGTCCTTCGGGATTGTGCAAAACTCTGACATACCGGTGGTGGGAAGCCTCCTAATTTTGCAGGATGAAAGCTTAGTGTCCATTTTGAATGGAATCCATATTAAAACCTTGTTAAATTTGAAAAGACTACCTTATAGAGCCATGTTTACGAACCAAATCTTGAGCTAGGTAGATTTCTTGAAGTGTCTTTTTGTGCAAAAACTTGCGATAACGTCCTACAAATTCAAACACTTTGTGTATCAGGTTAAAAAGAGCAAGTGTACTTGTGGTTGTTTTGTTTGAAAAATACATAGAACAAGTGAAAGAGATATCCATTAAAAAACTCATCTTATAATTTTAAAAATTTCTTCATAAATATCAACAATGACCAATTTGGGGAAGCAATTTGAAATCATACCTTGTTGGATGTCAATTTCTACACGTTCTCACAAACTCAAATTATATTTAAGAGAAGATGGCACTTGCATCTCTCAAGAAGTCCCCGACTTTGAATACCAAACTCCTTTCAATGATTATAACCAAGGGGATAGTCTCCAAAGTCTTTTCGACAAAAAAGGTGACATAATGGAACGAAACTCCATGTTTCATGATTACAACCAAGGAGGAAAAAATGATAACTTTAATAATGCTAATCATGGACCTAAAGAAACCCTTGAAGAAAGAGTTAACCGAGCAGCCCAAGATAATGACTTTCTTGAAGTCATGGAAAAACTAATAGATAGGGATAGGGAGAAATATTTCCTAAATCTAGCCCAAACAAGGGTAAAGCTTCCACATGACTATGACGTGGATAAACTCAAGAAAAGAAAAGAAGAGGAAGACTTGATGCATGCTATGACACAACAACTAAGAATGTTCCAAACTCAAATAGACTTAATGAAAAAGATCATTGAGCTTAAACATTTCTCTATTGAGGCCTTGTGTCCATTTCCTTTCGATAAAATCCTAGTCATGGAACCTTTTCCTATCAATACCATCTTTCCTAAATATGATAAATACTCAGGTAAATCAGACCCACAAGATCACCTTAGGGAATTTTGTGCCCTAAGTATTGAATTTATGCATAACACCACGTACTTAATGAGACTTTTCCCAATAATTTTGGGAGGGCAAACCATGGAATTATTTTCTAAACTTCCACAATGGATCAAGAATTTTGAGGAATTAGCCTCTAAATTTGTAACCCATTACTCCTATAATATTGAACATGAGATCACCATGCTTAAACTATGCGATAAAAAAAAAAACAGAGGGTGAATATTTCTTAGGGTTCCTTCAAAGGTGGAGGACCATTTTCACAAGGTACCCACGAAGTATCCCCGAAAAGGATAAGATGGATATATTTATGAATAATTTAAATATGGAGATGAACTATAGGCTCCAACTTCAATGTCCTCCCACATTCAAAAAAATCATTGAGAATGGGATAAAGATTGAAGATGTATTGGTCAAAAGAGGAGAAATAAAATTTTTTAATGACTACAAACCTTCTACCAATACTAATAATAATAACCATTATATATCTAATTATAGCAACAATAAAGGATCCACCAATCACAATGACAAAACTAAGCTATAGTTGAAAAATAATAACAAAAATCTTGTGAATGATGGAGTTGTGGAAGCCCACAACTTGAAGGCTAACCAATTTAATTTATCAAGTGGAGCCAATTGAAACTATAATGTTAATTAAACTAATAAAGCTCCCTTTAATCAAGGTAATTCCAACAATAATAAAAACAATTCCAACAATAATCCCTTTAAGAACAATTCAAATGTTAACAAGCCTAAGCCCTATTTTTCCACTTATCAAAAAAGAAAATTCACCTTTTTAGGTGAACCATTGGAAAATGACCTAAGGACTTTGGTGGCCAATAAAATTGTTATCTTACCTGAGTTGAGACCATATGAGCCGCAAGAGAAACCAAGATGGTGGAATGATTCACACCTTTGTGAATATCATAGAAATAAGGGTCATAAGATTAATGAATGCATGAAGTTAAAACACTTGGTACAAGATTTAATCAAGGATGGAACGATCAAGGTAGAAGGACCTCAAAAAAATGAGGATCATACGGCCTTTAAAAATCCCTTTCAAAACCATGAAAAGGGTTAGTCATCTAATGCTAATCAGAATAATAAAAGAGGCAATGAGAAGGTTAACTTCGCCCACACTTATGATAACACAATAAATGCTTTAAATGGTGATGAAAACACCATAAATGTGATTGTGGTGAAGGAGAAACCTAGAGAGGTAGCATCTAATGTTGTGACAAGGGGGAAAGCTTTGAAGATCACTCTACTTGGAAATGCCCCTAAGATTGTTCTATCAAACCAAGCTTCAACTTCATCATCAAAGTGATATAATTTGGCAGATCAATTACAACAAACTCTTGCTCAAATATCTATTCTTGAGTTGCTTAAATTATCACCAACTCATAAGGATATCTTGGAGAAATCCCTCTTGGAGACCAATGTACCTCTAAACTTGGAGGTGGATAAGATGACATGTCACTTAATCATCCTCAAAACTTGACTTTTCATATAGAGGTCTTGATTCATAAGCATAGGGTAAAAAGAGTCCTCATAAATGGAGGAGTCAGCTTAAACATTTGTACCCTTAACCTAGTAAAAGCTCTAGGATTTTATGAGGAGGCTATTGACCCTAAGAAAAAGATAACTATAAAATCCTATGATGAAAAAGAAAGGGCTTCCAAAGGAGTCATAGTTCTTCCTATTAGAGTTGCCCCAATACAAAAAGAGACTATTTGTCAAGTCTTAGACCTAAAGCTGACCTATAATATCTTACTAGGAAGACCTTGTATTCATGAAATACAAGCCATGCCATCGACCTATCACCAATGTTTAAAATTCCCTTATCTAGGTCAAGAGATCATGGTAAGCGGGGACTCAAACCCTTTTTAGTATTGTAAGAACATGAATCCCATCAATGATTCTCTAGTCCCGCATAATGTAGAAGGGCCCATACCCCTAAGAATTGAGAAAGGGAAAATTTCTCAAGATCTTCCATCTTTAAAGGGAAAAGAAAAAGAGGAAGAAGAAATTATTGTTGAAGATGTTCAAAGCCCCACTAACCCATCTACATCAAAAAAAGGGAAAGAAAAGTTTAGTGAGGAAATCAATTTTGAGAAGATGAAAGAAGACCAAGCCAAATTCATGCAAATCTATACCAAGGAGGCCCATTACCAAAAAATGGACCATATGATGAAAAACTTTGAAGAACAATGTAAAATCAAGAAAAAGGGTGTAGGCGAATACTCCTTGTCAATGAAAGACCTACCCTTATCTCCAACATCATATGGAAGACCATCCAATCTACCCCATAAATATAATGACAAATTTGTGAGAGCAAGCACATCATCCTCCATGGATGAAGAAGACAATGAGATCCTAAATTGGCTATACAAGGATGAAGAGTCAAGTGCGCATGAGAAACAAATCCAAAATATAAACATTCCCTCACATAAATATGGGAAGTGATTTCAAATCATGAAGAATATGGGTACAAAGGCCAAGGACTTTTGGGAACAAGAAATGAAGGACTTTTCAAACCCATCGAGATGACATGGAGGGACAACAAAGAGAAGACCAGATTAGGATACTTAGAACAAGTGTATACTCAAAAGAACTATCCTAAGGTCTATGATAAAATACTACAATTAGAGTCACATAGTGATGAAGAATCAAATGATTGGGAATGGGATACATTATCCAATGAATCATGTTAGGATAAAGGTATTGATGTCATTCATACTTACACTCCTAGCAAATGGAAAGAACCAATTACAGCATCCAATCAGAATCAACCATCGAGCTCAAGCCAAGTGGTCCTAGATAATGCACCAATTATAGAGGTAGAGATTAATCAATGGGTAGGAGAACCCTACATACCATCATGGAGACCTACTATAGAAGAATCAAACCCTAGGTTTAGTCTACAAGATTTCTATCCAATAGAAACCTTAGAGAATTCAAGTGAGAGGGATTTTGATCCTAGTTCTTTAGAGAATCTCGAAGAGGCACATGTTATAGAATTAAATGATATAATGTTAGAACTCTCAAATGAAGTCTTATCCTTAGACCCCATTGGTCTAAACCAAAACATTGATCCTTTAACCATCATTTACCTGAAATTGATTGAATGGGATTCCATTGAACCTACCATACTCCAAAACTTTTTGAATGACAACATGGTGTCCCAATACCTAAATGTAGTTGAACCTTCTTCTACCATGGAATATTAAGAAGATGTGATAAGGGAAGGTATCCAAACTCCTAATTCGAGAAAAAATGAAAAAAAAAAAAAGGAAAAGAATCTAATGTTGAGAACCACATTGTGGCAATATTTGATAAAAAAGAGAAAGAAATAAAAAATGATTCCAAAGGTGAAAACCCAATTGAGGAACCTAAGGAAGGGATTTTGGATACTTTATCTGAACATTAAAAAAATAGATCTCCTATCTTGATCGAGCCAACAGAAAAGGTGAACATTGGATCAGAATCCGAACCAAGGATCATACACTTAGTAGCATCTTTGTCTAGCGAGGAAAGAAAAGAATTAATCAAATTATTCAAGGAAAAGAAAATTAATTTTGCATGGTCTTATGATGATATGCCAAGATTAGATCCAAACTTAATCATGCATCACTTAAACATAAAGTAAGGAGCAATACCAGTCAAGCAAAAATTGAGAAAAATGCATGCTCACATAGCTTTACTTGTAAAAGTGGAGTTAGAAAAGTTGCTAAAAGTTGGGTTTATAAGAGCTATTGATTATGCCCAATGGATTTCAAACATAGTGCCAGTCTCAAAAGAAAATAAGTCCATCAGAATTTGTATGGATTTTAGGGATCTAAATCTTGCATGCCCTAAAGATGATTTTCCATTTCCAAGTATTGACGCCATAGTGGATTTGACAGCAGGACATTCCATGTTTTATCTTATGGATGGATTTAGTGGCTACAATCAGATAAAGATAGCACTTGAAGGTCAAGACAAGACAACATTTACATGCGCATGGGGGACATTCTATTGGAATGTTATGCCTTTCGGTCTAAAGAATGCAGGAGCGACCTATCAAAGAGCCATGACAACAATATTCCATGATATGATGCATAAGTTCATGGAGGACTACGAAGATGATATACTTGCAAAATATCATTCAAGAGATGAACATCTACCAAGGTCCAATACTAGAGAAAATGTTTGAAAGGTTAGAGAAATTCAAAGTGAGACTAAATTCTAAAAAGTGTGCATTCGGTGTTCAATCAGGAAAGCTATTAGGGTACATTGTTTCAACAAAAGGAATAGAGGTAGAACCTACTAAAGTAAAGGCCATTATGGAAATGGGGGAACCTAGAAATATAAACCAAATGTGATCTCTCCAAGGTAGGATCCAATCCATACAAAGATTTATCTCTCAATTGGCAGAAAAGTGCCATAATTTCACTCAACTCCTGCATAAGGACATAGTGTTTAAATGGGATGAAAAATGTGAAGAAGCCTTCAATTTATTGAAGAAATATCTAACGAATGATGCCACCTATAAGAGGCAAGTCTTTAATAATATATATTTCAATGACTAAGAATTCATTAGGGGCACTCTTGGCACACAAAGATGAATCGGGAAAAGAAAAGGTTATTTACTATATCAACAAGAATTTAGTGAAATATGAGTTAAACTATACATTCATAGAAAGAGCATGTTTGGCCATAGTTTTTGCTTACCAAAAATTATGCCACTATATGTTATCTCATAAGATTCGACTCATTGCAAAGATTGATCCATTGAAGTACCTTCTTAGAAAAATAACATTAAATTGAAGACTAACCAAATGGGTCATGGTGCTAAGTGAATTCAACATTGAATATGTTGATAAAAAATCTATTAAGGGCCAAGTCATAGCTGACCAGCTAGTAGAATCGCCATTGCAAGATGATCACCCAATACAAGTGGAATTTCCAGATTCAGAAATTGTGAATGTTGAGGTAAAGACATGGCAACTTTATTTTGATGGTTCCTACACACAACATGGATCAGGAGTAGGCATACTTTTAATTACTCCTTGAGGATCTACCATCCCAAAATCATACAAATTGCTATTTCCATGCACAAATAATATAGTATAATATGAAGCATTAGTCATTCAGATAAAAATGGCATTGGAATAGAAGGTGACAAAATTAAAATTCTATGGAGACTCACAACTAGTGATCAATCAAATCAATGATGAATATCTTACTAAAGATGACAAGTTGATCACTTATAAAAATATAGTGGAGAATCTAAAGAAATATTTTAGTCTCATCACATTTGAGCAAGTTCCAAGAGAGAAAAACAAAGCAGCAGATGCAATGGCAACTTTGGCATCACTTCTACAAATACCAGATCAAAGCGTGAGATATGAATTCCTGGTAGAAGTTGAGCAACCCACATTTGACCCTACCCATCCTCACACCATTTGTGTATTAACCGAACATGACTCATTTTGGTATGGAGACATTTACACTTACTTAAAAGATCAAATCCTACCCATAGACCAAACCAGGAACCAAAAGAAGAACTTCATACACCAAGCCTCTCATTATACCCTAATCTCTGAAACATTGTATCGAAAATGTCTAGATGGAATGCTTCTTAGATGTCTAGAGAAAGAGGAATCAGATAAATCCTTATGAGAAATTCATGAGGGGATTTGTGGGTCACATTTGAATGGTCTAACCCTATGTAAGAAACTTCTTAGGATAGGATATTTTTGGCATACAATGGAGAAAGATGCTTGTAACTTTGCTAAAACTTGTAGAAAGTGTCAATATCATGGAAACTTGATACATGTACCCACAAAAGAGCTTCATCTGATGATGACACCTTGGTCATTTTATCAACAGGGTCTAGATTTGATAGGAATGATTCATCCACCATCTTCAAATGGGCAAAAATTCATCATCATTGCAATAGAGTACTTTATCAAATAGGTGGAAGTTGTACCCTTATCAACTGCAACTGGAAAATAGATAGCCTTGTTCATCCTAAATTACATAATATGTAGATATGGTGTCCCACATGCCATTATCATGGATAATGCAAAGCACTTCAAAAATAAGAACTTAAAGGAGTTATGCACAAAATTCCACATGATCCATCACTCTTCATCAATCTATTATCCTCAAGGTAATGGACAAGCAGAAGCAACTGTAATCAACTAAAAATGGACAAAGATCAAATCAAAGAAAAGATAGTCAAATCAAAGAAAATCAAAGACAAAATTGAAGTAATTGAATCACAATGCACAATTAGCCAATCAAAATTAAAATCAAATCCTAATTCAAGATCAATCAAAATTGAGAACATTTTAATCAAGTGTAATCAAATCAAAATATAATTAATTCAATTAATTGTATAGTCTTGGATTAAATTAAATTCAACCTATTCAAGGGGTACATGGCTAAAATAAATCAATTAATAAATCTCAATTACTCTCAACAACCCAAAAGGAGAGGAAATCCGGGCAACCAAAGAGATTTGAAGAAAGGCATTCACATGGATCAAGCCAAATTGAACCTCAATCACCCAAAGTGAAAGAGAATCTTGACCATCCATCTTGTCTACTTGTCCCAAGCTTTGAGGACACAAACTTTTCATTATCTTCAAAGGGTGGAACCAAGGACTCAACCAAGGTTTAATCATGATCAAATACAACTACACCCCCCTACCATTGGAAAATCTATAAAAGGAAGGCCTAATTCCTTCATAATTGATAACCACACATCTGAGAATTGCATTTAGCCTCTTGCAATTTGAGCTTAGAAAGGCATTTGAGAGCATAATTAGCATTTACTTTGATAATTGTTAGCAATAGCTTGTTTATCTTTATCATTCTCATTCTAGGACTGTCATCAATGGGAGCTTGCTAAGAGCTATTCATTAACATTCTTAGTTAGAGAGCCATAGGATGCTTAATTGATCATTATTTTCTAAATAGTTTCTCTATTGTGGTTTATTTAATTACTATTTCATTTATTGTTCAACATTAATTCTCTGAAAATACTTTTCCTAGTATACAAAATGGCACCCAGCGTGGGGCAAAATGCTCTACTTTACTAATTGTACAAAAAATTATCATTATTTTCAAATTTGCATGTGACTAAATCTCAAATTTTTCAAGAAGTGGAACTTTTAACGAGTTAAGAAGCACTTTTGCCCAGTGAAACAACACTTTTGATCACTATTCCAATGCTTATGTGAAAAATTTGTGTGCCTTTGCACCGATCTGCATCACTTTTGCAACTTCTATTTCTGATCGTCCTTTCTTTTAGTGCTTACACACAGTTAAAGAGCACTTTGCTCCTGACTACTAGGCACTTTCATCAATTTCCTCAGTGCTTTTTCCATAATTTTACCATCTTTACTCAATTTAGTAGCGCTTTTGAAAGTTATTTGTGTGCTTTTGCATTTCACTGATAGATTAAAGTAGTGCTTTCAATCAGATTAGTTGCACTTTTAAACAATAAAATAGTGCGTTTAACTAATTTAGGTATGCTTTTGCATAAATTCATAATCTAATTAATCTGACTATGGCAAAATGACTTTCGGTATTCTATAGGATGACAAGGCATAAAAAGGTGAGAAAACCAGAGAGAAAACTTAATCAAGAGGGAAAAGCGTTGGCTAAAAAGATCAAGAAGGAGAACTTTGAGCATATTAAAGCGGTTCTTGAGAAATCACAAGAGGAAGAAAACCAGGTATATCAAAATTATCTTAAGGTTGTAGATGCTTACAAGACAAAATTTGTATCTCTCAAGTGCATTTTTACTCCTTAGTTCAAGTTTTTCTTTAAAAATTTGTAAATAAGGTGCTTAAGGTTCAATACATAAGTCTTTGCTTCGTCAATTTCTATTTGGTTTCCCTCATTGTGATTGGTTGTGTTGACTAACTTGCTAGTGGAAAAGCACATTTGGAAGGAGCTATTGCCAAGGTAAGATAAAAATAATGGAATCAATAAAAAATTCCCCTAACTTCGGTTAGCTACAAAGAATAAGTTAAGCCTCAACTAGTCAATATCTTCCCTTAGCTTGTGGCATTGGTGCATTTCAAAAATATAGTAATTAAGAAGGATTAAGGAACCAAACACTAAGAATGAAAGCCCCTTGTTTGTGGAAGAGAGTAGAAATACTCAAATCCGTATAGTTAGTGGGTGAAAGAAATTGAACACAATTGTCTAATGTGTTTGGGAACTAAAGGAAAAGTTAGGGATATGCTCTTCACCTTTTGGTGAACCAAATTCCCAAAAACTTGACCTTAATTCCATTTTCCCTGCTTTGAATGAACATGCTAGAGAATTAGTGGGAATCCAACCCACTCTAAAACAAAATGCATGTATCCTTAATGGGGTGCATGACAAATGGATTTTAATTTTTCAACCTTCCTCTAGTAGTCCTCATGGATTGTGCAAAATCGTACCTCAGTGCCTGTGGGAAGCCCCTTAACATACTTGGGGGATGAGAGATTAAAGTCGATTTGAATGGAATCAATACTAAATCCTTGATAAAATAGAAAGACCACCTTCTAGAGCCATGTTTATGAACCAAATCTTGTAATAGGTAGGTGCTTGAAGTGTCTTTTTGTGCAAAACCCATGACAACGTTCTTCAAATCAAACATTTTGTGTTAAGAGGGTAAAAAGAGACAAGTGAATGCATGATTGTTGTGTTTGAAATACATAAGCAAGTGAGAGATATATCCATTGGAAACTCATATTATATTTTTAAATCTCTTCAATTAAAATTATTCCCAATCAAACCCTTGTTGGATGCTGGTTTCCACAGGGTCCCACACATATAGGGTATCATTACCAGGAGATAGCACTATTTTTGCAAACCAAGGGCAAGAAGTTGAATACCAAAGTCTTTATAAAGATCCTAATCAAGAGGAAATTTTTCCAAACCTATTTGAACCAAGACTTGGAGAGATGGCGGATGGAAATTTGGCATATCATAATCACAATACCAACAATGTCAATTATAATGCCAAAGAAACACTTGAAGAAAGGGTTGAGAAAGCTGCCCAAGACCTAGATTTCCTAGATGTTATGGAGAAATTGATAGATAAGGATAAGGATAACTTCTTCTTAAACCTAGCCCAAAAGGGAGTAAAGCTGCCCTATGATTTTGATATTGACCAACTCAAGAAACACCAACACCAAGATGACCCCATGAATGTTATGACTAGGTAGATAAAGGCCTTCTAAGAGAAAATTGATACCATGAAGGTAGAAAAACCTAAGGCCTTTTCCATTGAAGCTTTGTGTCCTTTCCCTTTTGACAAAAGTTTAGCTATGGTATCTTTTCCTTTTCATACCATCTTTCCTAAATATGATAAGTACATGGGTAAACTAGACCCACAAGATCATTTAAGAGAGTTTTGCGCCCTACGCATAGAGTTCATGCACAATGATATGTATCTAATGAGACTCTTTCCTAGAAGCTTAGGAGGTCCCATGATGGAGTGGTTTTCAAAACTAACCCCCAGAATAAAGTCCTTTGAGGAGTTAGCCTCCAATTTTGTAACCCATTACTCTTATAACATTGAGCATGAAATCACAATGCTCAAGTTATGTGATACCAAATAGACAGATGGAGAGTCCTTCTTAGGATTCCTACAAAGGTGGAGGACCATTTTCACAAGGTATCCACGAAGTATCCCAGAGAAAGAGAAGATGGAAATCTTCACCAACAATTTAACCTCGAAAATGAATTATATATTACAACTTCAATGTCCCCCAACATTTGAGAAACTCATCGAAAATGGGATCAAGATTGAAGATGTTTTGGTCAAAAGAGGTGAAGTCAAATTATTTAAAGATAACAAATCCAAAAACAACAACAACAACAATAATAACAGCAACAATAATTATGTGCCTAAATATTTCAATAATCAAGGGTCCAACAACAATAATGATAAATCTAAATCATAGATGAAGAATAACAATAAAAACCTTGTGAATGATGGAGTTGTGGAGGCCCACACCATGAAGTCAACACCTTTTATCCTACCATATGGAGAAAATTATTCAAATAATGTTAATCAAACAGAAAAAGCTCCATATAATTCCAATAATTCCAATAACAATTCCAACACTTCCAACAATAATGCTAGTGGGGAAAAATCAAAATCATCCTACTCCAATTATAATAAAAAGAAATTCACCTACTTAGGTGAACCTTTGGAGAATGTATTAAAGACTTTGGTTTCCAATAATGTCATCACATTACCTGATATGAAAGATTATGAACCTGAAGTTAAACCTTATTGGTGACACCATGAAGTCAACACCTTTTATCCTACCATATGGAGAAAATTATTCAAATAATGTTAATCAAATAGAAAAAGATCCATATAATTCCAATAATTCCAATAACAATTCCAACACTTCCAACAATAATGCTAGTGGGGAAAAATCAAAATCATCCTACTCCAATTATAATAAAAAGAAATTCACCTACTTAGGTGAACCTTTGGAGAATGTATTAAAGACCTTGGTTGCCAATAATGTCATCACATTACCCGATATGAAAGATTATGAACCTGAAGTTAAACCTTATTGGTGGAATGCATCCCATCATTATGAATATCATCAAAATAGAGGTCACCCAACAAATGAATGTATGAGGTTAAAGAACTTGGTGCAAGATTTAATTGGCAAGGGAACCATTCAAATTGAAGGACCACAAAATAATGGAGATCATACAACCTTCAAGAACCCCTTTTTGAATCATGAAAAGGGGGAGTCATCAAATATGAATCAAAATTAAAAAAAGGGCAATGAGAAAGTGAACTTTGCTCACACATATGATAACACGATAAATACTCTAAGAGAAGAGGATCAAACCATAAATGTTATCATAGTGAAAGATAAGTCAAGGGAAGTATCATCAAATGTTGTCACTAGGGGGAAAGCATAAAAAATTATCCTACCTACCAATGCTCCAAAAGTGGTGATATCAAACCAAGCTTCAACATCATCATCAAAACAATACAACTTGGTTGATCAATTACAAAGAACTCCTGCTCAAATCTCTATTCTTGAGCTGCTCAAATTATCACCAATTCATAAGGATATCTTGGAAAAAGCCTCGTTGGAAACTGTAATACCGTAAAATTGGCACCTATTAAATTGAATTAATTTTGGTGCATTTTCATCAATTTTACATCTCCAAAGTCCTAGTTTCCTAGGCAATTTTCTCTCTCCTACTTGACTTAATTCGACTTGATGACAATTGCAAAAACCCTAATTGCATTAATCAAATATTAAAATTAATTCCTAAAGTCTTCAACTTTTATTAGCTAAATTACCCCTATGATAAATTAATTTAATCCTAAAGTCCTAAGTACTTGGAATTAAATTAAAATCTACCCCCTTTAGCTAATTACCCATAAAAAGGAATTAATAATTACTTGTTATTTGAATGGACACTCATTTTTGAATTAATAATTCAAGATATTCAAAAAGTCCCCTATGTGGAAAATTCCATTCTTTTAATTAAGTAATTCAATGCTATTTTGTCTCAAATGGAAATGAAGAGTCAGGAGTTTCGAATCAAGAACCCCTTCATTCTCTTCTCGGGCTTGCTTATTTAATGGACCTATTTTCTTCATTCAAGGGGGATGAATTTTTAGAGTAATTGAACTATAGTGATTTTTAGTCTTACTTTATTCAAAGCTTTTCATTTGCAATTAGTTTAAATTCTCATTTAATATAGTATTGCATTGTTATAATGGGTCAATTTTCTTACATCCTCATAGTTTAGTATCATATTTCTTTTAAGCTATTTAGATTAAAATTGCACTTCATATCTCTTTCAAGTTATTAGTAATTGCATCCTAATTCTTAGATTAAATTGCATATTCATCTTAGTTTAATTTTAGTTTTACTCATCTTCATAGCTCTTGGAAAATCCTCCATTGTGGGATTGGTCTCATGGTTGTTGGCTCTCGTTCTGAGAGTAATTAAAACACCCCATCCACATAGGAGGAAACAGGTCAATTCAATTGATGTTGTGAGATGGAAAATTCATGTTCATACTCCCCATCTCATGATTGAACAATGACTATGTTGCGTTTGAGCCTGATTTAGAGGTCCACATTTAGACACATACATTTTGGTGCCCACCATGGGGCAAAAAATCTGATTTATTGCCTCATTCTCATTTTTTTCTGACAAGAATTTAAGCTCTACCATGCGTCCATATTGTCTGTGTATGGATATTCCCATGAGAATCTAGAGCATCCCGCATGAGATTTTTCTCCCTATAGCACTTTCTCCCATGAGCTTTTGCACCTTCGCGCGACATCCTACACTTTCTTGCGTGCTATGGAGTACTTCCTCGCATGAGATTGGAGTACAGTGTTTCAATTTTTTCAATTTCTGTCTTTCCAATTTCAGATTTCTAACAGTTTCTTGTGTGCTGTTGTTTATTATTTCTCTGTTATTTTCACAGCATAATAGTTTTCTACAGGACATTTGCTGAAGAACTTAAACATACTAATGGTTTGATTATAGGATGATAGTCGAAGACTTGTTAAAATGTTGTGTTTGTTTCTTGCTTTCATTCACATAGTCTAAATAGGGCTCCGTTAAAATTTCTTGAGGATTTTGATAGTGAGTAGGGAATTTGGCTCTTCATTACATGGAGGTGATGACCATGAATGAACCTGAAATCTTAATGATCTTACTAATATGAAAAATTCTTGGAGAAGCGGAGAAAGGTAGTGAATCTTTATGCTTCTATTAGCTAGGGGATTATGCTCTTCTCTATTTGAGAGAAATAGAAACCCAAAAGCTTGTAGTTGTGGTGGAGTGAAGCTAACTCGGTGATGAATCTTCTTGATGTGTTTGGGTGAGGAAATGGGATAGATAAGTATGCTCTTCTCCCTTTGGGAGAACCAGAAAATCTGACCCTTGAATCTAAACCAAGTCCAGTGTCACCTTTAGAGGACCTGTCGAAAGTTGAACCTCTAGGAACAACCCAAGTGAGTATGCACCTATTGCTGGTGATTCCACCTCACTCTAATAAAGAAAATTTTGTTGAGTCTAAAGACTCCAAAATCATGTTAGCTTCCTTCTCAATACTTTGACTATCATCTTGAGAAGGCTCCATTTGTTATACTAAGTGGTACCACTCCTAGCCTTGCTATTGGGGGTGTATGAATTTTGGGTGTTGGTGTGGCTGTGAGGCCTCAACTCTGTATTGGGGGCACCAAAGGTTAGCATGAATGAAAGCCTATTAAAAACTTTCCCTAGCTAGTGGCCTACTTGGTTCACCTCCAAAAGGAGTCATAATCTTTGCCAAGTGAGGGGGAAGAATCTCTCCTGTAGATTCCCATCATAGGCATACACCTAGACACTTGAAGGTGGTTGTGACACTAACCCCTGCTATAAGGGTAACCTTTGAATTTACACCATTGAGCCCTTGGAAACACCAAAAACATGGGCACCCTATAGGGGGTGACATGGTGTGTGAGGTGCACATATGCGCATAAGAAATGGGGCAAACGTTTTGGCTTCTCACCATTTTTTTGTAGGACTAAGCTATGTGTTTGTTATCAAGTCTTAAACATTGTCCAATCATTATCAAACAAAGACTCCCTTGATGCTATCAAGTTGCTTTGTCCTTGATAGGTTTGTTAATGACTGCTTCTTGTATCACAACTACTTGATTTGAACCTTTGTGTCTTTAAATGAATGCTTGAAATCCTAAAATGTGATTGTTGATTGAACTGCTCTTCAAACCTGTTAGGAAACTAGATTTTTTGTCAGACATCAATTTAGGCTGTACCTCAAAATTCAACTTTAACCTCACAAACTATGTCAAATTGTCAGATTTTGCACTTTTCCCACGTGAGGTTTCACACTTTAGAGCACTTTCTCGCATGAGACTTTATTTTCTCTCTTAAAGTTTAGTGTTCTCTCACGTGACTTGGTACTATCTCATGTGAGACTGTAGCCCAGTTTGTAAAAATAGAGACTTGTTTGCCATTGACTGTTTGACTTTTTATCTGATCTACCTTTTGTCTGAGGTCTATTTTTTTGGTTCCCTATCATTCACTATCAGAAACTGGTTGTTTTGAGTTAGAAATCGATCGATCTTTTCTTTGACTCATGTCATCTCTCATTGGTTTACCTTATCTCTTTATGCCTTTTGTATCTCATGTTGTGATAGTCTTATCTTGGCTATTCGAGCCACCTCTTTTGATGATTTGTACCAGGTCCATCTCGCATCTTGGTTTTTCTAGCGTTTATCTCCTTTGCATTGTTCTTAGAGACTGAGTCTAGCTTTATCCTAAGTCCTCTCTCATTTCATCTTCATCTATGACTATCGTGACTAGAAGTGGCAAGACTTATCCCATTCAGAATCCTGATCAAGGTAGAAGCAAACCTTCTAATCAAGAAATAGACCTTCCTAAATCTGTTGCGAAATCTAAACTTTGTGAGATATCTTTGATTTCTTCATTGAATACTTCGAAAGATAGTCCATCTCAACCATCACCTCTGGTGTTTCAAGAGTGTTTTAATCCATTGTTTGAAGCACAACCTGGTTTCTCATTTCAAGACCAAGACAACTTGTTCTTCCAAGAGAACTCATTGTTTCACAACTTTGGAAGACCTCTTCCTCGGACTAGTACTATTATCATACCTGTTGATCCTACTGAGAATAGTTCTATCATTGAACCTAGTGATACTATTGACGACATCTTTTTAGTTTAATTTGTTAAATCTTTTGATCCTATTCATTCACCAAAGGTTACCTTGGCTGCACCTTTTCGATCTCATTCACATCACTTTGCTAAGTCTTCATATACTATGCAAGTCTATGACAAGATGGGAGATCTAGTTGACTTCCAACCAGGAAAGTATAGTCAAACCTTTGATCAATCTCACAACAATCAATATCATGGTCAATTCTCTAATGATCCACATCATGCTCAACCTTGAAATGAGAAACCTCATGGTCAATCTCAACATGACCAAAATCAGTCCCACAATGATGATCAATCTCAAAGAAAACCTCAAGGTGATCGACAACCCGCCTATTTCTATCATCCTCCTCCATTCGATCAAAACCAAGATGATTAGAAACAAGATCAGGTTCAGAGTATTTATGAGATCCTTGGGAATGAAGATGAAGTGATAACTCAATAGGATATAGACGTCGCTAAAGCTAATAAGGGTCTTATTAAAATGATGGAGATTCTTCTCCTGGAGGAGAAAGAAAAGTACTTCCTTGAGTTAGCTAAACAAGGGGCCAAGTTACCCTGAGAATATCAAGTGGAAACACTCATAGCTAAGGAAGAAGAAACTAAGACCACAAAGTTGCAAAAGATGGTCCGAGAAATGCAAGATCAAATTAGTCAACTTGCAAGGAATAAAGACAAATCCACTCAACAATTTATGATGGAAAGTATTTTTCCTTTCCCTTTCGATAGAAGTCTTCATATGCCACCTTTTCCCAAAGGTGTGGAACTCCCTAAATATGACAAATACTTGGGTATGACTGATCCCCAAGATCACTTGAGGGAGTTTGGTGCATTGTCCATGGAATTCATGCACGATCAAACATATCTTATGCACTTGTTTCCTTATAGTTTGGGTGGACCAGCTATGGAATGGTTCTCTAGACTGCCTACTGGTATTAAAACTTTTGATGAAATGGATAATCTTTTTCTCCAGCACTACTCACATAATATTCAGCATCCGATCAACATTCAAGATCTTTGCAACTTAAAACAATGACAAGGAGAATCTTTCCTAACATTCCTCCAAAGGTGGAGACAATTATGTATGAGAGTTCCTCACAAACTACCAAAGTCTGAGAGACTCGACATCTTCTTGGACAATCTTGTCCTAGACTTTGGATACCAAGTGCAATTGCAAGGTCCTCTTACTTTCGATAGTATGATCAAACAAGCAGTACAAATAGAGGCCTTCATGATCAAGAAGAGAGGATTGACTTTGAATAAGGACAATAAACAAGGATTCCCCACAAACAAGGATAAAGGAAAGGCTACCAATAAGAATAGAGATGTATTAAATGATGGAGTAGTGGATAATGTTACTACGAAGCCTTCAAAGTCTAAGTTTTTAATCTTACTTCCAGTATACAAGCAGCTAAGGCTGTTGAAAAGACCACAATAGACAACCAACAAACTTCAAGATTTGCTAGGAACAAAACTTGGTCCTCTAGACCCAAGCGTGATTTCACCCCTTTGGGAGAGACCCTTGATGTGGTCTATAAATCTCTTATAGAGGGTCAGGTTCTTACTCCTTTAGAAAAGCATACTTATGAACCACAACCAAGACCTCATTGGTGGAATGATAATGCTTACTGTGACTATCACTAGAACATTGGTCATAAGACTTCTACTTGTCTCCAGCTGAAGCATAAAGTTCAAGATCTCATTGACAATGGTGACATCCTTATGGAGAACTATAATAAGAATTTGAATCACCAAGCTTTTAAGGATCCATTCCCTCCTCATGAGAAGGGTGAGTCTTCAAATGCCAAAAATACCAATGCTAAAGTCAACTACATGTACGTGAATAATGACAATGTTATTGGTATGATCGAACCTATTGAGATAGAGTATTGTGACGTGATCACTTCTAGAGAGAGTGAAAATGCTCCCAAATCTAAGACTCCTTTTATCTTGTGTAGCTCTACACCTCATTCATCTGAATCTGAACAATCTCAAGATTGTGCTAATGTTGTCACTCAATCACAAGGGAGAGTTGTCTTGAAAGGTCCTGATGCTTCCACATCCGCTCCAAAGCAAACTGTGGATAAGAGACCTGATATTCTTGCATTTTCTCCAAAGAAAATGATGGATAAGACTATTGTTGGCTCTACCAACAATAACATGAAATCTATTCCTACAGCTAGCTCAGCTAGTTCTAGCATTTTAGATCAACTCTAGCGAACTAATGCTCAAATTACCATTTTTTAGTTGCTGAAGATTTCGCCTGCTCATAGGCAAATTTTGGATAAGGCCCTTGCTAAGGAAAACATTCCCAAGGATCTCGATCTCAACCGGTTCCAATCTATGGTGGGTCATTTGACTTCACCTCACTATCTATCCTTCTCTGAAGAAGATAACCACTCTTTGATTCACCCGCATAACGTTCCCTTGCACATAGAGGTCATGATAGGTCCAAAGCATGTCCACCAAGTGCTTATAGATAATGGTGTTGGTCTTAATATTTTTTCCACTAAATTTCTCACTCAGCTAGGATATGATGAGAATTGCATAGATCCTCACAAAAAGATTACCATAAAAGCTTATGAGGAAGATTGCAAGTCCCAAGGCTTGGTCGTGCTACCTATCCATGTAGGTCCCATTGAGAGAGATGTTACTTTCCAAGTGCTTGATATTCATCTGGCCTACAATATCTTGTTGGGTAGGCCTTGGATTCATGAGATGCAGGCTATTCCATCCATGTATCATCAATGCATTAAGTTTCCATTCTATGGAGTAGAAGTCACTGTACCTACAAATACCAATTTCTCCTGCAACACTCTTGCACAAATCATAGATAGCTTTGTTCCAAAAAATAGAGAATCCATTGAGTTTATGATGCTAAGCTGAAAGAAATGGAACAAACTTTGAGACTTAAGGATACAGGCATGGGAGAATACAAAATGGAACCTATGCTATCACCGGCAGCTCTACCTCTATCTCCATGCTCTTATGGGAGACCTTCTAAAAACAACAAGATTTCTAATGCTCCCCCTCAAATAGTTTATGATGGTGCCTTTGTAAGGGCCTCTACGCCTTTAGAAGATGAAGATGAAGAGAGAGCTATTAGAGCATGGATCTATAAAGGAAAAGAAAGAGCTCAAACAACCACTCCATCTCCAAATTTAGAGCAAGAACCATACAGTGAGGCCTTCAAGATCATGAAGTGCTTCAGTTATAAGGGGAGTGGTCCTATAGGGAAAAATGATAATGGCTTACTAAAACCCATTGAAGCTACAGGCTGCCGCACAAAAGATACTAGTGGCTTGGGCTTTAAAAAGACTCCCTTTCATTTGGGGACCAAGAAATTTGTGTCAGCTCCTGAGCCTGAACTTGAACCTGAATAAGAAATTGAAGATGCCACTCTAGAAGTGAATCTAGAGGCCAGCTCTGATGAAGATACATTCCCATATCCTATTCTTCTGAATCTTGTGGCACTCTTTGCCGAACCTAATGAGCCTATCATACCTGTTCATATGATAGAGATAGATACTAATACTGATAATGATTCTAATAAAAATTCTTCAGTATACCAATTCACATATGAGGAATGGAAAGCATCACTAAATGATGATCTTGATTTTTAAGGTGAACGATATAGGCCACCTCATTTACAAAAGTACTTTGAACAAGAACAACTTCAGCAAACCATTAATGCCATAAGGGATAATAATGAGTTTGATGATGCTGCTAATGAAATTCCTACATTGAGTATTGACTCACATGAATATGAGTTTGACTCTTTGTCTGATGCTACTTATGATGTAGACATAGATACTATTCACGTGTATGAAAGACTCCTTGAAGTAGGTGAAGCATCTAGCACTAGGCCGCATGAATTAGCCACCACTAATGTTAATGTGTCCTCTACTTCTAATGCAAGGTCTCTTAGGGATTCGAATGCTCCTTTGGATGAGATCACTCTAGGTCTTGACTTTCTCATCAATGCTTTTGAGGGTTATACTATGAACGTAGTTGAACCAATCATTACTTCCCTTTCACTCCGCCATCCTGATCTGATAAACTGGAACTCCCCTTCTGAATCCAATGAAGTGCTAACATTCTAGACTGATTATGATCTATCCTATTACCTCCATGTTATTGAAACTATGATTTCCTCCACCAGTGAAAATATTGTCAACATGATAGAGGTAGATATCAAGTATCTTAGTCAAAAAATTAAAAGAAGAAAAAATAGGTGCTCTCATGGTGAAAACCACTTTGTGGCAGTATCAGAGCCAAAAATAGTAAAAATAAAAGACATATATGAGGGTGAAATCCTCTCTGAGGCACCCAAGGATGAGATACTTGATATTCTTTTGAGCCACTTTCAAGAGAGGTCATCAGTATTGATTGAGCCAACACAGCCGATCAATTTGGGTACAGAGGCTGCTCCACAGATTATTCACCTAGCACAATCATTGTCTTCTGAAGAAAAAGAAGAGTTCACAAGATTCTTTTAGAGAAAGAAAATAAAATTTGCATGGACCTACTCTAACATGCCTAGATTAGACCCCAATCTAATCATGCATCATTTTTCCATCACACCAGGTATCAAACTTGTTAAACAGAAGCTGCGAAAAATGCATCCACATGTAGCACTTTTGGTTAGAGAAGAGATGGAAAAGCTTCTTAAGGCTGGCTTCATAAGAACTATTGATTATGTAGAATGGATTTCAAACATTGTTCCAATCACTAAACATGATAAATCCATTTGTGTGTGTACAGATTTTAGAGATCTAAATAAGGCATGTCTGAAAGATGACTTCCCATTGCCTAATATTGATATGATAGTTGACATGACAATAGGATATGAGATGTATTCCTTGATGGATGGCTTTTCTGGCTATAATCAAATCAAAATTGTGCCAGAAGATTAATAAAAGACCACTTTTACGTGTGCCTGGGGCACCTTTTTCTGGAATGTCATGCCTTTTGGGCTTAGGAATGCTGGAGCAACATACTGGAGAGTTGTTACTACTATCTTCCATGATATGATGCATAAAATAATGGAGGATTATGTGGATGATACTTTAGCCAAAAGCATGTAGTGAAGAACTCATCTCATAGACTTGGGTCCTATCCTTGATTGCATGGAACAATTTAGTCTCAGGCTTAATCCAAAGAAATGTGCTTTTGGTGTCACTTCTGGGAAACTCTTGGGTTATATCATTTCAGCTAAAGGCATAGAAGTTGATCCTGAAAAGGTACAAGCTATTATGGATATGCCTCCACTCAAGAATATTAGTCAAATGAGAGGATTACAAGGAAGGCTACAATCCATCCGGTGTTTCATTTCATAGTTGGTTGACAAGTCACAACCATTTACTAAAACTTTGCATAAGAATGTGACCTATGAATGGAATGAGGAATGTGACAAGGGACTTACTCAAATAAAATAGTATCTTTCTAATCCACCTATACTGATACCTCCTATCCATGGGAAGCCACTTATCCTATACATCTCAGCAACAAACACATCCTTGGGTGATCTCTTAGCTCAAGAAGATCAGAACCATAAAGAGAGAGCCATATACTATATCAGCAAAACATTGGTTGCCTATGAAATGAATTACTCTATCATTGAGAAGGCTTGTTTAGAAGTGGTATTTTCTTCTTAGAAATTGTGGCATTATATGCTAGCTCTTACCATGAGGCTTATTGCGAAAATTGATCCACTAAAATACTTGTTGAGCAAGGCTGCCCTCACGGGTAGATTAGCAAAATGGGTAATGATACTTAGTGAATTTGACATTGAGTATGTGGAAAGAAAAGCTATTAAGGGACAAGAAATTGCTGATCAGTTGGTAGAGGATCCATTGAAAGATCATCAACCTTTGAGTATTTAATTCCCAGACAAATCCATCATGCTTCTCACACACCAATCTTGGAGAATGTTCTTTGATGGATCATTCACTCAGCAAGGATTCGGTGCAGGCATTCTGTTTGTTACACCTCAAAGATACTCATTACCAAAAGCATATAAAATGTTGTTTCCCTACATGAACAACATAGCTGAATATGAAGCTCTCATTAATGGAATGAAGATGGCCCTTGAATGGCATGTAGATGAACTCAAGGTCTTTGGAGACTCGTAGTTGATCATCAATCAAGTCAATGATGTCTACCAAACTAAAGATGACAAACTGATACCTTACAAAAGGATGGTGGATGATCTCAAACAATACTTTGCACACATTTCTTTCTAGTAGATTCCTAGGGTAGACAATAAAGCAACTGATGCAATGGTCACTCTTGCTTCAATGTTACAAATGCCAAAAAATGACTTCAGACATGAGTTCCTGGTGGAGGCATTACACTACCCTACCTATGATATTCCTGAATCTAGGATGATATGTTCCATCATTGGACATGATTCATCCCACTACCACCATATCTTTTCCTACCTTAATGACCAGATCATTCCAGACACCTATACCTAGAATGAAAAGTGTCACCTCATTCATACTGCTTCACAGTATGTCCTCATAGAAAATGACTTGTATAGATGGGGTCTAGATGGTACTCTCCTTAGGTGCTTAGAACTTGATGAGTCCAAGTGTGCGCTAGCTGAGGTACACAAAGGTATCTGTGGGTCTCATTCTAGTGGTCTGACATAGGGACCAAGTCTATCAATGCTCTTCATCTCAAGAATTTCTACAGTTGAGACATTCTTGGCATGCTCATGTACATATTTATTGGTCCTGAAAAAATCCCCAAAAAATGATATATTGCAAAAATTGTAAAAATTGCAAAATGTCCTAAAAAAAATGATCATCTTAGTGAAAACCTAGCAAACAGGCGCTTTGATGTATCTATTATCTTGGTGAAAACCTGGTAAACAGGTGCCTTGGTAATAATAATAAAAAATTGAAAATTGAAAAAATACAAAAAAAGTGAAAAGATCAAAAATACAAAAAAAAAATGAAATATTCAAAAATACAAAAAAATCAAAAAAGAGAAAAGTACAAAAAAAATTGAAAAAGAAGAAAAATGTGCCATTGATGAAAACCTAGTAAATAGGCATCATGGTAGCAAAAATAGAATCTCTGCCAAGATGGTGAAAACTTGGTAAACAAGCACCTCTTGTTTTGTGAAGCTACATCTCATCTCAGCATCATTTGGCTTTAGTTTCCTACTTTAGTTTGCTTTCCCGCTTTCCTGCTTTAGTTTGTTTCCTGCTTTTAGCTCATTTCCTGCTTTAGTTTGCCAGCTCATGCTCTTGCCTTCAATGGTCTTTGATATTTTCCTTGACTCTTCATGGATTGGAACTGGTTCACACTTGGGGGCATCTTCCTAGTCTAGGGGGCATTGTCCTATCACTTTCAGAAGTTTTGTTTGTGCATCAGTCACCAGTGATTCTCACTGCATCTGCATGTTGATGCCTAGCTACTTGTGAGATTTCTCTCCTTGGGGATCTCTCATGTATCGGTCACCAGTGGTTCTCACTGTGCCTACCTATTGATACTTAGCTCTTGTTCAAACCTATCTCTTTTGGGATCTCTTCCTTACATCAGTCACTAGTGGTTCTCACTATGTCTTCCTGTTGATGTTTTCACTCGTGTTTTTCTCTCTTTCAAGAATCTTCCTTGTATCGGTCACTAGTGGTTCTCACTGTGTTTGCCTACTAATACTTGGTTCACGCTCAAATATCTTCTTGAGACTTTGTCTCTTACAATGGTCACTAGTGGTTCTCACTACATCTACCTGCTATCGCTATCCCATTGAGGCTTTGAATATTATTCACTTCTAATTTGACTTTAATCTGCTTGAACACAAACATAAACTGAAACTGAAAACTAATTTTGTGTTCCTTTGAAGCATGTTGAGCTTTTCCTTTGCTTTTTTGTTTGTTTTCTTTTTTCTTGCTTTCTATTTGTTGGTTTAGTTCCAATGATCCAAGGAATCTATCTAAGAGGGGTGTCTGTCTGTAAGAGCCTTCATCTCGTATTGGATGGCCATGCATACCTTAACCCCTTTTATATAGACACCTTGGTGAGGTTGGTTCTTCTCCTTGTCTATTTTGAGTGACTTCTTTTCTGCTACAAGTATAATTGCTAATGCTCATCTTGCTAAGTGAACGTAATGGTCACTACAAGCACTCTTTGGTGAAAGAAGGAACTCTCATGTGTCTAGTGTGTTTGTTTGCAAGCAACATTCAGGTCATTCTAGCAATTGTGCTTTGATGCTTATGTTAACTTGCTAAATCAAACGGAATAGGTGTTCAGGTCATTCTAGCTTCTTGTGCCTTAATGCTTACACCTCATTGTGACAAATCTAAGACTTATGTCATATTCATATTCTCATAATTGCAATGTTAGTGAGGATTGTATGACATCTTGTGATCATCCTGTGCTTAAATGAACTCGATGATGATAAATATGGTGAGTCCAACAACCAAGTCCTAGGGCTTGCATTCTCATTTTAGGCTCACATTTTAGTTTAGGCTTGCATTTGCATGTTAAGATTAGATTTGAGATGATATCTTGTTACTCTCTTAATTGCTTTCCATTCATCGAAGGTTCTCATCTTTTTTGTCCCAGTTTCATCTTGGCTGCACAAGTGTCTGATCCTCACTCTCGATCTTTGAAACATATATTTTGATTAGTACCTATCATATATTGCAACAATCCTACATGAGATGATTAGTACCATATACATTACATATCCATTGCATTTTCATTTCATTCCCATTTGCATTCATAAATTCATTTACATATACATATACATGTACATCCACTATAAGCATAATTTAGATCATACATTTCATCTATGCATACATTCTATCCATCTATCATTGCATCATCATAAAAATAAACCATGTGCATATTCATAAAATAAAACATGTGCATTTCATACATTTCTACCCATACATCTAAGCATATAAAACATCTCATAAACATCAAATACCAAAGCAATATAATAATAAGTACAATGATATCAAACTGTCGATCTCATATATATATCTCAAATAATGTCATGTACAAAAGAGGAGGTGCTACTCGAGCATAGTATCCAAAATGGGCTACAATGTACAAATGTATCAAAATGGACTAGCTAGGCCCCGCACCACCTGGTGGAGGTGGTGGCAATGGTCTCTGAGGTAGGGGCATCGGCCACTGTGGAGGTGCCTATTGCTGTGGGGGTGCCTGTGGTGCTTGCTGCTGTGGTGCTCGGGGTGGTGCCTATGGAGGTACTAGTGGAGGTTCCTATGGAGCTCCAGCGTAATTGGAAAATGGTGGTACCTGCTCTAACAGATTTGGAACAACCCCACAATAAGCTGCATAGTAGTATGCTACCTAGGCAACCTCATATCTGGCCTTGATCCTCAATTGCGCTAGCTCATCTCACAGTTGTTTGATCTCAACATCTTGATCAGCTACATGGGTCTCCTCTTGAATGATTCAGGTGTGGTAATCATCCTACTCTCACTGTACCTATCGTACCCTCTCACAACTCTTCCTGAGAGCCTCCTGTAGCTAAGGTGTCTTGGCTCCTACTGGAATATTAGGCATGTCTATATCATCATCTGGAGGAGCCTGCTATGAAGTATCTCCAGTCCACTACCTAGTAGACCTCTATTGGGCTCCACTGCTCCTAGCACCCACATTTGAACCCATCATCCTAGCAGGAATGCTAGTCTATCTTGATCATGGTCTCAGTACCCTTTGTTGTGAAACTTGCTATTGTGCAGGCTACTGGGTTGGTGGCTGCTAGGCAAGTGCCTGCTAGTCCTATGCCTACTACTGTTGTGTAGGCTGCTTCTAAGCTCCCACACCAACTAGATTTGTAAACCTCAAATGAGGACATGCAATCAAGTGATCTCTATATGTAGGAGTCACCCCTACATTGGTGACCCCCACCATGTAGTCCCATTGTATAGCTGGTATGCGTGCCTCAATCGAACATCATCTAGGGTCTAATCTCGCATGCCACCCTTTCTTCTCCTCATCAAAGAAGTGAGCATAGGGGCAATACTCCTGTGATATGTCCTACTGCCTACCAAACTGGTGCAAGACGTAGGTAACAAGGAACCTCTCAATGATGGTGACACTCTGTCCAATTAGTGGATGTGACACAAACATATGTGAGAGCTCTCTCTGAGCATCATCCCATGGCTCCGTAGCACCCAAGGTCTCCATACTACAGCTGCCATGTTGTCTAGCTATCCTCTCCACTACTCTATCTTACCCAGTAGGGGCTGGGTCATTTGACGTACATATCTATAAATATATAGCTCAAGCTGCTACCGTGTGTCATGGAAGATGGGTCTACAAATGGGGAGATGCTCTCAGGCCTAGATCTGCAGAATGAAGACTCCTGCTGCCATCATCCTCACACTCTGATAAACTATCTCATGCATCTCATGATACATGTGGGCTAGCATGCACTCACCCCATCCAAACCTAATGGCCGATCGCTCCAACATCCTCTACAACATTGTGCCCCAACCACACTCTAGACCATGTTGACCTCAATCTGGAACAAGGTAACAGCTCAGGAACATCACAAGAATAATGAAAAATGGATGAGCATCACCATACCTACTGATCAAATCATCCTACGAGATGGTTCGGCCCATCACTAAATCATCCTTGAAGATCATCCTCAAGGCTACTATCCCCTACCATAGCTATGTCTTGTACTCCACTCGAGCACCATGAACTGGTATCTGTAGGATCCTATATACATCCTCAAGAGTCATGGTCATCTCCCCCATCAAAAAATGAAATGTGTTCATCTTCGAATGGAAATTCTCTACCAAGGCACCAAGAAGACCATGATTTACCTGAATGTCAAGTAGATCACGCAAGTATCCTAGACCAAGAGCATCAATGTGAGAACTCTCTATATTTGTCAATCTCTGCACTAATGTGGTGATAATGGGATGATGTGTCCTGAAGGCAACATCAGGGAAGTCAACCTGCAAAGCAAGCAATGACATTAGATCAGTATCTCAAACATGATGGTTTTTAACACAACAACAACAAATGCAACAAGACATTTATCCTAGACATGGCTCTATGACTCTATACTTGGTTGATTTCATGCAAATTTGACAAATTTTGGCAAAAGACTTCAAATTTTGAAGTAGATTTTCATGCGAGAAAACTATTTTCTCACGTGAGATGGGACTCGACCTTGCGTGAGCTGCTACAATCTCACGTGGGACCCCCTTTCAGCTTGCATGAGCTTCCAGACAGAGCCCGTGCAAAGAAGACCCAACCCATGCAAGGAAAATACTTCCTCATGCGAAGGGTGACCTAGGCCAGCATGAGGAAACTACTTCCTCATGTGAGATTGGAAGAACATGGACTAAAAGTTGTTGAATCTACCCTAAATTGACCTAAAAAGCTATACGAATTTAAAGCAAGGAGGTTTATCAACTACTTACAGGTGCGTCATACTCCACGGGTTGAGCATGTTGTCAGGAGTGCTCAAATCTATGCATATGCATTGGAAGACCCTCCATTTTCTCTCTTAGAGCTCAGAGATCACAAGAAGATGAAGGTGAATAATGAATAGAAAATGACCCCTCTGGGCCTTATATAGCTTTTGACCTAATTTTCAAAAGTGCTCCATTTTGCACAAAAATTGCAGCCTTGGCTAAATCGATTGCTCTGAATCCATTTTTGGGATTGAAATCAAAATTTGACATCTCTAGATAGCTTGAAATCATGTTTTAAATTCTAAGGACCCTTTGAGATCGGACGCTTGTGTAGTCAGCCCTCTAGCGTCATTTTCTTGCCAGACCCTCATTTTTTGCATCATGTTCTCAAGATCTTTGCTCTTTTCATCAAAGTCAACTCTAGTCAACTCCAATCAACCATGGTCAAACTTGGTCAACATGACCTCTACTTTTCTCTGATTTGCTTCTGCAGCTTCTCGAATCTAGTCTAATTACTTCTACTTTGCAACCTCTTGTTGTCAATTGTCCTTCTGATATGTCATCTTTCAATTTCACTCCTGAGGGGGCAAGATGATAGCATCATTTGAATCTTGTTGAATCAATTCTTGAATCAGTCTGATCTAAATCTTCATTTCTCATTGCTAGGGGCATCTTGATGCCTCGCATCTTGCTATCTGGTCATCTATCTTTTAGGTATCTGAGCAATCTAACTCAGATCCTCAGGAATCAAGCTTCATTCTAGAGATGGTTCTCGAAATCTTTTAGGTATTGGGGAAATCTAACCCTAATTCCTGGGAGTTAAGCTTCATTCTAAAGATGGCTCTCAAAATCTCTCTTAGACCATTATATGGGCAATCTAACCTAGGTCTTGGAGGGCTAAGCTTCGTATTGGAGCAATCTAACCCTGATTCTGGAGACAGTCCTAAGTTTGCATCTGAATCTCATTCTGGGCATTAGGGAAACCTAACCCCAATTCTCATCTTCTCTCAAGACTGTTGTCTTCACAATCTAACTTAGACTTTGAAAAATCATGCTTTGATCTGCTCAGTGTCTTGGCAACCTAACCTAGACTCCCGAATTTCTTGTCATCTGTCACTTTAGACTATTCTTTCAATCAACATGCTATTCACACATCAATTCAAAGAGGGGAAAATGTAATACCCTAAAATTGGCACCTATTAAATTCAATTAATTTTGGTGCATTTTTGTCAATTTTACATCTCCAAAGTCCTAGTTTCCTAGGCAATTTTCTCTCTCCTACTTGACTTAATTTGACTTGATGTCAATTGCAAAAACCCTAATTGCATTAATCAAATATTAAAATTAATTCCTAAAGTCTTCAACTTTTATTATCTAAATTACCCCTATGATAAATTAATTTAATCCTAAAGTCCTAAGTACTTGGAATTAAATTAAAATCTACCCCCTTTAGCTAATTACCCATAAAAAGGAATTAATAATTACTTGTTATTTGAATGGACACTCATTTTTGAATTAATAATTCAAGATATTCGAAAAGTCCCCTATGTGGAAAATTTCATTCTTTTAATTAAGTAATTCAATGCTTTTTGTCTCAATGGAAATGAAGAGTCATGAGCTTCAAATCAAGAACCCCTTCATTCTCTTCTCAGGCTTTCTTATTTAATGGACCTATTTTCTTCATTCAAGGGGGATGATTTTTGAGATTAATTGAACTATAGTGATTTTTAGTCTTACTTTATTCAAAGATTTTCATTTGCAATTAGTTTAAATTCTCATTTAATATAGTATTGCATTGTTATAATAGATCAATTTGCTTACATCCTCATAGTTTAGTATCATATTTCTTTTAAGCTATTTAGATTAAAATTGCACTTCATATCTCTTTCAAGTTATTAGTAATTGCATCCTAATTCTTAGATTAAATTGCATATTCATCTTAGTTTAATTTTAGTTTTACTCATCTTCATAGCTCTTGGAAAATCCTTCATTGTGGGATTGGTCTCATGGTTGTTGGCTCTCATTCTATGAGTAATTAAAACACCCCATCCACATAGGAGGCAATAGGTTGATTTAATCAATGTTGTGAGATGGACAATTCATGTCCATACTCACCATCTCATGATTGAGCAATTACTATGTTGCATTTCTACCTGATTTAGAGGTCCACATTTAGACACATACAAAAACAAATGTGCCTCTAAATTTAGAGGTAGACAAATTCAAAAATATGGTAGGGCACCTAATTGCACCCCATTGCCTATCATTTTTCAAACAAGATGACATGTCCCTTAATCATCCCCAAAATTTTCCCTTACATATAGAAGTGGTTATCCATAAGCATAGGGTGAAAAGAGTCCTTATAGATGGAGGAGCTAGCCTAAACATTTGTACCCTTAGCTTGGTGAAAGCCCTAGGATTTTCTGAGGAGGCTATTGACCCTAAGAAAAAGATAACCATAAAAACCTACAATGATGAAGAAAGAGCCTCAAAAGGAGTCATAGTATTACCCATAAGAGTTGGTCCCATGAAAAAAGAGACCATATGCTAAGTTTTGGACCTAAATTTGACTTATAATATCTTTTTAGGAAGGCCACGGATCCATGAAATGCAAGCTGTAGCTTAAACTTATCACCAATGCCTAAAATTCCCATATCTAGGGCAAGAGATAATGATAAGTGGGGATCTAAACCCATTCCAATATTGTAATAATGTCAAGCCTATCAATGACTCCTTAGTCCCACATAATACTGAAGGGCCTATACCTAAGCAAATGGACCAAGGTCAAAGTTCTAATGAAACCCCTTGGTTGAAAGGAAAAGAAAATATGGAAGAAGATGTTATTATTGAAGACACAACAAAACTCATTAACCAAACTACATCGAATAAAGGAAAAGAGAGGGTTAATGAGGATAACATTATTGAAGAACCAAAAGAGGATCATATCAAAGCTACTCAAGTATACACCAAAGAGGTCCACTATCAAAAGATGGACCAAATGATGAAGAATTTTTATAAGCAATGTAAGATCAAGCAAAAAGGCATAGGTGAATACTCCTTATCTATGGTGGACCTACCTTTATCACCCAAGTCCTTTGGGAGACCCTCAAATCTACCCCATAAATATAATGAGAACTTTGTGAGGGAAATTACATCATCCACCATGGATGAAGAAGATAATGAGATCCTAAACTAGTTGTACAAAGATGAAGGATCAAGTCCCCATGTCAAACATATCCAAAATATAACCATTCCCACACATCAATATGGGAAAGGATTTTCAATCATGAAAAAGATGGGGTACAAAGGTCAAGGACCTTTAAGCACAAATAATGAAGGGATCATTGAACCCTTAGAAAGTACATGGTGAGATTCCAAGGAGAAAGAAAGAGTAGGGTATCTTGAGGAAGGATACACTCAAAAACATCATCCCAAAATTTATAGCCAAATATTACAATTAGAGTCTCATAGTGATGAGGATTCTAATGAATGGGAATGGGAGAGCCTATCAGATGAGTCATGCCAAGACAAGGGCATTGATGTCATTCATACCTATGCTTCTATCAAAAATAAAGGACCAATGACAAAATCAACTTCAAATCAAGCATCTAGTTCTAGCCAAGTGGTTCTAAATGATGTACCAAGTATAGAGATAGATATCAATCAATGGGTAGGTGAACAATACATTCCTTCATGGAGACCTACTATGGAAGAGTCAAATGCTAGGTTTAATCCACATGACTTTTATCTAACAGACACCCTAGAGGAGTCTAGTGAGGGGGACTTTGATCCTTCTTCTTTAGAACATTTAGAGGAAGCCCATGTTCAAGATTTTCAAGATACAATATACAAACCCTGCATAACAAGATAGACACCTTAAACCCGATCGAAATGAACCTACGTGTTGACCCATTAACTCTCATCTACCTAGACTTAATTGAATGGAATACCATTGAACCAACTACCTTGCCAATTTTCTTAAATGAAAACATGGTGTCGCAATACCTCAATGCGGTTGAACCTTCTTCTATTAGAGAATATCAAGAATAAATGATCAAAGGGAGCATCCAACCTTTCAATCTGAGAAAAAATGAAAAAAATAAAAAAAATAGAAAAAGAAAAGAATCAAGTATTGAAAACCACATTGTGGCAACATTAGATCAAGAAAAAATAAAGAAATAAAGGATGTTTCCAAAGGTGAAAACCCAACTAAGGCACCTATGGAAGGGAGTTTGGATGTTCTACCAGAACACTATGAAGAAAGATTTCCAATTTTAATTGAGCCAATAGAAAAGATAAACATTGGGTCAAAAATAGAGCCAAAGATCATCCACTTAGCAACATCCCTATCAAGCGAAGAAAGAATAGAATTCATCAAATTCTTTAAGGAAAAGAAAGTTAACTTCACATGGTCTTATGATGATATGTCGGGGTTAGACCCACATTTGATAATGCATCACCTAAACATCAAGGAAGGAGAAAAACCTATTAAAAAAAAGCTAAGGAAGATGCACCCTCATATAGAACTACTTGTCAAAGTAGAGTTAGAAAAACTATTGAAGGTGGGATTTATAAGGGCCATTGATTATGCACAATGGATCTCAAATATAGTGTCAGTATCAAAAGTAGACAAATCCATCAGAATCTGCACAGACTTTAGAGACTTAAATTTGGCATGTCCTAAGGATGATTTCCCACTTCCAAGTATTGATGCCATTGTAGATTTAACAGCGGGGCACTCTATGTTCTCCCTCATGGGTGGATTTAGTGGGTATAATTAGATAAAGATAGCACTAGAAGACCAAGATAAAATATCCTTTACATGTGCATGGGGTACATTTTGTTGGAATGTCATGCCATTTGGGTTAAATAATGTGTTGGATATATTTTAGGTTTTCTGAGGTCTTTGCTTTTGGTCTTGTTTCAATGGCCTAGCTTTTGAAAATGTCTGGTTTAGGGTTTAGAATTCCTTAAAAAAATTTATACTTGTGTTATAAAAACCCTTGCCTTAGAAATTTTTCTTAGAAATGGTTATTTCTTTGGTTAATGCAAGTGTGCCCTAGTTTATTCTATTCGCTCGTTACTTTTTGGGTCACTTAAGCCTTCCAATTATGCACGTGGTCATTTTTCCAAGTCTTCGCTGAATCGCGCAATGTTTTTCCCTATTTGTAAGCCTTTTAGCGAATTGGCAATCATAGTGAATCCATTGTTAAGTCTCCTTTAGTCATTGAATCTCTCAGTCTTTGTCATGATTAATTTTAATATCCAACAACTCAGTGACTATGTGGTCTCCTATTCACTTGATTCTTAGCAATTTCTTTGAAACATTCAGTGACTTGGTGTGGCGGTTATCTCCTATTCTCTTAATCAAGCAGCTAAGTTCTAAATCTCTCAGTGATCCAGCGAATGTCATTGATTTTTTCTACAATTTGCGGTCAGGTTTTAATCTCTTGACATATGGGTCCTACAACATATTGTCCAGTGATCTGGTGACTGTGTCTTGTTCTCGTATTCTCAAAGTTGGTGGCTTTGACAAAGCAATTTGGTGAAAGATATGGTTTCCTTTGTCGCTTAATCTCAAGAATTAATGCCAATGTTCTAAGTTATTTGGCGATCGAGTGAATGAAGTGTTCGCAGGATCTCAGAATTAGTTGGTGATGTTCTAAATCTTTCAGTGACCTGGCGAACAAAGTAAAATGGAGGTGTTACTTCTTTGTCATGTATTCTTGGAATGAAAAGACTAAAGGTTTAATGGATTACGTGACTTAGTGACTACTATCGATTGTTCCTAAGATCTATGGTCAATGCTTAATCTCAAGATATAACCTAAGGTGTGAAAAGCATTCAGTGAATTGGAGATTTGGGTTATTCGCTCAATCTCGAAGCCTGACCATGGTTAAGCATTCCTCTATGAGATTAAGAGATTTAGCTTGTTCACTGATTCTCTAGATGTGATCATGGTCAAGTTCAGAGATCCAGTGATCATCGTTGATCCTAGCGATGATCAACAGTCCTTAGGTTACCTTTCAAAGCTTACCACAATGCCACCTAAATTAGATATTCAGTGACTGAAGGCAATCTCACATTCTCAGAATACTTGATTCAACCATGGTTAAACTCAGAGAATCCTCCTACACTTTGAGCCTTAATGCTCAGGTGGGTGTACCCTTGATTCACTTCTTTAAAGGAATCACAAAATAATATATGACTATACCCCTTACTAATTGATTGAAGATTTTATCATTTGAATGTGTTTGTGTGATTGATGATGATGGACTGCCTCTAGAGAAGAGATTAGTGCCTTAACCAGGGCAAAGAGTCACTTGATAACATATATCAACTAAACCTTAGCTCAAACACACATGAACTCAGAGTAAGTGCTTTGCCTATTACTCCCCTCACTCCCAAACATGATCATCAAATTCCAACCTAATAATGAACTCACTGAAATCACCCTAAAGGCTTTAATCCTAACTTTGTTAGGAACTCCAAGCTGATCTCACAATACTCTTTATTTACCATATGCTAATCCACTTTGTGACCTTAACATATATGAATCCACAATCAGAAAAAGAAGACAATCAGAGATTTAAGATAGGAATTCAAGTGTATTCTCTTTACTTTTTAGAATCAATACATTACCAAGACAACAAAATGCCAAAGAAACAAACCCAAGATCTAGGCTCTCCTTACTCAGTATAATACCATCAACAACAACCCTTACAAAATAAAAAATGCTACAATATATACCATCACTAGTCACCTTGGAATCCTCAAAGAGGATGCATCAAGCTTCAGGTGACTAGGGTTAGGGTTTCACCCACTAAACCCACTAAAAATGGTCACAAAATAAATGTAGGGGAAGAAAACCAGTCGGCCATGCCTAAGAAAGATTTTCACTTATGATAGATCTTTGGGAAAGTACTACAAATCATGAAAATTTGAATTTGTCAACCTATTCGGCCACTTGAAAATGCACCTTGAGCACAAAAAACATAGTACAAACCCCTGCAGATGATCATGGCACACCCTAGACCACACTGCAATAGCAAGCACCACCAAAAAAATCAAATCTGGCTGTGAAAGCATTCAGTTTTAGTCCTTCTGGTCACAGGAAACCCTCTACAAATTCAAATTTGAAAACAACGGCTACTTTATGGTGCTTGTAGTAAATCGGCAGTCATATTTTAAAATTAGATCAACTTTAAGTCATGGCTATCTGATTCCTCCCTTTCGTGGTCTTTAAGATTTACTTTTAAAAAAAAGGGTCCCAGTCAAATTTAGCGAACTGGCGACTGAAGGTTTTCGCCAATTCATGAAACACTTTATAATACGACTAGAAAGTTTAGCGATTATGCAAACACTTGTTCGCTGAACCGCTAAAACATCTAGAGAACTATCATCTTTCCTCGCGAATGAGCGAACCTTTGAAAATTTGTTGGGCTGTCAAAACACTTTATCAAAACCGCTAAGACCTTTGATAACCTCGGGCCTGCCTGAAAACCTACCACATGTCACCACATCATTTGCTACAATCACTCAGTCATCAATGACAAAGGACCCACCGCAAAGCCCTTCCCTTTAGCGAAGATCGATGGCTGTCACCATACCACTGACCTCTCCATCGTGAAACTTCAAACAATGGTATCACGATAACCATCAGATCCTATAGCGTATTAACTCCTCTAAGACCAATGGACCCACTAACAAGTCCAACTCAGCACACTTGGACCAATCACCATTTTCCAACTAAGCATACGTAGCAGTGGACCCACCAAAAGAAAAGGTTACGTCACACAAAAGAATCAATGGTTGTCTCAAATTCTCATACATCTGACACACCCCTTGTGAAGACACACCCACCGTCAATCCTCTGTAGATGTTAGGACCCTCTGACACAGTGATAACCCAAGACCCACTGACAACTGCCAAATCATAATTTCCTTTAGCCAATAGGGAGACACTAAGTGTGCTTACCTGGTAGTGGACCCATCTGTGAAGAAAGGAAACGTCATGAAAGATAATCAATGGCCGTCGCAAAAGTGCAAGCCTCTGACACATCGCTTGCACTTTAACGATAGCCGTTAGATGTAGATGTTGTCAGAGAGCCGAGCCCAGGGAAATATCAAGCCAGAACATAGGAAAAATTAAATATTGAGAATTAGGCTTTTTGGGAAAAAAATTAGGCACAAAGGACTATAGAGAAATTAAAAGCAGTCGAGGGAGAAACTTAGGAAAAATTAAAAGGGACCTTTCTGGACATGAAAACCTAACTGCCGAACAGCTTAAACGACTTTAATTAGCACATGTAGATTAGGATTTTTAAGTGACCTAAATAAAGTAATGACAAATTAGAACAAGACTAGGGCATTACAAAGGGTTTCAAAGTAACGGCTAGATTTTTGAATTTTTGAACCAAGGGTTTAAGGCAGAGACCTGAAAAATAACTGCAAAGACCAGAAGAAAAGGGCTAAGGCCATGAAATTTTTAGGTGCTAACAAGGTTCATTAACCTCCTACATCCTCAATTCGAATGAAATTGACATCAAAGTCCTAACCTAAGGCACATCTGCACATTATTGAATCCTAATTGATTATCCTAAATTCTATATCGGGGAATATTCCTAGCAATATTCCTAATTTATCTAATTATCTTTAATTTAATTATTATTTGGTGATAAATCCTATTTATCCTAAAGTTTGATTAATTGAATATTCTAAATATTTAATTAATCAGATTTAATACTGCCACTTAATTATTTAATTAAATTTAATTAAATTATTCCTAAATTGTATTATTTTATTTTGACAATAAATCTAAAATCTCATGATGAATTGATTAAATTCTTATTTAATTAAAGTCAATTGTCAATTTTTAATAATATAGTTTTGAATAAAATTTTGATTTAATAATTGACTAACCCATAAATCAATTATTTTAATTCAAAAATTAGTTAAGTTGAGGATAAATCACTTTATTTATTTAATTAATTCATAATTAATTGTGCACATTCAAAGAGCAGTTAAACTCAAAATTAGGAAATCAATGCAAGTTGTTAACTTTTGGAAACTCAACATTCTATTTTGAGTTCAAAGTTGATCTAAACTTTTGATTTGAGTTAAAAAGCTATTCTTGCATGATTTTGTGAGTTAATTATTTTTGATTTCCTAATAACTCAAAAATCAACCTGAGTTTATCAAGAGTGATTTATGGCTTTTCTCTTGCATCCTCAAAGCCCTGGATTTCTATAAAACCAAGGCTCAACTCTTCATAATTAGAACTCTCGAATTTGCACAATTACTCCGGTGAATTGGCGATTGAAGGATTGAGCATTTGTGACAGGCGATTTTTGAGATCTTTCATAGTTGATTATCTAGCTTTTGCATAATTTCATATTCATAGTCTCATACTCATTCATAGCATTTTTAGATCAAATCTACATTCCAATTTCATTCATTCTAGATTAATTTCATATAGTTTTTCATATTATTTCACAGAAAACACAAAAATATAGCTTAATTTGCATTCATAGTTTTCATTCTTAGCATTCAAATCCTTCATTTAGGTGTTGCATTGTCACTGATCTCAGTTTGATCTGAGAGTATCATACTCGTAGCTACTAAAAGGTAGTAAATCACCTGGTCAGTTTAGTTTCCATTTCATTGCATGATTTTGGTTTTTGGCTAACCTCTAATGTTTTACTGAAGTGTTGTGTCTATAGCTAGGTACAAAATTCACACACACATTTTTGGCACCCACTGTGGGGCCCTAAAATAGGTTTCCATCATCTTTCTATCAATTTCTGTCAATTTCTTGTCATTTTCTAGTTAAAACTATGATTTTTATTTTTCTGTCCATACATTTTTCATACAACTTTTGTCAGAAAGTCATTTTGGGAGGTACCCACTGTCATATGATAGGATCAAATTTCAAGACTCATATCACAGAGTACACACTATCATTTGGCAGCCCAATTGTCATATGAGAGGATACCCACAACCGTAAAAGTTTCCAGACTATTGTCTGGGAGGTAACCCACTGTCGTACGAGTTTTGACTCCAGAATTCAATTATTGTTTTAGATTTTTTTGGTAGTTTTTTAGATTTGGACTAGCAGCTAACCCTAACAATTAAAATCTTCTATTTTTGACTGATACTTGTTGAATCTGATTGGAAAAAGCATAATTAAATTGCTAAAACAGGTAAAAATCTACTAAGCACGTTGCGAGGAATTCAAGTATTCTTCTCAAGCTGATAACATTTTGATTTGGATTAAAATGAACTCTCATGTGTCAAGCTTGTGTGATTTTCTTGCTTTCATATCACAGACTTCATTTTGGGCTATAAAATGAACATAGATTTTCTTTCTGCATATTTGTTACACATAGTAAAGAGGCCCTATGAACACTATTTATGGATGATCTTGATAGATTGAGCTTCTTTCACTTGTTTATTCATGTGAAGCTCCTCTTGATGAAGGATCCCCTTGCAGGTAGGGAAGGTACTAAGAAAGTCTCACATTCTACTAGATTCGTGTGTCTTCAACTTTTCATTCTCTATTTGGAGAGGTTGATAGATCATAAGCGGTTGACGTCATAGATCTTTGTGAGATAATCTTGGTCTTAGTGTGTTAGATTAATCTGTCTACTTTGTCTTGGTGAAGTGAAGAGGTTAGGGGATTATGCTCTACTTCCTTTTTGGATAGTACCAGAAACCCAGATCCTTGAATCTGATCTAGTTCCCCTGTGGTATCTTTTGTGAGTCACCTTTAGAGAGGGTTAACCGTAGTGGACATTCTCTTAATTGGGTCAACCACATGGATGAAACCTCAAGCGGTAATAGCCATTTTTGCCATGGTAGGAGCAGCCACTATATAAATGTCCTTGTGGAGGAAATCTTCACAGGTGTGATCTCTTGTTGGGCTATCAGATCTCCCTAGCAGCTCCTGATTGTTAATTTCTCAGACTATTTCAAAACCCCAGTGTGCCTGGATTGGAGTTCACCCTCTTGAGATCACAAAAGTTGTAGAGTCAGACCATTACTACAAACCCTAGTGAGGCCAAATTTTTATTTTTCTAGGAATATGTGCGTTATTGAAAACTTTTTAGAACATACACAATTAGCACTCCTAGGAATTAGCACATTCAGTCACTTGATTATTCATGCACAAGGTTTCTTTGTCCCCTATTCATTGTTTTCATACGTGCTTGGAATCACTTGCTTTCTATTTTGCATGCTTGTTTATCTATTTGAATGATCTCAAAATAATCTTCAAACGTGGATAGAGAAATTTGTGAACAATCTGAACTTGAAAACCAAAAACTTGCAAAATCTAAAGTAAAAATCCTTTATGGAGTCAAAAGTCATCCCATCAGGTCAGAAATTCATACGAGTTTTGGCAAGTGTCATTTCAAAACCCTTGTATTGTCATATGATAGCTTGTATAGTGTCGTATGAGTTTTGCCACTAGTCAAAAACAAAAGTCAAAAAATTTGCTATCAATTGTCGTGTGAGTTTTGCAATTGTTGTACAAGATTGTCAATTGTTGTTTCACTACATACCCACTATCGTATGATCCTACAGAAATTCATTTGAGAAAAATTGCCAAAAAGTGGTTAGAATTATCAGAAACTCAATTTTTACAGCCTATTTCCAAAATCTGTTGAACAAATCACTGTGTCAGGAATAGAGAAAAAACTAGAATGAATTCATTCATTTTCCTCAAGTGATCCTTTGAGTCTGATCTTGCCTTCTAGATTATCGATTTGAGTCTTATTCATCTTGTGTCAAAACCTTGTCATCATTATCTTCAAATTCAATCTTTTTACTAAATGACTAAGTGTTGTGAGCTCATACTCACCATCTGTTGGGCATCTACCCACACTACTATGGTGCAGTATCCTTCATTTACATCCGATCTAATCCTTAATCACTTCAATCTTGACAAGGTTGCATCATTCGATCTTCTTGAATCAATTCATTCTTCAATTGTCTTCATCTTATTCTTTGGCTTCACCCGAGGTTAATGGTGGAAACCAAAGCTTCGTCACACAAGAAATCTGGAGAGGTATCCCATAAAATACCACTGAATACTCTACAAGCCCCAACTCTTGAACAACTATACAATTTTGGTCTTTACGAAGATGACGGTCTTGGCAATTTTTGATTGAAAATTGGCTACATACCCCCTTCATCAACTCACGGAGGTAATCAACAAACCCTCCCTCAATCTAATCCAGGGATCCCTAAAAATCCTAACATGTCTCACAGAGGGACATATCACAGATCTCAAGGACACCAATCTCAACATGGTATGGATCAAGAACCTACACCTTCTGAAATTGTTCGATATCAAAATGATGATGACTTCAAAAGAATGATGAAACATTTCTTGAAGGAAGATAGAGAAGCATACTTTATAGAGTTAGCTCATCAAGGAGCTAAACCTCCTCCAAATTTTAATGTGGAAGATATCATTACACATGAGGAAGAAACTCCTATCATAGCTATGATGAAACAAATGCATGCCATGCAAGTCAAACTTAACAAACTTGAGAAAGAAAATGAACCTAAGGAGTTCTCCATGGAATCTCTATGCCCTTTTCCATTCGATAAAGACTTGTACATGCCACCATTCCCTAAAAGAGTGGAGATGCCAAAATATGATAAGTATGATGGAAAATCTGACCCCCAAGATCATGTCAGAGAATTTTGTACTCAATCTATGGATTTTATGCATGAACCAATCTACTTAATGTGTCTTTTCCCTCGATCTCTCAGAGGAGCATCCATTCATTGGTTCTCTAGAATGCCCCCTACTATCAAAACTTTTGAGCAGTTAATCAAACTATTCTATCAACATTACTCCTGCAATATTCAACATCTAGTCACCATGATCAACATCTGCAATCTGAAATAATATGTAGGAGAACCATTCCTGACATTTCTCAAGCGGTGGAGGAAGAAATTTTCTCTATATGCTAGACCCATTCCCGAAACTAAGAAGTTGGAAATCTATTAGAAAGTAAAATCTACCAAGATAACTGAGAGGGGGGGGGGGTGAATCAGTTATCAAATAATTATAACTTTTATCATCTTCAACAACATTAAACCATATAAGCAATATAATTACCAACCATAGAAAGATATTCATACAAAATTACACAAGATATGTTGACTAGGGAACCTCTTGATCAAAGAGTAAACCCTGGTGGGAATGATGCCCACAAAAGATGCACTAATATGAATATTCCTTGTGAAAGGATGGACTCTTTTAGGAGTCTTATGAAATACATTCAGTACATGTAAATCCCTATTAGGAGATTTTGAATCCCTGTTAAAAGATTCTAACCCTATTAGGAGTTATGGAAGATAGAAGGACCCACTGCCCAAACAGCTTCAGGGTAAGATCACTAAACTCATTGTCCAAATAATCTTTTCATTATTCAACAAAATAATATGTTACCTCTTCTCTGACTATGCCAAACCACACTCACTGCTACATCAGATCTTAGTTTCAGATCTTTGTACTTTGCATGTCTTCCTTCACAATTTCACTCTCATACTTAGCTCTTTTCTTCACTTCATGCATACTGCATCACATATCATCATTACAACAAGAAAAAATATTCCTTCCTTTATACCACACTCAAATAATTACAAATGAGTTGACACACAATTACAAAATAAAATATTCCACACGCTACACCAAAATTACATAAAATTGTCAGCTTCCAAATACAATAAATCTTCACTCATGTGACTTTAAAGTTTTCACTATCATCCACATCACTATCAATGTGTCTCTAAGTTCCCTTTAACTACCCAAATCTAGATTCCATCCCGATTAGGGGATATCATCCGATTGCCAAAAACCGCTACTCAAGAACACTGCCTGAATACTGCTTCCACTAAAATGATCATAAATTTCATGAATAAAATAATTACTATTTGTGCTCTTAACCATAGACATATAACATATCAAAGAGTATATCCTCAACTTCACATAGCTCCAACTGCAATATCCCATGTGAGCTAATCAAAACACTATCTGCTTCTCTGCAAGTCTTTGGTAGAACACTGTGTTGACATCAATGACAATCATAGTCATGAATGCAACAACTGCTATAGAATGGGTGCCAAACACTTTATAATTCATTCCTAACAATCTCCCCCATTGGAATTGATGGCAACATAGATGAAAAACATCCAATGTTCCAAAAATCCAATATGGCAACACTACTTCTTCAAATCCTCTTCATCAATCAAATCTTGCTTCGTTATCCTATTTAGTTCTCTCATATTGTTTTTCTCATATTATTTTTTATTGTTTTTCATGCATACTTCTCCCCCATTGACATCAATGGCAGAAATTTCATCACTATGTCAACAACTTAATGTCAAAAGACACTATTCAGAAGAAAAATACATTTACTAGAGTCCTCATGAATCAACTTAGATACACATACTCCCCCATAGAGGAAGTACCAACATCCATTCTAGAAGAAAGATAGGGCTCATATATTACTGGATGGATGCAACCAACTGCATCATTACTCAAAAGTAGGCTGGGGCATAACCCCAAGCATACCTCTCAGATACTCAAATGTATCCTTAGGAAAAGGCTTTGTAAATATGTCTGCTATCTATTCCTTTGTGCTTATGTACTCCACCCTGACTTCTTTCTTAGAAAATTTCTCTCTTACAACATGATACTTGATCTCTATATATTTTGTCTTAGAATGTAGTACACGATTCTTAGACATACTGACTATACTAGTGTTGTCACAATGTATAACAACAGGTTCAACAAATTTAATTCCAATATCCTTTAGCATCTGCTTCATCCAAATTATCTGGTTACAATTGTTTGATGCTGCTACATACTCTACTTCTGTTGTGCCCTGTGAAATATAATTCTATTTCTTGCTTAGCCAAGAAACTAATCTTCCTCCAAGGAAAAATGCTCCTCCACTGGTGCTTTTCTTATCATCAACACTACCTCCCCAATCAACATCTGTATATGCACATAGGGTAAAATCATCAAATTTTTCATATCATAATCCATAGTCCATTGTGCCTCTTAAATATCTCAGTATCCTCTTTACTGCTGCATAATGTGATTCTTTAGGTTCAACTTGAAATCTTGCCACAATTCCAACTGAATGTGCTATATCCGGTCTTGTGTGTGTCAAATACTGCAATCCTCCAATCATGGATCTATATTTCTTTTGCTCAACTACCTGTGTTTCATCTGTGCTAGATAACTTATGTCCGGTTACCATAGGTGTTCCAACTAGTTTACAATCCTCATTCCAAATCTTTTTAGCAAATCATTCAAGTACTTTGTCTAACTAACAAAGATATCATCATTGTTTTGTGTTATCTGTAATCCCAAAAAGTATTTCATCTCACCAATCATACTCATTTCAAATCTAGTCTTCATTTCATCAGCAAATTTGTCACTAGCCTCATCTTCTGCTCCAAAAATAATGTCATCAACAAAAATAACTATAATCAACAAACCATTTTCAATTTCTTTTGTGTATAGATTTCTATCAACTATTCCTTTAGAAAATCCCAACTTTAAAAAATACTTATCCAGTCTTGCATACCAAGTTCTAGGTGCTTTCTTTAGTCCATACAATGCTTTCTTTAGTTTACATACCATGTCTCCTTCTTGAGTCAAAGGAAAACCTTCAGGCGCCTCAATGTTGACTTCACATCCATCTGATACACTTTGAATTTCTTAAAAACTGCATAGGCCAAAAACATTCTTACTGCTTCAATTCTTGCTACAGGTGCAAAAGTTTCTTCATGGTCAATCCCTTCTTGCTGTGAGTATCTCTTACATACCAATCTTGCTTTGTTTCTTACAACTTCTCCTTGTTCATTCATCTTGTTCCTGAATACCCATTTAGTTCCAATCACATTCTTGTCTTTAGGTCTAGGGACCAATTCCCATATCTTGTTCTTTTCTATCTAATCTAGTTCTTCTTTCATAGCATTAATCCAATGTTCATCTTCACAAGCTTCACTAGTAGATTTAGGTTCAATTTGAGAAATCAAACATAAATGTACCTTATTTTGAGTCAGAACTCCTCTGTCCAAACTTCCAATAACTTGTTCAACAGGATGATGTCTTGATAAATACCTCTTCAGTGTCATAGTCTTAGATCTTGCTTCAACTGTAGATTCTTCTCTAGATTCCTCTTTGGTTTCTTCAGCATGACTCTCATTCAACAATTCACTATCATTCTCATAGAATAATTCAATAGTTTCAATGTTAGGCTTAGGATGAGTTTCTTCATCAGATTCATAATCAAGCGTTCTTTCCTAAATTTTGAAAAATTCATCAACTTTAACATTTGTGCTCTCAACAATAGTTTTAGTTCTCTTATTGTAACATCTATATGCTTTTCTCTTCAAAGAATATCCAAGAAAAATACCTTCATCACTTCTAGGATCAAACTTTCCAATATCATCATCTCTCTTTATATAACATTTGCTTCCAAAAATTCTAAAATACTTAACTGAGGGTGCATGTCCAAACCATAATTCATAAGGTGTCTTGTCTCTGTCTGCTCTAATTTGTACTCTATTCATTGTATCTACTGTTGTATTCACTGCTGCTCTCCAAAATGTATTTGCTAAATCATTCTCAAATAACATAGCTCTTGCTACTTTAGCCACTGATCTATTTCTTCTTTCTGCAATACCATTTTGTTCAGGTGTTCTAGGGGCTGAAAACTGTCTCTTAATACCATTCACTTCACAAAAAGTGTTAAAATCTCTAGAAGTAAATTCACCACCTCTATTAGATCTCAAACATTTAATCTTCATTCCAGATTCATTCTCAACTTTGTTCTTAATGATCTTAAACTTATCAAATGCTTCATATTTTTCTTTTAGAAATGCAATCCACATCATTCTTGTAAAATCATCAACAAGAATCATAAAATACCTTTCTCCATAGAATCCTCTAGTCCTAGTAGGACCGCTCAAATCTGTATGAAAAATATCCAACTTCTCTGCCGATGTGAACTTCTTACTAGGAAATGAACTTCTCTTCTGCTTAGCCATCACACATTCTTTGCAAATCATGTTAGTAGGCTTCATAATTTTAGGCAAATCCCTTACTGCAAGTGTAGTACTAACTTTCACAATATTATCAAAGTTTATATGACAAAACCTTCTATGCCATAACCAACTATCATCAATCTTAGTAATCAAACATGTCATCTAAGTAGGATTCAACTAAAATACATTACCTCTAGTTCTAGATCCTGTTCCAATCAAATTTCCATCTTTATCTTTTATCACACAAGTTTTCTCAGTAAACCAAACTTTATATCCCTTATCAACTAATTGTCCAACACTTAAAAGATTATGTTTCAATCCATCAACAAAGTAAACATCATTAGTATTAGTCTTTCCATCAAGAGAAATAGATCCTATACCTTTAATCAAATAAGGTGCATTGTTACCAACTCTAACAACTCCTCCATCATAATTGTTAAACTTTATGAACTTTTTCATATCACCAGTCATATGATGTGAACAACCACTATCTATAATCCAATCAACTTTCTTTTCAACTTGGGAAATTAAGGCTTTTTCTTCCTTAACATTAGTTTCAGAATTTTCTTCTTTAATTGCTACAAATCCTATTTCATCATTATTCTCAGTATCACTTTCACTTAAAGTTCTTTCAATACTAGCTTCAAGGTCTTCATCATTAGCATAATAACATTCCTTAGATCTTCTAGGCTTGAAATCATTTCTATAATTTTTAACTCTCTTAGGACATTTAGATGCAAAATGACCATATTCTTGACAAGTCCAACATTTAAAAAATTTCTTGCCGTCTGGTTCTCTTTTCACAAGCAAGGCAATACCTTCTTCAATCTTCTTGTCTTCTTCATTTCTAGATTTTCTGCTACCAGCATAATCTTTTCTCACACTGATGCTTCTTGATAATGTAGGGAAAATACTAAGAGCATTGAATGTTGTCTCCATTCTAGGTAAGTCTCCTGATAGTCTCAGGTTCATCTTTGTTGCTTCCAATCTTCCAAGAAGAGTCTCTCTTGTAAAGTTCATAGTACAAGGTATAACTTGTTCAATCATCTGTGTTGTCTGCTTAAATACAGGAGTCAATGCCCTCAGAATTTTCCATATCACTTCATTCTCTATCTTTGTTCCTCCACAAGATTTTATCCCTACAACAATTTTTGACATTCTACCAATATAGCTTCTAATAGATTCATCTTCCAACATTCTTATATCTTCAAATGCACATATCCAATTATGTAATCTAACTCTTTTTGCATGTTCATCACGTTCAAAAGTAGAGTGCAAAGCTTTCCAAATTTCATGAGACTTTTTCAAACATTTTAGCTGATTATATTCATTCTCTAGAAGTGCTATCAAAAGTGCTTCTCTTGCAAGTATGTTACACATGAATAGATCTCTCTCATCATTAGAGCATGTTTCAAGATCATCTTCTTCAATGATAGTCTTATCATTCTTTGTAATCAACAAATAACCTAGTCCTAAACATAGTAGATGTGTCTTCATATTTTCTTTCCAGCTGTCAAAATTTACTCCATCAAACTTAGGGCTTTCTTTCCTAAAATTTTCCATGGATCTCATTAAGTTGTTAAACTTTTCTTTCAAGGACCTGCTGCTCTGATACCAATTGTTAGAAAGTAAAGTCCACTAAGATAACTGAGAGGGGGGGGTGAATCAGTTATCATATAATTATAAATTTTATCATCTTCAACAACATTAAACCATATAAGCAATATAATTACCAACCATAGAAAGATATTCATACACAATTACACAATAACACAAGATATGTTGACTAGGGAACCTCTTGATCAAAGAGTAAACCCTGGTGGGAATGATGCCCACAAAAGATGCATTAATATGAATATTCCTTGTGAAAGGATGGACTCTATTAAGAGTCTTATAAAATACATTCAGTACATGTAAATCCCTGTTAGGAGATTTTGAATCCCTGTTAAAAGATTCTAACCCTGTTAGGAGTTATGGAAGACAGAAGGACCCACTGCCCAAATAGCTTTAGAGTAAGATCACTGAACTCACTGTCCAAATAATCTTTTCATTATTCAACAAAATAATATGTTACCTCTTCTCTAACTATTCCAAACCACACTCACTGCTACATCAGATCTCAGTTTCAGATCTCTGTACTTTGCATGTCTTCCTTCACAATTTCGCTCTCATATTTAGCTCTTTTCTTCACTTCATGCATACCGCATCACATATCATCATTACAAAAAGGGAAAAAATTCCTTACTTTACACCACACTCAAATAATTACAAATGAGTCAGCACACAATTACAAAATAAAATATTCCACACGCTACACCAAAATTACATAAAACTATCGGCTTCCAAATACAATAAATCTTCACTCACGTGACTTAGAATTTTGTGCTATCATCCACATCACTATCAATGTGTCTCTAACTTCCCTTTAACTATGAAAAGCTAGATTCCATCCTAATTAGGAGATATCATCCAATTGCCAAAAACCGCTACTCAGGAACACTGCTTGAATATTGCTTCCACCAAAATGATCATAACTTTCATGAATAAAATAATTACTACCTATGCTCTTAACCATAGACATATAACATATCAAAGAGTATATCCTCAATGTCACATGGCTCCAACTACAATATCCCATGTGCGCTAATCAAAACACTATCTGCTTCTCTACAAGTCTTCAGTAGAACATTGTGTTGACATCAATGACAATCATAGTCATGAATGCAACAATAACTGCTATAGAATGGGTGCCAAACACTTTAGCATTCATTCCTAACAAAATATTCATCAACAATCTTGTTCCAAAAATCAACTACCCTTTACAAATGCAAAATCATACATCTTTTGACAAGATGGTAGATAATGCGATCAAAATTGAGAAAGTACTTGTGAAAAAAGGAGACATCACACTTCAAAAAGACAAGTATGAATCTCAAGCTAGTTCTAAGGACAAGAACAAAAATTGGAACAAGAATAAAGGCATTGTCACAGATGGCATTGTTGATAATATTCATGCCCCATCTAAGGCACCTACTTTCAATCTCACTATTGGTACCCAAGCCATCAAAGCTTCCAAAGAAAAAGCCACAGAGTCGAAGAAAATGTTGTCTAATTACAAACCTTGAGCTACAGATCCTAGTTGAAAATTCACTCCTCTTGGAGAATCCTTGGAATCTGCCATGAAAAATCTATTGGCAAACAAAATCATCTACTTGCTTGAGATGAAAGTCTTTGATCCAGAACCTAAACCAAAATTGTGGAGAGAGAATGATTTCTATGAATTCCATCATAATAAAGGTCATAAGGCTAATAACTGCATTCGCTTGAAGCACATTATACAAGAAAAAATTTATAATGGCAACATCACAATTGACAATCATAAGAGTAATAATGACCATACATCATTCATAGAACCCTTTCCTAAACATGGTAAAGAATATTCTTCTTCTCAGCCTAATATGGGTGCTAAAGTCAATTATGCCTACTCTAGAAATAATGTTGTTATCAATATGGTTGAACCATGTCTATCTGAGTGTTGCAATGTCATCACAATTGTAAGAAGAGATAGAGAAAATCAATCAGCTAATGTAGTTACTCGATCACAAGCTCAGGCACACCTACAAGGACAAATACCAAATTCATCCAATGTCCCTAAGGTCTCTTTCAATCTTTCATCTACTTCTAAATAGAAGGCTACATCTAAATCTTCAAATCCTAAAGACACGAGGCCTACTTCATATAGTATTGTCCAACAACTCTAGCACACAAATGCTAAAATTTCCATGTTTGAGTTTCTTCGGATATCTCCAGCTCATAGAGCCATTCTAGATAAAGCTCTGCTCGGATCCAATGTTCTTGATGACCTTGATTTAGATAGATTCCAGACTATGGTTGGTCATCTTACATCTCCACAGTACATTTCCTTTTCAGAGGAAGATGATAATTCCTTGAGTCATCTGCATAACCAAGCCTTGCATATTGAAGTCTTGATCCAAAACTGTCATGTCAAATGTGTGTTGAAAGATGGGGGCACTGACCTAAACATTTTTTCTTTCAGCTTGATTACACAATTGGGATTTTTAGAAATGGCCATTGATCCCAAGAAGAAGATAACTATCAAAGCATATGATGATCAAGAAAGATCTTCTAAGGGAACTATTGTCTTACCTATCAGAACAGGTCCTGTCATCAGAGCTACTATATGTCAAGTTCTTGATCTACCTTTGCCTTACAATATCCTTCTAGGAAAACCCTAGATACATGAAATGAAAGCCATACCCTCTAAATTCCATTAGTGTTTGAAGTTTCCTTATGAAGGAGTAGAGGTGATGATCCTAGCTGATCTATATATAACTTGCAATACATTGAAAGAGAGTGTTGATAAACTTATTCCTAATAATAGAGAATCTTCCACTAAGTAGCTAGATGTTGCTTCAACATCTAAGATGGAAGACATTTCTAAAGAGGTTAAGATCAAAGAAAATGGTATGGGAGAATATACTATAGAGCCAATCTTATCTTTGACATCTCTCCCTATCTCTCCTAAGTCTTATGGGAAAACTCTAAAATAGTCCAAGCTAGAGTCTAAAGAGCCTCTTGAAGCATATAAAGGAAATTTTTTTGTAGAACAAGTATCTAAATAGGAGTTTGAAGAAGATGAAGCTATGCTCACATGCCTATACAAAGATGAACCAAAATCTCAAGTTGTTTAAAAATGTGATGCTAAAATACCGAATATCCTGTCTAAGTCATATGGCCCAAGGGATAAATTGATTACAAAGATGGGATATAAAGGAAAAGGACCTCTAGGACTATAAGGTAAAGGTCTTCTGTCACCTCTTGATCATCATGGCTGAGAAAACAAGAATACAACAAGTCTAGGATACACAAAGAAGCCTTTCTGTCTTAACAAGAACTCCCCACATGTTCTAGAAAAAATTGAGCCTTCCGTAGCAAATCAACTAAAGGGGGAAATAAATGGACAATCTGATGGTGATGATTCAAACACCACTGGTGAGCTCATTCCTTATGAGTGTTTTCCTAAATAAATAAAAGACCTCCTTGAAGCTGAAGATGATCTGATAAAAAGAATTAATGTAGTAGAAATACAAGAACCTACTATAGAGCAAGAGATAGTTGCAACACAAGAACTAGCTAATCTTGAAGGAAATCAAAAAAAGGAAGGTGGTAGTTATTCTGAGATAGATTCCCATGAGTATGAATTCAAATCAAAATCTGAGGGTAACCCTTTTTGGGGTATTCATCCTGACTTTACTCATGTTCTTAGATTTCCTGGAGGTCTAGATGAAGAAACAAAAGATGAATCAAATGACTATGAATGGGGGGTCATTCTAGAACTAGATGAACTTATTATAGAAAAGCATGTTGATTTTATTCACCAATATGCACCTAAACCCAACCTAAGTCTAGAGTGAAATGATGAACTTAACTCATCTGATCCATCAATGGCTGAAGTGGACTCCCACAATAACATTGAGCCTATTCATGAATTGAATGTCTTAAGTTGTAATATCACCTTTGAACTTGAGCGTCGGGTTAGGACCAATGATGATATATCCATATCTGTAAACACCCTTTCCCAATCTTTCACCACTTTGACTATCCAATGCCCTGAACTTCTTGACATAACGTCCACAAACTTGAACCAAGGTATTTATACCTTTCCCAATGACTATGCCCTTGCTTTCTACCTCAATGCAATTGAGCCTATGAGGACTTCCATTAGTTAACCAAGCATTAGCATGATGGAGTTAGACATCAAGTATCTCAGTCAAAAAAATAAGAATAAGAATAAAAAGAAAAGGAGTCCTGAGGGTGAAAACCACTTTGTAGCAGTCTCAGAACCTACAAAAGTAAAAATAAAAGACATATCCGAAGGTGAAAACCTCTTTGAGGTGCCTACAGATGAGATATTTGATGTGCTTCCAAGTCATTTATAGGAAAGATCTCCAGTTCTAATTGAGCCCACTCAATCCATCAATTCGGGAACAACATAAGAACCATAGTTGATCCATGTAGCACAATCTTTATCAGAAGAAGAGAAGCAAAAATTTACAACATTCCTAACATAAAAGAAGATCAACTTTGCATGGAAATACTCAGATATGCCAGGGTTGGATCCTGATCTTATAATGCATTATTTATCTATAGCCCCAAACCTTAAACCTGTTAAGCAAAAATTGAGAAAGATGCATCCACATGTTGCACTCTTGATAAAAGTTGAATTAGAGAAGCTCCTGAAAGCTAGATTTATCCATGTTATTGATTATGCAAAATGGATCTCTAATATTGTACCTATTTTTAAACCAGACAAATCAATAAGAGTGTGCATAGATTTTAGAGATGTAAACAAAGCATGCCCTAAGGATTATTTTCCATTACCTAACATTGATATGATAGTGGACATGACTGTGGCTTTGAGATGTATTCCTTAATGGATGGTTTTTCTGGATATAATCAAATCAAAATTGCTCTAGAAGCTCAAGATAAAATTGTTTTCACATGTGCATGGGGTACCTTCTATTCGAATGTAATGCCATTTGGGCTTAAGAATGTTGGTGCTACATATCAGAGGGCTATGACTTCTATTTTTCATGACATGATGCATAGGACTATGGAGGATTATGTTGATGATACTTTAGCAAAATCTATGATTAGAGCTGAACATCTAAATGACTTGAGAAAGATACTAGACAAAATGGAAAAATTTAGTCTCAGACTAAATCCTAAGAGTGTGCTTTTGGTGTCACTTCTAGAAATCTCTTAGGAGACATAGTTTCAAAGAAAGGAATTGAAGTAGATCTAGCTAAAGTAAAGGCTATCATGGAGATGCAACCTCCCAATAATATCAATCAAATGAGAACATTACAAGGGAGAGTTCAATCTATCAAGCACTTCATATCTCAGCTAGCAGACATATCACAACCTTTTACAAAGACATTGCATAAAGGTGTGACCTTTGCATGGAACGAGGAATGTGAAAATAATTTTAATCATATCAAGAAATATCTATCAAATCCTCCTATCTTGATGCCTCCCATTCAAGGGAAGCCTTTGATCTTATATGTCTCCACTATAGATACATCACTGGGGGCATTGCTTGCACAACATGATGAGAATAAAAAGGAAAGAGCTATATATTATATCAGTAGAATATTGGTGGCATACGAAAAGAACTATTCTATGATTGAGAAAACTTTTCTAGCTGTGATTTTTGCATCATAGAAACTGAGACATTATATGTTGGCTCATACTACATATTTAGTAGCTAAGATTGATCTAGTAAAGTACCTACTAAGAAAAGCTTCCCTCACGGGTAGATTAGCTAAATGGGTCATGCTCTTAAGTGAATTTGACATTGAATATGTTGAAAGAAAAGCTGTAAAAGGATAGGTTATTCCTAATCAATTAGCAGATGCACCTTTATTTCATGATACACCAATGCAAATGGAATTTTCAGATTCCTCTATCATGAATCTTTCTTCTAGAGAATGGTAATTGTTCTTTGATGGCTTCTATACACAGAATGGATCTGGAGTAGGCATCTTGTTTATCACTCCTCAAGGATACTCCATTCCTAAGGCATTTAGAATCAAATTTCCTTGTACAAAAAATATTGCTGAATATGAAGCCCTTTTAAATGGTATGAAGATGGCAATTGAGTGGAGAGTAATAGAATTACACACTCATGGAGACTCACAACTTGTAATCCATCAAGTCAATGATGTGTACCAAAATAAAGATGAAAAGCTCATTCCATACAAAAGAATGGTAGATGATCTAAAGAAATATTTCATATCTATCATGTTTGAGAAAATACCTAGAATAGAGAATAAGGGTGCCGATGCAATGGAAAAATTATCTACTTTATTATAGCAGCCTGAACATGAGCTATGCTATGAGTTCATGGTGGAAGCACTATCTTATCTTGTATATGACTCCCCTGATACCCGTATGATCTGCGCTATTGTGGGTCATGATTAATCCTGATATAAAAACCTATTCTCCTATCTTAAAGACCAAATCATTCACGATACCTTTAATCACCATGAAAATAGATACCTTATCTGAAATGCCTCCCGATATGTTATCATTGGTCATGATCTATACAAACAAGGTCTAGATGGTATGCTACTTAGATGTTTAGAATGGGAAGAGTCTCAACGTACGTTAGAGGAAGTCTGTGATGGTATTTGTGGGTCACACTTGAACGGTTTAACACTAACTCAAAAAATTATTAGGGCTAGGTATTATTGGCCAGAAATGGAGAAAGAGTCTATCAAGTTTGCTAAGAACTATCAAAAGTTCCAAGTGCATGGAAACTTAATTCATGCTCCAGGGAGAGATCTAATCCCCTTCACTACACAATGGCCTTTTCATCAATGGGCATTTGATCTTATAGGATCCATACATCCTCATTCTTCTAATGGACACACCCATATAATCATAGCTACATATTATTTCACAAAATAGGTAGAAGCAATCCCCTTAACACAAGCAACTGGGAAAAAAATATCTATGTTCATCTTGAACTACATCATATGCCAGTATGGTATTCCACATTCTATAGTAACAGATAATGGTGGACAATTTAAGAACAAAGTATTGGATGATTTATGTGCCAAATTCAAGATTACACAACATTGGTCATTTATCTACTATCCTCAAGGGAATGGACAAGTAGAGGCTTCAAACAAGAATCTATTGAAAATCTTGCACCATACAGTTAATAAAATAGGAAGAGACTGGCATCTCATGATCAACCTAGCTCTCTGGGCCTACAGAACAAGTATCAAAATGCCCACTAGGGCTACACCTTTCACTTTAGTTTATGGGTTTGAAGTGATACTACCTATTGAGGTTGAAATCCCATCACTAAGAATCATAATGTTGTTGGAATTAGGAGAGATAGGTACTAAGAGGGGAGGGGTGAATCAGTGACTTCAAAACTTTAGTTGCAAAACCTTTCTGATCTATAACTGAATACTGTGATAACCGATCAAAATAACTTGAATCTAATTTCATAAATCAATCATCTAGTTAACTTAAGAAAGTAAACAACATGAGATCAATATGACAATCACATAACACAAGTATTTTGGTAACGCAGAAACCCTTGTTAGAAGGTAAAAATTGCAGTGGGGATAACACCCTCAAATTCTTCACTACTGCAGATAGAAAAGGTTTGCCTATTAAGGCTACAAGTTTTGATCACTTCTAGTGATCTTACCCTGTTAGAAGTAACACATTAGATCAGCTAGATCTACCTATTTATAGGATTTAACAACACTATATGAAGTGTGTACTCGGTTAAGAGATTTATACAAAGACTGTTAAGTCTACTCTGTTAAGAGATTTATCAAAACTCTATCACAATTGTCAGAAAGTAATAGGTAAACTATCTGCTACTTGACAACTCAATTATCTAAAATAGATCTATAAGTTCTTATCAAAATATCACTTTATCTGTGATGGTTCTCTGCTCTGATCTACTCGGTTGCCTTGTCTGATTCTGCTTAATCTGAAAACCTTTGTACTTTGTTCTACTCGATAAACCGATTGTCTTGAAGATAGGAAATTTCTTCAAGTGCTCCATGATTCATATTTATCAATTCAACAACCTCATAAAATGGTGTGAACATATATAATATATAGTGTTCTTTTTTGCCCCTTGAACAAAAATTAGGTTACAAAAATAATCATAACCCTAAGATCTACGGTGCAAAATAACCTAGATCAACTAATAGAAATAACATAATCATTGCATTTAATGAATATCTTTTACAATAAATTTTCCTCGATCTTGGTAAACCATTTTATGATCTGTTATAACCGTTTGCATAGAATAATGTGCCATTTCTAATTACTATGCCATTTTTTGTGATCATCATTAAACACTGTATAATCTACTTGGTGTATACTGTGATGCTTGGTGTTTATTGACCATCAGTGTCGGTGTCACTGGTGCTCAGTTAACTATGTGATGCTTGATGTAAGGCTTTACCAAATGCTCTATCTTACTTCTAGTTACTAACTAGCTCAATATAAGTAACCGACCGACCTGTTTACTGTCCTTTGATACTAATGACAACCTTAAAATGCTCAATAGAGATTAACAATCTCCCCCTTTGGCATTAGTATCAAAACTTCATAATGTATATAGACAAAATGTTTCTATATATTCCTTATATCTCTGCCATATACATATCCACAACAAAAAAAAAGAAACTTCTAAGTACAAAAGTACTCCCCCTCGATGCATGCTCCCGGTATTATGTAATATACATATCAAAAATATACTATTTGGCATATACATGTTTTCCCCCTTTTTGATAATAATGCCAAATACCCAAAAAGTATGTAATGTATACTTACATCTTATTAAAAATGTTCTGATGCATTTTCTTTATAGACTCCAAGAGGTTTTCCCATTCCTCTTTCAAGTTGGTAAGAGCAATTTTCTCAAGACCGACTTGTGCATGCATGTCAAAGATGTTATCCAACACCAAAATCTCTAGTGTTGCCACAAGTTGCTTAGCTTTGACAGTATGTGTTTCAAAAATCTTTAGGTAAGGAGTGAGTCCTTTATGTAACTCTATAACCTAATCAGTGATGTGCGCTTCTTATTTCCTTAAGTCTGCTATCAGCTGCCAGAGTTCTTGAACTTGGTTAATATGCTTTAAGAAAGTAGTTGGCTCAGTGATAGCTACTTGTGTACTCAACTTGATTTCTTCTTCTAAACCTTTTATCTTTTCACTAATTTCTACAGTGAAGGTGTCTGTAGTACAAAGCTTTATTAGCAGTTGACAGATTATCTGGGTAATAGATTTTACCTTGGTAATGACCTCAGATAATTTCACCTTGTTCAGTGCCACTTCAGTGCTAATCCTTTCTACCAATTTGTTTTGAATCTTTGACTCTACCCATTCTTCTATTCTTTTATCTGCATCTGTATCAAGGGCATTGATTTTGTCAACGAGGGTGGCAAGTTGATCTAAAATGGGAGTATTCTCATCAATATTTGTTTTCAGTACTATCTATTGTAGAATATCTCGTACATCATTTAACACTTCTTTACACTTTTGTTCTTGCCTCAATTTTTCTTGTGACACTTTCCTCAAACATAACTCCCCATACTGACTTAGTTCCTCAGGGCTTAGGGTTCTTGGGTCACATTTAGGTATAATGATAACTTCATTAATGGTGACCGACCCTTTGGCTTTCTTCTTCTTCTTCTTCAGGGCTAGAGGTGACTTCTTCTCACTTATGATAATAGCTTTTTCTTCACTCCTCAGAGTATCCTTACCAATTGACACTATATCATCCTTCTTCTTCTCCTTGGTGGATTGAGTGGGAGTCTCGGTGGTAGTGTCAGGTGGGTTCACCTCGGTTGACTTGGTTTCTTCAGGTTCCTTTTGTTCTATAGACTATGCCTTTGGTTTGATAGGCTCATTTGTATCTACGAGTTGCTTGGGTGCTTGAATCTCAGTTGTATCTTTGGTTGGCTCAGGATGAGAGACATCAAGTTGTACTTGTGAAATTATTTCAACAGCCTCTACAAGTACAGGTAGTTCACCTGGTAGAGATGTACACACATTGTCAGTGTTTAATGCTTCATCTTTGTATTGTGTAATTATTACATCTTCGTCATCCTTATCATCGGGATCACTGTTAGTGATGTCCTTAATGAGTGCATCATCATTGGTTTTATTTTTCAAGTGGATCTTAGCTTGATCCGGTGCATCCTGTGAAATTTTGATTTCTTCCTTTTGCTTGGTGATATCAATTACCTCAGTAACTGATATATCGGTGTCTTCTATTTTCTTTCCTTTATTATCATCAATGAAAATACTTTTACCTTTTGAACTGTGTCTCTTTTTAGACAGTTTCAGGAATGCTTCTTGTTTGGCTTTCTCTTCTACTTTCAAAATTGATGTCCATAGAGAGTCACATACGAAATCCATATCATCTACATTCTCACCCATAATTTGCATAGCTCTATTCTTGACTAAAAATCTAGGCTGATACCTTGTCATGCATTCACTTACCTCAGCATAGCTAAAGTGTATGGCTACATGGCCTAGAGATCATTCTCTTTTTCTTTTCTCTATTTCTAGTGCAATAGCCCATCTTTCACTTATTTTGTCATCAAGTTCCTTTGGCAGTTGACATGCAAATTCCATTGGTACTCTCTTGAACTTGATCATCATTTGAACAATAGCATGTTCTATCTTTGTCTTGTCCTCAATTGACTTGTTAAATTTTCCTATGCCTGGATCATTAAGATTTCCATTCTCAATAATATCTTCAATTATTTCTTCTATGGTACTATCCCTATTACGAACTAGCTTAAATTGATCAGGGTCATTTTTAGTGTCAGTCTCCTCTATATCTTCCTTACTCCTTATGTATTTCCTCTTTTTCTTCAGTGGTTTAGCTGCTTTCTTTTTCTTTCTCTTGATGCATTTCTTCGTTGGTGTAGCTGCTCTTCTTTTTGCTACTTTTAATGCTTCTTTTTTATCTATTGATTTTGCTGTAGTTACTGAAGATGTCCTCATTCCTTCAGGTTTTGGTAGCTGAATATCTTGTTCATCAGTTGTGGGTAATTGAGTTTTTTCTTCATCATTGGTGGGAGGAACCAGTGTATTATCCTTTTCTTTGTCTGACTTGGTCTCCTCGTTGTCATAGGGTTTGTCAACCAACTTTAATTAACCTTCGGTTGCTTTATCAATCGGTGACTCCTTAGGTGAGTTAGATGTAGTTCCATATTTTTTTGTGAGATCCTTTTTCATTTTCTTTGCCCTTCTTGACATTTTACCGATCTCAATGTCCATTGTGATTCTAGACTTAGCTTCCTCATGCACTCCAAACCTACTGGTAGTGATTTCTATTGATAATGTCAGCAATGCATTTATAGATTTCAAAGCAAAATCATGATTCATTTCATAACCCATTGGTGCTAGCCATTTTGTTCTCGGTTCTACTGCCTTTATCATTGAGTGGTCTGTGCTTACCACAAAGCATATGTCATCTTCAAATTTTCTCACCAATTCTTTTGGAATTCTGCTTCTTTGTTGCATTCTTGTTTGAAATTCCTTGAAATATGCATTGAACTCCTTATTCAGATTGTCTCCTAGACTTCTCATCATATCACCAATTTGAGCAGTTATCAGTCTGTCTGATTGCCAGTTAAATTTTCCAATACCTGGTACATATTTTTGCAAGTAGAGGAATGTACAGACAAGCAGTGATCTGTACTTACATGTATTGGACTTCTTTTCTTTTATTGTCTTCATGTTGTCATATAGTTGGTGTAGTAGTAGCTTGGCAAGATCAACCTGGTGATCTTTCTTCACAATTTTGTAAGCCATGTCCATGGCACTGCAAGGTGCACTATTTGGTCTGCTTGATTGAAATATCTTGTACCCAATGACATGAGCTATGAATTTTACCGCTAGATCTTTGATAGTTGAGATCTTCAGTGCCCTACCATCCCATTGAGCTCCAGTGTTCTTTTCTATGTCAAGATGAGATGAACTTTGAAATGCTTTGGCTTTGTCAGTTGTAGGGTACCCAGTAACCCTACTGATAATATTCTTGGTGACCTCAATAGGTTTCTCTAACCAAAATTTTCTATCATGGAATCTGCTTAGCACAATTCTTATCTAGTCATTGTGAAATCAGGAAGTATGTAAAACATCGTAACCCTGACTCCTCAATCTTCTTATATTCGGATTTGATCTTACCATCCAGTCCATAGACTTACTGATAAGCTGCTATGGTCTCAAAGTCACATACTTCACCAATCTTGCAGTGAATGTAAGCCCTAACGTCTTCTATTAACAAAACCTTATCAGGAATACTAGAAAATGTGCCCATATCATCTATTTGTGCTATGACCTTAGGATGAGGTTTGAATTTCTCCTTGGTAAAGTGTGCCCTAATAATTAATTCCACTTCCTCCTTAATGTTCTATGATTTTCTTGCGGTTGAAGATGATGCCATAAATTATTTCTAGGGTTTCGGCAAGCAAATAGATAACCAGTTTTCGGTAGGCAGATGAACTTACTAGTTTTCATTGAATAATTGTCATCGGTTTGATCTACAGTAGCTTTGAATCTGTTCTAAAAATTGTTAGCTCAAACTCTTCTTTGTAAAATCTCCTTTCTTCAAAATCACAATGTAACAATGAACTTTATTTTCACGTACATATATAGGGTTTTTTGATATTCCCGCTCAAACTTTGATACATTAAATGTGTGACCTAACTTTTGGTATGAGACGGTTGTCAACTCGGTAATGTCTTCAATATCCTTTACTCAATTAACATAGAGTTTCTTCATCAGTATGAACTATTGTCAATTAACCTTGTATAGTGATTACCGACAGGTAACCAACTCACGTTTCTTCTTTTATCGACTAGATATCATTTGCAAACGTATAATATATAAACCATAGTGCATCTTCATTTATGAAGATTTGGTATTTGTACATCATATATAAGGAACTGTATGTAAAATGTGATCATTTGAAATGTTATTTCCATACGTACCTTTGTCATCTTAAGTGGATGTACCAATGTCACCCAATCCAGTGGACGAGGTTTCACCGACAGTGTTACTTGACTCAGCATTCTCATTAGATGCCTTCTTCCACATTGTGTTCCTTAACTTTGTAATTTCTACAATGTTATATCCACTCTCAAATATATGGTTTTCATCAGGTCCTCAGTCTTTGCAGTTCTTACTTACATGACCGACCTTGTGACCGTGCATATATGCCATTCTTGCATTTGTCCAATTTCTTGATTGTCCAATCTGACTCTTTCTATAATAGTTTGTTGCAATATGTCCATATTGACCACATGCAGTACAATTAGTCCATGTATTATAATCCCAAACATATGAGTTACCTTGTCTCTTCGGTTGATATGGCTTTTGTTTTAGTTTCTCTCTAGGTGTCTAGACTTGCTTCATTTTCGCCTTGCTGTCCCTTGCAGTGTGTCCATACTTATTACAAGTATAGCATATTTTCTCCTCAATAGTATTATTAGCAATGTCATTCTTCTTTTCTCTACATTCATAAGCTGGATGTCCAAACTTACCACAGTAATAGCAATATCCATTGAACTTAGGAATGACAAGAGGTTTACCTTATGCTTTGCTTCTACACACATTAGATGTATGTCCTATTTTTCCACAGTGGTAACATGTTAACACTTTAGGTTTTTGACTTTGATTGTTGTTGACTTCTTCAGCTTGTTGTGATGATTCTCCTTCACTAGTGTAGCCTATACCGGCTCTGCTTCTGAATCTCCTCTGATTAGTTAGAAAATCATCAATCTTTTTAGAGCTGTCCTCGACTATCTTCATCATCTCATTGTGTTGTTTTTGTGTTTTTATTTCATTTCTCAATTTTTCATTATCTTCTCTAAGTGTTGCAACATCTTCAAGTCTTCTTGATAATTCTCCATTTACTCAGTTCATTTCTTGATTAACTGTCATCATCTAATTTGATACTTGGAAGTGACATTTAGTGAGTCTTTGGATTTCACTTTCTTTTTCTTGAAGTTGTTCAGTCATCAGTCTTCGATCTTCAATAGCCAGATTTTGATCTTGTTTAGCTTGTCTAGCATTGTTCATGATTTCCACCATTCTCACCATTTGAGATTCATGACCAATTTGAAGTGCTTTCACTTGCTCGGATAGATGCTGACTCTTTTCAGATAACTCAGAGATTATGCTTTCAGATCCGTTAGAGATGCTTCCAGAGCTTGATCCAATATGATCAAATATGTCATCAATAGGTTCTTCATGATAACTTATTTCATTATGCTAAATTGCAAGGTTCTTTCTTTCAACCAGTAATTTCTTCAGTTCTTCCTTGGCTTGTTTATATTGTTCCACAAACATCTACATTTGTATCTTCTAATTCTCAATAGTCTTGTCAAGCTTGTATCTCTCCATGACTTAGATCTTTTCCCTTCAGTGGTTAAACTGTTCAATAAGAGAGCCAAGCTTTGATACCAATTGTTGGAATTAGGAGAGATAGGTACTGAGAGGGGAGGGGTGAATTAGTGAATTCAAAAATTTAGTTGCAAAACCTTTCTGATCTATAACTAAATACTATGATAACCAATCAAAATAACTTGAATCTAATTGCATAAATCAATCATCTAGTTAACTTAAGAAAGTAAACAACATGAGATCAATATGACAATCACATAACACAAGTATTTTGGTAACACAAAAACCCTTGTTAGAAGGTAAAAACTGCGGTGGGGATGACACCCTCAAATTCTTCACTACTGCAGATAGAAAAGGTTTGCCTGTTAAGGCTACAAGTTTTGATCACTTCTAGTGATCTTACCCTATTAGGAGTAACATATTAGATCAACTAGATCTACCTAGTTATAGGATTTAACAACACTATATGAAGTGTGTACCTGGTTAAGAGATTTATACAAAGACTGTTAAGTCTACTCTTTTAAAAGATTTATCAAAACTCTATCACAGTTGTCAGAAAGTAATAGGTAAACTATCTGCTACTTGACAACTCAATTGTTTGAAATGGATCTATAAGTTCTTATCAAAATATCACCTTATCTGTGATGGATCTCTGCTCTAATCTGCTTAGTTGCCTTGTTTGATTCTACTTAATCTAAAAACCTCTGTACTCTGTTCTACTCGGTAAACTGATTGTCTTAAAGATAGGAAATTTCTTCAAGTGCTCCATGATTCATATATATCAGTTCAACAACCTCATAAAATGGTGCAAACATATATAATATATAGTGTTCTATTTTGCCACTTGAACAAAAATTAGGTTACAAAAATAATCATAACCCTAAGATCTATGGTGCAAAATAACCTAGATCAACTAATAGAAATAAGATAATCATTGCATTTAATGAATATCTTTTACAATAAATGCTCCTTGATCTTGGTAAAGCATGTTATGATCTGTTATAACCATTTGCATAGAATAATGTGCCATTTTTTATTACTATGCCATTTTCTATGATCATTGGTAAACACTGTATAATCTGCTTGATGTATATTGCGATGCTCAGTGTTTACTGACTGTTAGTGTCGATATCACTGGTGCTCGATTACCTATGTGATGCTCAGTGTAAGGCTTTACAGACTAATCTATCTTACTTCTAGTTACCGACTGGCTCAATATAAGTAACCGACCAACTTGTTTCTTATCGTTTGATACTAATGACAACCTTAAAATGCTCAATAGATATTAACAAATGCATTGTCTAGTAACTGATGATGACTATAGAGTGTCTAGGTTGCAAGAACTTGAACTACTAGATGAGTGTAGACAAGCAACATACAATCATCTCAAAGTATATCAAAAGAGAATGTCTAGAGGCTACAACAAGAAAGTCAGACATAGAGAATTTCAGGTTGGCGATCTAGTCTTGAGAGAGAATCCTAAAAATCAATCACATAGAGAATGCAAGGGAAAGTTTGAACCCAACTGGCTGGGTCCCTTTGTAATCACTACTACTTTTGGCTCTAGTGCCTATCAACTCTCAACAACTAAAGGAGAACAGCTCTAAGAACCAATCAACATTCTCCATCTGAAGAAATTCTACACCTAAGGCATTCAGTCTATGGTAAAATGTCCTGAAAAAATCTTAAAAATCTGAAAAAGTCCTGAAAAAAATGAACATCTTGGTGAAAACCTAGCAATGGGTGCCTTGATGATTCACAAAAAAATCAAAAAATATCAAAAGTACAAAATAAATTGGAAAAATGAAAAATAAAAAAAAATGAGAAAAAGAAAAAGTGCCTTGGTGAAAACCTGGAAATAGGCGCCTTGGTAGCAAAAATAGAATCTCTGCCAAGATGGTGAAAACCTGACAAACACGTGCCACTTGTTAAAAAATGCTCCATCTATCAGCGCAATCTTGCTCTTTCCCAACTTTCAATCTTGCTTTAGTTTGTACATATTTCCTAGTTTCTTTCTGCATTCTTGATTTCAATAAGTCGGTCTATACGCCAATTAGCTCAAGCGTTTGTATCCTATCAATGCTTAACACTTGGGGGAAATCAAAGTCATATCATATGGCCTCCAATGTATCTTAGATGTATCATATCTAGTTAGAGTCTGTTGAAGCTTCATTTGAGTCAGTCAGTCAGTCTTGTCTCCAGAAGGGATTTTGCATCTACAACAACACAATCAAACATCAACACAAAATGAAAATAATCTATGCTTTTTACATGCTTTTATATCTTTGTATGCTTACTGATTCACATTGAGATTTTTGCATATTGTGTCCCTTCAAGCTCTTCGATGATGTCCTTTATAGGATTTAGAGAGTGATGACTAGAGGCATAGTCTTTTTTTTGTTTTCTACTTGTATGTGAAAATCTAACAACTTTGGAAATTCTAGATTGAAATGGTGTCCATCTGTAAGAGACTCTATCTTGTATTGGATGGCCATGCGTACCTCAACCATTGATACCTGGAAAATTCAAGGAAGTTTGATCTAACTATTGTCTTTTTGAGTAAGTTCTTTCTCCTATTGTGAAACACGATCTTACCTAAGGATGTGAATGATAAAGGGTCACTACGGGTAATTCACATTAGATTTAGAATGATCTCTTGACTTCTTGATGTGCTTGTTTTGCGAGGTGTATTCTGGTCATCATGACATTTATGTTTTGATGCTTATACAAATTGCTATATTAAAATGGACATGATATTCAGGTCATCCTGGTGTTGCACCTTGGTTCTTATAACTAATCTGACATTTTGAAAATACAATCAATATTCATATGTCCATGGTTGCCTAACCAGTGGGCATTGTATTGACTCTTGCGCATACAAATCAGTATTCATATGTCTATGGTTTTTATAAACTAGTGGGCATTGTATTGATTTATTCAGTTACCTAAAAAAAACTCAATGATGACAAATGATCGACATATGATCAGTGACTAGGTCCTAGGTCCTAGGTTTGCATGTCATTTTACATTTTGCACGTTGCATGATCTCACAAATTGCTTGAACACTTAAACAATTCTTCAAAACCAAAAATGCTAAAAATGACACAAGAGTTGAATCTCACATGAAGATTCTTCCAATGAAACATCAAGTAGAATCCTTTTTCGGGATCAAAATCAAAATTTGAGATCATTTATATTATTCACTACTTGTATAATCAACCTTCAATCATCATAGAAATCCATTTTTCAACTTAATTGATTATCTTAGATCAAACTATCAAAATTTCAACTTGGTCAACTATGGTCAACTCATGGTTTAACCTAGTCAAACTTGGTCTCTAGGACCTCTAAATGATGTAGAATGCATTCTCAAACATGTATAACCACTTCTCAAATCAATTAGCTTGCTTCTAAACTACAACGCTGACTTTTCTTGTCAGATTTCAATTTTTATTTCGAAGGGGGCATGGTATTGCATATCATTCAAAGTCTATAAATCTAAATCTATAATCAAATCTTTCCTCAGTAATCAAGACAACAACCACGTCTAGTTATTGATTCATCTAAAGTCCTTGTCGCTTGGGGAAAATCTATCATCTCTTGGGGCATATCAGATTCATCGAGATCCATATCAATTTGATATCCTAAATCTATCTTGTAAAATATATCAGCTTTTTGTAACTATCAGTTCATTAGCATTATTTCCTTGTTTCTTCATAAATAATGGGTTTAGGATGTGATACCAATATGATTCATATAAGGACATTGAGGTCTGGAATCGGTCACTCACTTCTTCACAATCATAAGGTTTAGAATCAGGCATTTTGACACTTCTTCATAATCACCAGTTTATTGTTGATATAACTAGCATCATCTCAATTCCTGGTCATTCTGGGCCTGGGTTGATACCTCTCTTTCAAAACTTTCAAATAAGTTTCATACATATATATCAAACACGGACTATTCTTTGTACCACTACACTTTGCACAGTGATTCAAAGAGGGGCAAAATGTAATACTCCAAAAATGGGCTATAGGTTCATTAACCTCCTACATCCTCAATTCGAATGAAATTGACATCAAAGTCCTAACCTAAGGCACATCTACACATTATTGAATCCTAATTGATTATCCTAAATTCTGCATTGGGGAATATTCCTAGCAATATTCCTAATTTATCTAATTATCTTTAATTTAATTATTATTTGGTGATAAATCATATTTATCCTAAAGTTTGATTAATTGAATATTCTAAATATTTAATTAACCAGATTTAATACCACCACTTAGTTATTTAAGTGATTTTAATTAAATTATTCCTAAATTGTATTATTTTATTTTGACAATAAATCTAAAATCTCATGACTAATTGATTAAATTCCTATTTAATTAAAGTCAATTGTCAATTTTTAATAATATAGTTTTGAATAAAAGTTTGATTTAATAATTGATTAACCCATTAATCAATTATTTTAATTCAAAAATCAGTTAAGTTGAGGATAAATCACTTTATTTATTTAATTAATTCATAATTAATTGTGCACATTCAAAGAGCAGTTAAACTCAAAATCAGGAAATCAATGCAAGTTGTTAACTTTTGGAAACTCAACATTCTATTTTGAGTTCAAAGCTGATCTAAACTTTTGATTTGAGTTAAAAAGCTATTCTTGCATGATTTTGCATGATTTTGTGAGTTAATTATTTTTTATTTCCTGATAACTCAAAAATCAACTTGAGTTTATCAAGAGTGATTTATGGCTTTTCTCTTGCATCCTCAAAGCCCTAGATTTCTATAAAACCAAGGCTCAACTCTTCATAATTAGAACTCTCGAATTTGCACAATTACTCTGGCGAATTGGTGATTGAAGGATTGAGCATTTGCAACAGGCGATTTGTGAGATCTTTCATAGTTGATCATCGAGCTTTTGCATAATTTCATATTCATAGTCTCATACTCATTCATAGCATTTTTAGATCAAATCTACATTCCAATTTCATTCATTCTAGATTAATTTCATATAGTTTTTCATATTATTGCACAGAAAACACAAAAATATAGCTTAATCTGCATTCATAGTTTACATTCTTTGCATTCAAATCCTTCATTTAGGTGTTGCATTGTCACTAATCTCGGTCTGATCTGAGAGTATCATACTCACACCTACTAGAAGGTAGTAAATTGCCTGGGTAGTTTAGCTTCCATTTCATTGCACAATTTTGGTTTTGGGCTAACCTCTAATGTTTTACTGAAGTGTTGTGTCTACAGATAGGTACAAACTTCACACACACAGCTTCCTGGTTCGAATCAAAACAAGAAGGCTATCGACATGGCATTTGAAGATATCATGGACAAATGTAGGGACCCTATCACTTTTGCAGGTTTAGGTTTTACCATATTCTCATACTTTTATAAAAATAGGGGTAAAGCTATACCTATTTGTAATGCTTGAGCATTGGGAATGGAAAAGCTAATTGTGCCTGACGTATTTTTAGATGTAGATTTAATCATTGAGCTGGCTGGGTTGTATGATCCCATTTCTAGATGCGTTAGGTGTGAAGACTAGTCTGTGTTTATTTCCTTGGATAGGGGGTCCTTCATGAAAGCTTTCAATTTCTATTCTCCCTCCTCCACTGAAATTGATTTAAAAAAGGAAAGAGATAAGTAGGCCAGTAACATAGGATCAGTAAAGAGCCAAATAGTCAAGCATATGCCCAAGAAGGATAAGTACATAGCCCCTCTCCCGGCAAGTATGAATGCCCCTTATCTATTTTCATCCCTCAATAGTTATATGAAATTCTTGTGTCATAGGTTGTGTAGGGTTTTAGGAATTGATGGGGATGATGAGAAGTTTCCTGCTGAGCTTTTAATGATAATCCTTGACATTTAGAACTCTCACACCAACACTAATTATGATTAAATCCAGTATGTAATTGATAGGATGCATGGAGGGTTTGTGTCTATCAAGGAAAATAAAAGACCTATCAGATTCATGCACTACTCCCTTATGCATTTGATTATGTACCATCATGTTAATTATTTTGATGCAAGAATGTTGATGATAAGGACTCATTTTAAGGACATTCCCAACCTAGTGCAATATTGGTTGAGAGTTTGGAACATCACATCCAATGAGTGTAACTTCTCCATTTTTCAGAACTATTTTGTCTACCCAATTCTTGAAATGTTAGGAACAAATGTTGTGAGATTGTCAACTAAGGTCTTGAGGGTTTTAAGACTAATGCAGTTTGAAGACAAATGGTTGGGGAACCACAATTGGGGAGATTTCTACCTAGGGGGTACCTTCACAGTCATCAGGGTTTATGGTTTCCCCCAACCTCCACATTTGCTTCCAAAATATGCACCTTCTAGAGTTGCTATGATGGAATTCATTTGGAAATTAATGTGGACTGAAAAAGAGCACCTAGGACCTCATAGGAAGGGTACTTTCAAACCAAGGCAATTTAGAATTGGTAGCTTTTTTATTGGAAAAAGAGCATTGGGTCAAGTTAGTAGCTAGCTAAATCAGTTCAAGATGACTATAGGTACTTGCCAATATGTTGACTCTAAGGGTTTCATCAGAATAGCCAGGATGAATTTGATTCCTAACATTTGAACTATTAGAGAGCATGAGGGCCTCGATGAGGAGGATGTGATAATGAATATGATGGACCTGGATGAAGTAGGGAGAAGATGGACCAAATAATTTGATCTGCTAGACATAGAGGCTAAGCTAAAGGTGGCAGGAATTCCTTTTAATGGTTATTTCCCTGAGCTCCCATACCTGTAGAGAATGGAAAAAATGATAGAAATTCATGGCACCCTGTCTAATCAGTTGGAGGGGTTGCTTGAGGAGAAGTTAGAGGTACCAAGAAATTATTCCATCTCTAAACCTAAAGAATTCACTGATGAGTCACAAGAAGGTAGTAGTCCACCTCCAGGAGGGGAAGAACCAATCATTGACTTAACTCAAGATCCAACAGAGGTTGAGGCTACTTCAGAGCCACCATTGAAGAAATAGAGGCTAGAATTTGGTGAGCCTTCAAAGATGAGAAAGAAAAAGAAGGTGTTGGATAGTGCTTCAGTTCTTATGCTTGGTAAAAGAGCCTACCACCATCAATTAAGAAAGGCTATCAGAGAAGGAAATAAAATTGTGTCAAAAGAAGAAGGGGAGTTACCCTTGATATTAGGAATAGATGAAAGAGAACTGTACCAAGAGGAGTTTCTCAATGATGACCAATTCATCAATAGAAAGGAATTCAAGAATTTCCTCATTTGGAGGAAGCAAGAGGAGGTGAAGAAGTCTTTGCCTGAGGGTATGGAACCAAGTGAAGAGACTTTAAGAGCTCTGACATTGTATGATCCCAATCTTGAGAAGATCATTGTGGAGGAAGCAAGAGAAATGGTTAAATCAAGTGGCATGATTTTGACTCTTGGATGGGATTTAACTTCTGCCTTTACCATTAACCAAATTAGAAAATAGCCTAAGGGAGGATTGTCATATGAGGTGCATATTGATGACATGATCAGAGGAAGTGGTTATGACCCCAAGTCATAAGTTGTTGCACTTTGGTCTTTGGCCCCAAGAACTCAGAATCCATCTCTGGTTAGCATTAAGGATAAAATGGAGGGTAATAAGATTGTTTGGACTGTCTATAACACCATCGATCTTGAGGTGTCTAAGGTAGTAACACACTTGGCTCACCTCAATGAAGCCAAAACCATCCAATTGTCAAAAAGGTATGACAAATTGGTTGAGAACTCAATGAGGGTTGCAAAGAATAGGGATTTAAAACTTATGATGATCAAGAAAATGGAGGGTGAATTGGAGGAACTAAGAGAAAATCTTGAAGAAGTAGTTAAGGCAATGCCTCCCCCACCTTTGAAAATTGAAGCCCCTCCTCAACCTAAAGCAAAGGTTCATGACCATCCAGTGGAATATCTAGAGAAAATAAGGCTAGAAGCAGCCCTAAAAACTATAACTGGTGTTGTGCAACATAGATAGGACAAGATAAAATAGAAGATGGAGTCAATCCATCAGTCTATCATCATGTTACACAAGACAAATGATAAAATAAATGAGTCATTGGCTACTTTGGAGCCACTTCACAGCATTTGGTCCAGGAGGAGTTTTTTATTTGAAAAACTCGATGGGTTGTAGGAATATAGGTCTGATATCCCTAAGGTGGTAATAGAAGTTTTTGAAAAGATTGGATTGGTTGTTTTTGTTTCAATTTTTTTCAAAGGGAAGTCAAATCAAGTGAGAGCCAAGTTGGCTATGTTTGACAAGGATTACAGTAAATTTTTTCCCTCTATTTTCAATAGTGATGGAAGTGTGGTAAATTTTGATGAATGGAGGTCATCGATGGATCAATTGATAATCAGACAAGACACCTTTCTCAAAGGTGATAATGTTTTAGACTTGGATGGGTGCAATGATATAATTGACAGTTTGTTCAAATTTGAAGGTGATTGCACATGGTTTGTTGCAGAGGTTAAGGCTATAACTAATTCCAAGTGGGACCTAAAAATTAAATCACTACAGGAGCTATAGAGTTTCAATTGGCCATCTGATGATGATGTGACAACTTGGGACAAAATCATAAAGAAAAAGAAGAAGCCAGCTGTCTAGGAGCTAGAGGCAAAGGAAGAAGAATAAAGTACACATGGCACCTAATCCAAAATTTGAGGGAGAGCATGATTCAAACAAAGGATGATGTAAGTTATCCTATATTGGCAGTCATCATTCATGCTACAAATAAAAATAACTACTATAAAATATCTCCAAAAAAAGGTGCAACCTGTGAAGATACCAGTATTTGTGGACTACTTTTAGTTTTTGTAATCACTGTCTTTTGGTTTGTACTTTTTGTCTTTAGTGCAAGTCATTTTCCTAGCCATCTGAAGCTTGTTGCATCCTTTTGAGGATTCCAAGGTGGCTAGAGGTATATATAGTAAGTTTTTCTCTTTTTGTAACGGTGGTGAAATTTTTTGTAAAGAAAGACTAAATATAGAATCTGACTTCTTTGAATTTTTTGTTAAAATTGTAATGGAAACAATTGAAGAGTAATACAAATATACTATAATTTTGTTGCTATCTCTAGTTGTCTTCATGTATGGATAATTTGAGTTTCTTATGCATTAATTAGTAAGGCTCTTTAATGTGTTATTCACAAGGTGAATATAGGGGTTGAGCTCAAGTTTCTCTCAAGGAGAGAATAAACCTTTAGGGAGGTCTTTGGGATTTGAATATCTATACATGAACTTGATGGCAGGGTTGGGAATTGGGAGAGTGAATTGTTAGGCAATTTATTTGAATTTCAGTATCTTTGTGTTAATAAGATTCTGTAGATTTTAAATTTTGACTCTAGCCCAATGAATAAGGCACTGGTTTAGTTCAATTTGCATCTGTTCACCATCATTTTATTAAAACTATCTCTGTTTACTTTTATTTGTAAGTTTATGAGTTGCATTGGCTATGTCAAATGCATAGATCAATTTTATAATGCTTTGAAGAAGCACGTGAGAGAGGTTGTCCTTCCTTGAGTTTTACTCAGAAAAAGAAGAAGGATGAATGTCCTTAGGCCACTATTCTGTGCTATCTCAGTTGTGATTTTTATTATGGTGCTCTGTATCAGGATAATTTGGGCTGTCCTTAGAGTAGTGGTTTTTTATTGAGTTAATTTTGAGAAGAAAATAGTATAGCAGTGAGGGATTTGATTTGAAATTTGAAGTCTACTTGAAAAATAGTGAGTTATTGAAAGGTAAACCCACTTGAGTGTTACTCAAAGTGAAGAAGGCTTGAAGCCTTAATACCTTAGCATTTAAATTGTGTTAGATGTAGCTTCTGGGATTACATGAGTCTTGTATTAGGTGAATTTCCTGAATATTTTAATCATCTGTAGGTTTAAGTGCTAACAGAATGCAAGAGTGACCTATCAAAGAGCAATGACCACAATATTTCATGATATGATGCATAAGTTCATGGAGGATTATGTGGATGACATACTAGAAAAATCCCACTCAAGAAAAGAACACCTTCCAATTTTGGCAAAGTTTTTTGAAAGGTTAGAAGAATTCAAAGTGAGACTCAACCCAAAGAAATGTGTATTTGGAGTCCAATCCGGAAAAATATAGTTAGGTTACATTGTATCTAAAAAAGGGATAGAGGTTGATCCTGCTAGAGTGAAAGATATCATGGAAATGGATGCACCTAAAAACATTAGTCAGATGAGATCTTTATAAGGAAGGATCCAATCCATTAGGAGATTTATCTCCCAATTAGCGGAAAAATGTCATAGTTTCACCCAACTTTTGCATAAGGATACAATCTTCAAATGGGATGAAAAATGTGAAGAAGCCTTTAATCTATTAAAGAAATATCTCATGAATCCACCAATCTTGATGCCACCTATCAGAGGCAAGAACTTGATCCTATACATTTCAACAATGGAGAATTCATTGGGGGCACTTTTAGCACAAGAGGATGAAATAGGAAAAGAGAAGGCAATTTACTACATTAGTAGAACCTTGGTCAAATACGAGCTGAACTATACATTTATGGAAAGGGCATGCTTGGCTGTATTTTTTGCTTCCCAAAAATTATGCCATTATATGCTAGCCCACAAGATAAGGCTTATTGCCAAAATTGACCCATTGAAGTATCTACTTAGCAAAATAGCATTGAATGGAAGGCTAGCAAAGTAGGTGATGGTACTTAGTGAATTCGACATAGAATATGTTGATAGAAAATAAATCAAAGGGAAAGTAATTGTAGACCAATTAGTAGAAGAACCACTTCATGATGATCATCCCATCCAAGTGGAATTCCCAAATTCAAAGTTTGTGAAGGTGGAAGCAAAAAGATGGTAGCTTTATTTTGATGGTTCCTACACTCACCATGGATTAGGAGTAGGCATACTTCTCATCACACCTCAAGGTTCTACTATCCCTAAGTTTTAAAAATTTCTATTTCCATGCACCAACAATATAGCAGAGTATGAAGCATTGGTTATTGGAATCAAGCTAGCATTAGAGTGAAAAGTGACAGAATTAAAGGTTTATGGAGATTCACAATTAGTCATAAATCAAGTCAATGAGAAATATCAAACGAAAGATGACAAATTGGTACCCTACAAAAACATGGTGCAAAATCTCAAGAAGTATTTCATACTCATCACATTTGAACAAGTGCTGAGGGAAAAGAACAAAGAAGCAAATGCAATGGAAACCTTGGCTTCACTTTTGCAAATGCCTAATCAGAGTGCCAGATATGAGTTCTTGGTAGAAGAAGTGATTCAACCCATGTTTGACCCTACCCACCCTCACACCATTTGATTGTTAACTACAAATGAATCACCTTGGTATGGACCAATTTATACTTACTTGAAAGATCAAATCCTTCCCATAGACCAAACCAAGAATCAAAAGAAAAGCTTCATTCGCCAAGCCGCCCGCTACACCATAATTTTTGAAAAATTGTATCAAAAAAGTCTAGATGGAATGCTCCTTATATGTTTAGAAGAGGAAGAATCAAACTTAGCCTTATGAGAAGTCCATGAAGCAATTTGTGGATCACACTCAAATGGATTATCCTTAGCCAAGAAACTTCTAAGGATAGGATATTTTTGGCCTAAGATGGAGAAAGATGCTTGTAACTTTGCCAAAAGTTTTAGAAAGTGTCAATTCCATGAAAACTTGATACATGCACCCGCATAAGAGCTTCATCTGATGAAAACACCTTGTCCATTCTACCAATGGGGTTTAGACCTAATAGGCATGATTTACCCACCATCCTTGAATGGTAACAAATTCATCATCATAGCAACAAAATATTTTACTAAGTGGGTGGAAGTTGTACCCTTATCAACTGCAACTGGAAAGCAGATTTATTTTTTTATCCTTAATCATATTATTTGTAGATACGACATACCTCATGCTATTATAATAGATAATGCAAAGCATTTTAAGAACAAAGACTTAATGGAATTATGTACCAAGTTTCAAATGATTCATCATTCTTCTTCAATCTATTACCCTCAAGGTAATGGACAAGATGAAGAAACCAATAAAAACATCTTGAATATTTTGAAGAGAATGGTGGACAACTCAGGGAGAGATTGGCACATTAAGATAAACCCGACCTTGTGGGCTTATAGAACAAGCATAAGAATGCCAACAGGGGTTACACCTTTTTCATTATTCTTTGGAGCAAGAGTGGTTTTTCCTTTAGAGGTAGAACTTCCATCTTTGAGGATATCTATGCATGGTTTGATAAATGAGGAAGACTATAGGGTTGCAAGGCTACAAGAACTAGAACTCTTGGATGAAAAATAAAAGAAAGCATTTGATCATTTGAAGGTGTACCAGAATAGGATGTCAAAGGCATACAATAAACATATCAAGCTAAGAAAATTCCAAATAGGGGACCTAGTTTTGAGAGAAAATCCCAAGAACCAAGAAGAACGAGAAGAGAAAGGAAAATGGGAAGCAAACTGGTTAGGACCATTTCTCATTGTTGAAAATTTTGGGACCAACACTTACAAACTAGCAAATTGTGATGGTGAAGAATTGCAAGAGTTAATCAATAGCATACATCTCAAGAAGTTCTATACATGAGGTAGACAAAATAGTATAAAGAGTATCAAATGAGGAGCATCATATTTATTGTACATAGATAAAAGAGATCCTGAAAATACCAAAAACATTTGAAAAGCAAAAAAGATCAAAAATAGTGAAAAATTGAGCATGAAGAAAGAAAAAACATTCATATATGATCCTCAAAAAAATGAGAAAATTTGAAAAAAATAAAAATAAAAAAAGAAGAAAAGTGCCTTGGTGAAAACCTAGCAAATAGGCACATTAGTAGCAAAAAAAGAGAAAAAGTTTTAAAAATAGAAAAAAGAGCTAGATCCATTCAATCGGTGATAACCTAGTAAACATGTGCCATTGAAAGTCCAAGTTAGTCGCATACCTAGAAGGTCACCTTGTAAATATTGCATTCGCCAGCATTTGTATATATTGCATAATAAAACCCCACAGTTGCATTTGTGAGTACCTCAAGATTTTGGTCACCTAATTGACAAATTGTACTAAGTCCCACAATTGAAATCAATATCCAACTAGGGGAAATCTATTCAAAAGGAGAAAGGATTCATCAAAGCAAGCTTTATTCAATCAGAGAATCAATTCATCACACTCGAAAGAGGAATACTTAATCAAATCTACATCCCAATCCAATTTGACCCAAAAATGAAAAACTTGATCCAAGAACTGAAATGACCTTACCTTTATCAGGATTAAAAATTTGAAATGGATGGAACTACACTTGACATATGGATTTTAAAAACATTGCAAATTTTTTTCTAAGTGTTAACTCAATTGATGAAATCATGTATTTCTAGCAAGTCGATGAAAGTTTTAGACTAGACAAGCTATGATGAAAGGATGATATTTTTCTTGATTTCTGAATGGCTATCTTAAAATAAAAGTTTTAAATCATGTATTATTTGTTTAAGGACGTGATCATCAAAGAATCATTGAGGACTTGTAAATAGGATAAAACTGAGATTTCTACTTTTTTACGCAAATGGATACCTTGGCTATTCTGATCTTCAATATCATAATACCGAAATCCACTTGCAACATAGAATCTAACAAAATTGGTATTCGCACTCTCATGATTGGCTTCAATCAGTGATAGTCATACCGAAGAGAGATGGGAAAGAAAATAGAGAGGAAAAAAGTATTCATATCATCATAGTTGAACTAATGATGGTTGTACTACAATGGGATTCCAAAAATGCTCAATGATGATTATAAGCTCCAAATTTTGAAAAATGACAGTTAGCTACATTCATTTTAGATTAAGTGCATGGTATATATTGTTTTGCCTTACTTAGCTTAAAATTGCAAGAGGGGAAATCAAAAAAATGGGGGTGTATGCAAATCAAAGAATCAAAAGATCATAAAAAACCAATTATATAGGATTGAGTGTGTTGGAAATAAAAAACAAAGTGTATTGCATTAGGTTACTTGCATTGATTTAGATTTGTCCAACATTTGAGTTATTAGGATCATACATTATTAGGTTTATCATTATCATTAATTGACATACATTTGAAAGTTCATTAGAAACATTAAATTGCATCCATCAAAGTGCATTGCATTAGTTAGAAATCATTTCATCCATTAAGATCCAGCATTAAAAGCATCTCATTCATAATAGTACCATTCATACATATATCATTGAAAGACCATCATTACGTCACATTTACATATCAAAGTAAATGCATTCAATAGATTCATTATCCACCTAATATCCATAAATAAAGTAATATCATTACACATGGCATTCATCTATTCTATGTCATACATAAGACAAGTCATTAACCATCATTAGGACATATGCATACATTGAAAATTGCATTTTGAAAAGCATAAAACAAAGCATATAGAATATTGAATCATATAGAGCTCCATATCATATGAAACATCTGGAAAGAAATCCAACACATGATGATGTCATATATAGTCAAATCAATCAAAGAAAGTATTAGAGTCCATAGTACCATCATCAAAAATCAAAGTCTATCACATGATCATAAAAAGCAATATCTAGGGATCAGTGTCCATCAAATATCAAAGTATCAACATAAAATAACATCAACCAATAACAAATGATACAACACAAGTCCAATGTCTCAATAATAACAAGGAAAAGAAAACCCATGAATATAGAGGAACACTCAAGAAATGGAGTCACCAGCATCATCAGCATCCTCAGGACCATGAGCAATATTTGGCAGATGACTTGAACTAGCCTGTAACCCATGCTGACTCATAGAAGCCATAAAGGAAGTCATCACTAAGCTCATATGTGCAACCTGCTACTGAATAGAATATATCTGAGACTGTAAGGTAGCAACATCTGATGCTGAGGCTGGGGCAAAACCTTGAGCTATAGAAGACTGTGGAAGTGGAGTATAAGAAGATGGAATAGATGAAGAGGGATCACCCAAAACTAAAACACATCGAGAAGAAGAAGGATGCTATGAAGAAGAAGGAATTGAGACAAAAGCATGTGCCTGAGTTGTAGGAACAATAGGAGGAATGATCTGCTAAGCAGGAGGACCCTGTGCCTGATCAAGCAACACCTATGCAATATCTTCATTAACAAATCTCTATCGTCTAACACAAGGCCTCTATGCAAGAACTCTGGCAACTTGATGTAAGATTCTATCAACCCATCCACCTCCACCTTGATCACCAACTCTGGGAGGAATAGGACTAGTAGCTAACACTGGTATCTGTATATGACCTTCTCTAGCTCTGTGACGACCCCGTCATCTGTGTCAACCCCTGATCCTACCATGAATGCCACCTCCATCATCATCTCCATCATCATCATCATCACCCTCATCCTCAATAGCTCCATCCTCACCATATGATAACTCCTCAATGCTAGGAATCCTCTCAGTAGGATTAGTAAACCTGAGAAAAGGATACCTATGTAGCCAGGCACCATACTCATCTATAATACCGACATCCATCATCTATGACCTAGGGTTCCAGGGATGATACCCCAGATTTTGAATCTCTTGAAAAACTATACCATAATCAACACAAGGGCCCCATAATGATCTCTTAGCTTGCACATGAGCATACATCGCTATGCCCTATGGCATATCCTGAATATGCCCATATTCACAAAAAACACGGTGGAAGCATAATCTCTCATTAACAAAAGTGGAATGACCAATCATCCAACGAGGATAGAACATATATGAAAGCTCCCCATCATCCTCTAGCCAAGCCTCACATCCAAGATAAGGCCTCCAAATGATAGTATCCATGTCATCTATCTGGCATTGCCAGTAATCTAGCTTACCCATATGGGCCTGCCTAATAATACCACTATACATCCATGTAAAAGGCCAACCAACTGGATGATCTCATGCTGCATAGGACGTGACACTAGGAGGTGCTCCCAAGTCTAAAGCTATAATAAAATAGCTCCAATAGTCAATGTAGTAGAATGTCTGTACACGATAGTATGCATCTCATGATATAACCATGCTAAAAAGAAAGAACCCCAATCGAAATGACAAGGATCTGCCATCAAATCCTCTATAATAAGATGCCAACCAATAGCAAACCCACGACCACATCGGTTAGGAAGTAGGAAAACACCAATCAAAGTACCAAGGATAGCTAGTAACATAGGGAACAAGATGAACTAAGTCCACTGAAAATGCTGATCACCAATAGAAGGATCACCAAATACTCAGTGACAAGCTGAACGGTCATAAACAATGTCATAATATACAAGCTCTCCTTGAGTCGGCAACCAAAGAAGATGATACACATCCTCAGGGGTGATGGTCATCTCATCCATGGGAAGATGGAATGTGTTATGGTTTGAGTGCCAATGCTTAGCCATAGTAGTAATGAGACCCCAATTTACTCAAAATTGAGGAAGATATAGAAGGAAAGATAGGCCACATCGAGAAATGTGACGATGGTCGGCAAAACTCAAAGCAAGTATCATATCCCAGGACAAAGGATAAGAATCGCAGATATGTAAAGATCTAAGATCCAACTACAAGAAATAAGTTCAAACACATTAGAAAGGAAATAAAAAATTATTGGGATTATTCTAAGTCAATCAAAAAAATTTCAACACTTATCAAAACCACAATCAGATTTCATGTTTCTACTTAGATAGAACAAAAATTTTATCTTCACCCATCATCTAAATCTAGATTGACGATGGATATCCTAACTATAACTAAACCCTAACTGACACATTACAACTTGTTACAAAAGATCAAAATTGGGAACGTAAACTTGACAATTAATTAACGACGTCGACAAATTGCAACTTGGCCAAAAATCCAAAAATTTGAAATTTTGCAGAGCAAAAGCGCTGGTTTATTGAGCAAAAGTGGCAAACATCAAAAGTGCTTCTTAAAGGGGGTGAAAGAGCACATAAATATTGTAAAAGCGGCCTAAAATTTGAAAGCACCCAAATACAAATCAAAAGCGCTCTTAAAAGATTTGAAAGTGTGAAATTTGATCAAAAACGCACACAAAAGTTGTGAAGGTGCTAAAACTAAGCAAAAGTGCACAAAGGAATGATAAAAGTGCAAAAGGGCTTAAAAGTGGTGAGCAAAAGCACCAAGGCAATTCGTGAAAGTACATAGGAAAAGTGTAGAAGCACACATTAGGAGGCAAAAGCAACCTTAAAATTGGCAAAAGCGCCCATTTAGCAGAAAAAGGAAAAAACTAGTTTAGCTGGAAAAAACTGGAAAAAATTGAAATAAATGTTGTGAACAAAAAAATGAAAAGGTACAAGTACTCACCGGAGGTCCTAAGCTAGGTAGACGTTGATATCGATGACATTTCTCAAACCGATGCTCACGGATAGGGACAGACATCGTGGAAAGTAAAAAAAGAAAATAGTGAGAAAAGTCAAAAGTCAATGGTAAAATGAATAGTAAAAAGGGATTTTGACCCTTTTATATAGGTTTTTGACCTAAAAGGAGGTAACTTTGACCTATAAAAGAACATTTTTATCAAAATTGACCTAATAAAGTGATGTTATCATCAGAATAATTAAAACTAGGGCATTTGAAATTGAACAGAGTAAACATCGATATCGGAAATTAAAATAGAATTCAACATACATATGAACTATATTCACATAATGATCAACATTACTCAAAAATCAATTAATGGTGAAATTTATATGAATTTTATTTCATTTCTGAGGGGGCATACCATCAGATAATCAAATCAACATTAGTAGCAACATCATCAAAAAAGAAAGAGATCGATCATTGAATCAAAGCAAAAGCTTTTATTAGAATTTTTTTTGTAAATCAAACGAATGGGGCATCGCATCGAAATCAATCATCAAATTAGGCATCATATCAGGGATTAATCATCAAAATGACCATCATATCAGAACAATCATCAGAACCATATCAATTGAGAGTTTCATATTGATCATATCTACGTCAATCTCATATCAAATATCAAGGATCAACCATCAAAGACATCAAATAAACATCAAAGATCAACCATCAATGAATCAGGACCTATTATCAATAAGATCAGGGTATTATTTGAATCGACATGCTTCACACGTCAAATCAAAGAGGGGCATTTGTAATCACCTAAAAATGGACAAAGATCAAATCAAAGAAAAGATAGTCAAATCAAGGAAAATCAAAGACAAAATTGAAGTAATTGAATCACAATGCACAATTAGCCAATCAAAATTAAAATCAAATCCTAAATCAAGATCAATCAAAATTGAGAAAATTTTAATCAAGTGTAATCAAACCAAAATACAATTAATTCAATTAATTGTATAGTCTTGGATTAAATTAAATTCAACCCATTCAAGGGGTACATGGCTAAAATAAATAAATTAAATCAATTAATAAATCTCAATTACTCTCAACAACCCAAAAGGAGAGGAAATCCAGGAAACCAATGAGATTTGAAGAAAGGCATTCACATGGATCAAGCCAAACTGAATCTCAATCACCCAAAGTGAAAGAGAATCTTGACCATCCATCTTGTCTACTTGTCCCAAGCTTTGAGGACACAAAATTTGCATTGTATTCAAAGGGTGGAACCAAGGACTCAACCAAGGTTTAATCATGATCAAATACAACTACACCCCCCTACCATTGGAAAATCTATAAAAGGAAGGCCTAATTCCTTCATAATTGATAACCACACATCTGAGAATTGCATTGAACCTCTTGCAATTTGAGCTTAGAAAGGCATTTGAGAGCATAATTATCATTTACTTTGATAATTGTTAGCAATAACTTGTTTATATTTATCATTCTCATTCTAGGACTGTCATTAATGGGAGCTTGCTGAGAGCTATTCATTAACATTCTTAGTTAGAGAGTCATAGGATGCTCAATTGATTATTATTTGCTAAATAGTTTCTCTATTGTGGTTTATTTAATTACCATTTCATTTATTGTTCAACCTTAATTCTATGAAGATACTTTTCCTAGTATACAGCAACGAATAAAAACATCCTCAAGATATTGAAGAGAATGGTGGAATATTCAGGTAGAGATTGGCACATAAAAATAAACCCGACCTTATGGGCTTATAGAACAAGTATCATAATGCCAATAGGAGCTACACCATTTTCCTTAGTCTTTGGAATAGAAGTGGTTTTACCTTTGGAGGTAGAACTTCCATCTTTGAGAGTATCTCTACATGGGTTGATAAGTGAAGAAGACTATAGATTTGCTAGGTTGCATGAACTAGAACTACTAGATGAGAAACAACAACAAGCATTTGATCACTTAAAAGTCTATCAAAACATAATGTCAAGGACTTATAACAAGCATATCAAGTCAAGAACATTCCAAATAGGAGACCTAGTTTTGCAAGAGAATCCCAAGAATCAAGAAGAAAGAGAGAAGAAAGGAAAATGGGAAGCAAACTGGTTAGGACCTTATGTGATCACTTCATCTTTTGGGACAGGCACCTACAAACTAGCTGATTGTGATGGAGAAGAGCTACAAGAACCTATCAATAGCATTCATCTTAAAAGGTTCTATACATAAAGCAGATGAAAGAGGATAAAGAAAAAGAGTATCAAAAAATTAGATGGAAAGCATTATATTTATTGTACATAGTCAAAAGAGATCTCGAAAATACCAAAAACATTTGAAAAATAGAAAAGAGAAAACAAATAAAAAATGAAGAAAAGACCAAAAACAATGGAAAATTGAGAAGGAAGAAAGCAAAAACATTCAGATATGATCTTCAAAAAGATGTTTGTCTTGGTGAAAACCTAGCAAATAGGTGCCTTGATGATATGAAAAAGAAAAAAATTGAAAAAAGAAAAAATACAAATAAAATAAAAAGTACCTTGGTGAAAACCTAGCAAATAGGCACCTTGGTAGCAAAAAAAGAGAAAAAGCTTTAAAAATAGAAAAAGAAAGCAAGATCCATTCAATTGGTGAAAACATGTTAATAGGAACCATTGAAAGTCCAAGTCAGTCACATACCTAGTAGTCATCCTTGTAAATATTGCATTCACCAGCATTTGTATATATTGCATAATAAAACCCCATAGTTGCATTTGTAAGTACCTAAAGATTTTGGTCACCTAATCTGCAAGTTGTCCTTAGTCCCACAAACATCATCATATCAAACTGGGGGAAAATCTACTCTAAAGGAGGAAGGACTCATCAAAAGAAAATCTCAATCATTCATCGAATCAATTCATCAAGAATACAAGTAAAGAACTTAATCAAATCCTAATCCAAATCCAAAGTTGAAATATGGATTTGAAAAACATTGCAAATTTTTTTCTAAAGTGTTGACTTGATTGATGAAATTGTGATTTCTAGTGAATCAATGAAAGTTTTTAAACTAGATGAGCTATGATGAAAGCATGATATTTTAGTTGATTTTTGAATGACTGTCTTAAAATCAAAGTTTCAAAGCATGTATTATTTATCTAAGGACGTGATCACCAAAGAATCATTGACGACTTGTACATATGATGAAACTAAGATTTTTGTTTGTTTACGCAAAAGGATACCTTGGCTATTTTGATGTTCAATATCATAATACCAAAATCCACTTGCAACATGGAATCTGACAAAATCGGTATTCACACTCATGATTGGCTTCAATCAGTTATAGTCATACCAGAAAAGGATGGAAAAGCAAGAAAAGAGGTGCAAAAAGTATTTATATCATCATGGTTGAACTAGTGATGATTGTACTAAAAAGCAGAATCATATCATTTCTGAGGGGGCATACACTCAAACAATCAGAAACATCATCAGCATCATCATCAAATCAGGGGAATGACCATCAAATCAGAGAGCAATCTTTTATCAAAAAAAATTTCATTTATCAATTGAAAGGGGCAATCAAACATCAAATCAAATCAAATCAAGTATCATATTAGGGAACTATCATTAGATCGACCATCAAAACTGAAATCAAATCAATCTCATCATCAGAATCTACATCTCACATCAAATATTGAAATCGACCATCAAATGCAATCAAGACTGTACATCAGTTGGATCAGGACATTATTTTAATTGGCATTCTTTGCACGTCAACTCAAACAGGGGCATTTATAATCACCTAAAAGTGGACAAGATCATTCATGTGAGTAATCAAGGCAAATCAAGCCAAATCAAGGAAAAATCAAGGAAATTGGATCACAATGAACATTTAGCCAATAAAAATTAAAATCAAGCTTTAATTCAATTTAAATCAAAATATAAAGCCAAAAGAGAAATTTAAATCGATTAAATAAAGTTAAATCAAATCAATGTGAAATTAATTCAATTAATTGTATAGTTCAAATTAAATTAAATCAACCCATTCAAGGGGTACACTTGGCTAAATAAATGATTTAAAATCAATTGATTAAATCCTAATTTCTCTCAACACCACATGGGAGGAAAAATCATCAACCAATAGGATTTAAGGAAAGAACTCACATGGATCAAGCCAAAATGAATCCCAATCACACATTTCGAAAGAGCATCTTGTCTACTTGTCCCAAGATTTGAGGACACAATATTTAAATTTTCTTCAAAGGGTGGAACCAAAGACTTAACCCCAACTCAATCATGATCAACTCTACTACACCCCCTACCCTTGCCAAAATCTATAAAAGCAAGGCTAAAATCAATCAATTAGGATCCAAAAATATGAGAATAGCATCAAACCCCTTGCAAATTAGAGCTAGAAAGGAAATTTAAGGCTAATTAGTTGTTTTCAATTTGGAATTAACTTTTTTATTTAGCTTATCATATCAATTCTCATTCTAGGACTATCATTAATGGAGGCTTGCTGAGAGCTTCAACATTAACATACCTAGTTAGAGAGCCATAGAGTGCTCAATTGTTCATTATTTGCTAAATAGAGTTGCTATTTGTGGTTATTTAGTTTCTATTTGATTTATTGTTCAATACTAACCCTATGAAGGTACAAATTCTTGTACACAATTAATCTTGTCCACTTTTTGGAGATTACAAATGCCCCTCTTTGAGTCAACATGCAAAGCGTGTCGATTCAAAGAATGTCTTGATTCAACTGATATAAGTTCCTAATTCCTTTGATGTAAAGTCCTGATTCCTTCGATGGTCAATTTCGTTGTTCAATATAAGATGCAGATTTTGATGAAGTTCCATTGATTTTGATGTCTTGATGGTCAATATGATGATAGATCATTGATATAATATGTGATTTGATTTGATTTGATGTTTGATGCCCCTTTCGATTGATAAGCAAAAAAATTTCTGATAAAAGATTGAGCTTTGATTTGATGGTCATGCCCCTGATTTGATGATGTTGCTTTTGTTCCTAATTATTTGAGTGTATGCCCTCTAAAAAATGAAATGAAATTTGATTGATGTTTGAAAAAGTTGATGGTTTAGGTCTTTTTGCATTGAATAATTCAATTTATAATGAATTTCAATTTCATTTCTGATATTGAATTTGCATTCATGTGATGAAAAATGCCCCTGTTTTGGAAGATTTGGTGTAAAATTTGGGTCCATGGTCATTTTCTAGTCAAAGATGCCCTTTTTAGGTCAAAAAGGCCTATATAAAGAGGGAAAAAGTCAATTTTACTATTCATTTTCACTTTTCTATTTAACTTGTTGCTCTGACTTCCTCTGAGCTATTGACGATGGTGATCCCAATTAGAGAGTATAGATTCAAGCATGGTCGAGGATATATATGGCCACCAACCGCTGGACCTCTGGTAAGTGTCTAATCCTCTTAGTTTTTTATTTAATGCATTAATTTCCAAAAGAATTGAATTTTCATGCCAAAACCCTAGTTTTTTGTAGTTTTAAAATGAAACAATGTGTTTACCCATTCTTTTAGCATGTTTAATCCTTTTTAAGTTCTTTTGCACTTTCAAATAGCACATCCACAAGTTTAAATAGCACTTTTACTTGCTAGAAATAGGGATTTCCCTGCTTTTGAATTTTTCCTTAGCGCGTTTAAAATATTTAGCACTTTTGATGTTTTCATTAGTGCATCCACAATTTTCTTTAGGGCATTTATAATATTTTAGCGCTTTCATGATAGAACACCGCTTTTAACCATTTAAATAGTGCTTTTAAAATTTTAAGTTGTGCTTTTACGAAATAGCACTTTTGAGCATTAAAATAGTACTTTTACCCTAATAGAATTTTTTTTGCAAATGACTTAGTCAATTTTTTGAACCGTACAATGTCGTCGATCAATTGATTGGCTTAGGTAATAAACTTGATTTAGTAGTGAGTCGTAGGATGTTAGTTTTAGTCAATTGTAGTTTGAATGTTTGATTGTCAATCTAGATTTAGATGATGGGTGATGATAAATTTTCTGTCCTCTCTGAATAGAATGAGGAAAATTGATTATGGTTTGATATTTTTAAATGTTTGATTGACTTAGGATAATTCAAAAGATAACTAGTTTCAAAACTGATGTGATTTAACTTACTTTTTGTAGGCAGTTCTTAAGTCACTAGCCATTCGAGGATTATATCCATTACCATTTAGTATGATAGATGATCTGAGTGCACTGGATCATAGACATATCGACAGATGTAGGATATCTTTTCTACTCATTCTTCCTTGATTCTAGGTGAATGAAGGATTGATCACTCCTATGGCTGAGAGGTGGCACTCGGACCATAACACTTTCCACTTGTCGATGGGTGAGATGATGATCACCCCTGAGGATGTATACGACATCCTTCGTATTCCTACACAAGGAGAGTTGGTATTTTATGATCAGATATATGATGATGTAGTGTGTCATTGGTTATTCTAGGATCCCATGATTGGTGATGACCATATTTAGTGGTCATAGTTTCATTCTTTTCTAGTGTTACCAGCTATGTTGAGTGCCCCGATTGGCATTTTCCTCATACCGTTCCATCAAGGTCATGGATCTGCAGTCATTTGGGGTCCTATTCTGGAGGACTTGATAGCTCAACCACGTTAGTTTGATTGGGGGTCTTGTGTTCTATCGTAGCTTTATCATGAGTTGCATACAATGGTTTATAGGCGTTCCTCCACTCTCTCTATAGGAGCTATCTTGTTATAGTTGTGGACATGGGAGCATCTCCTAGTGAAGAGACCCATTGCAACACATCACTATGATCTGGGATGGTCATTTTCCTAGATGTATGAGGGTATGGTTGTGCAGGCCCACATGGGAAAGCTATATTATCGGTGTCATGTTATCAATGATGTAGATCAGGTCATCTAACCACCATATCTAGGATGTGAGCCATGGCCTAAGGATGCTAAAAAGCTTCCATTCATGTTATCCCCATGATGGATGAGAGGGTGATCAACTCATATTATTGAGATATTTTTCTTTTGTCGAGTGCTACGATATTATGGTCATGTACATGGTATGCCGCAAGGTGTAGTGATGTATGCACGTGTTCAGGATGAGAGATCACTATGGGGCAAGTGGTTGATTTTAGGATAGCATGTGAGGAGATAGAGAAATTAGCTCATCTCCCCTAGGATATGATAGGTCACATTATTGATGCCAGGATGACCGATGATTATGCAGATTGGTTCACTTTGAAAACTTTTCTGAGGTTTACAGATCTAGCAGAGAGGATACTGGGCATTGATGAGGAGTCTGATGGTGGTGGTGGAGATGGAGGTGGGGATGGGGATTGTGGTAGGGGTGGAAAGATACAAGCTCATCGGGGACAGCTAGATTGTCGAGCAACTAGAGTAGGCTAAGTTTTGATGCCATTTATTACTACTACTCCTATTCCTCCTAGGGGTGGTCATGGTGTTTAGATGAGAGATCAAGGTGTGGACAAGGTTCTACATCAAGTTATCATGGATCTGATAGCTAGACAGGGTCATCACAGAGTGAGATGTCAATAATAGATGGATTCCCAGGCCACACAGGCTTTGTTAGATCAGGCACAAGGCCAACCAGTAATGGCTCCTCCATAGGTTATCCCACCAGTTATTCCATAGGCTCCTGCTTATGCTTCTATGCCATCTCCATCTTGTTGTTCATCTTCTTCTTCTTTTGTTCCATCTCTATGTATTCCATCCTTGTCCATGCCTTCTTCTTATATGCCTCCACTTGCTTCTGTGCCATCTTCTTCTTACATGCCTCCACCAAAGACTCCTATTGCACATGCTCCTAGTTCAGAGGCTCTGGCAGCTACATCAGAGGTTCGAGCCTTACAGTTAGATGTGTCTCAGATTAGGCAGCAGGTTAGTTAGCTAAGCGGTATGGTGCAAGCATTCATGGCTGCTATGGGTCAACATGGACTGCATGCTAGTTCAAGTCATCCTCCTAATACTGGTCCTAGTCCTGGTCCTAATGGTGCTGGTGGTTTAGCCAGTTGATTTGAGATGATATAGATATATATTTTTTCATTTGTTGAATTATATGATGATCTCATTTTTTATATCGAGACATTGGACTCTATTGTATTCTTGTGATCAATTGATGTACTTTATCTACTGATACTTGTTGATTCTTTTATGTACTTTGATTACTGATGTTTCATGATGATAGCGTAGACTTTGATTCTCAGTTTGATTTATGATGATGATACCATAGACTTTGATACTCAGTTTGATAGATTTATTTTTTGTGATTTCATTATGTGTTGAACCTCATTTTTCAGGTGTTTTACTTATGATATGCATATCTATATGATTTTATCTCTTATATGCTTTATTTTATGTTTTGAATGCAATTTCTATGATATGGATGCACATGTTCTATTTATGTTTAAATGGTTGTCTTATGTATGACATAAACTAGATGAATAGATGTAAAATAGATTTAATTATTCTTGTGATAATTACTATTATGATGTTTGAATGTGTTATGGATGCAAATGATACCTAAATGTATTGGATGATGATGTAATGATTTAATGAGATGTAATGACCTATATGGATATTTTTATTTGGATAAAATGGATATATGTAATGAATTTGAATGGAATGGATTTTTGGTATGCAAATGTGATATAAAACATGGACTTATGTGATGTAATGAATGCATATGGATATTTAATGTTATATAGATGAATGATGTAATGATAGTGAAATGATTTTGAATGAATTAAATGATTTAATGGATGAAATGAACATTAATGAATGCAATGGTAAATGTACTTAATGAATTGATATGAATGAGTTTGAAATGAATGTAACCTAATGAAATGAATTTTAATGAATTTTGAAATTTTAAAATGATGAATGCACCCTAATGCAATGTCACTTAATGATTTTGATTAAAAATGATGAATGCAACCTAATGAAATTAATGTAATGAACTTTATGTAAAATGATGCAAGCTAAAATTAATGAAATCTGATTGAAATGAATGCAAACTAATGCAAATAATTTAATTGAACTTTATGGTGAAATTCCTAAATGAATTCAAGATGAAATGGATCTAACAAATGCTCGTGAACTAATGTAATGCACTTTTGTTTTTTATTAGGATTTTAAATTTCCAACACATTTGATCACATATAGTTTTTGATGCTCATTTGATTTTTAATTTGACTAAGCCCCCTTTCTATTTTTCCTCTTGTAATTTAGTTTTTGAAGCTAAGAAAGGAAAATACATTAAATGCATTTAATCTAAGATGTATGCAACTACTTGTCACCATTCAAAAATTTGGAGCTTATATTCGTCATTGAGCCATTTTTGGAATCCCCATTTAGTACAATCATCACTAGTTCAACCATGATGATATGAATACTTGTTTCACCTCTTTTATTGCTTTCCCATCCTTTGGTATGACTATCACTGATTGACATCAATCATGAGAGTGTGAATTTTGATTTTGTTAGATTCTATGTTGCAAGTGGATTTTGGTATTATGATATTGAACATCAAAATATCCAAGGTATCCTTTTGCATAAACAAACAAAAATCTTAGTTTCATCATATGTACAAGTCCTCCATGATTCTTTGATGATCACGTCCTTAGAGAAATAATACATGTTATAAAACTTTGATTTTAAGACATTCATTAATAAATAACCTAAAATATCAGGCTTTCATAATAGCTTGTCTAGTTTAAAAACTTTCATCAATTCTGCTAGAAAGACATGATTTCATCAATCAATATAATGAAAAATTTTGCACTATTTTTCAAATCCATCTTTCAATTGTAGTTCTATCCATTTCATACTTTTATTCCTAATAAAGATAGGGTCGTGTGAGATCTTGGATCAAGTTTTTCATTTGGTTCACATTGGATTAGAATTTAGATTAGGATTTGATTGAGTGTTTCACTTGAGTTTTTGATGAATTGATTTGATGAATGTTTTAAGTTTGCAGATTAAGTGACCAAAATCTTTAGGTACTTGCAAATGCAACTATGGAGTTTTATTATGCAATATTAGCAAGGATGACTGCTAGGTATACAAATGACTTGGACTTTCAATGGCACATGTTTACTAGGTATTCACCAATTGAATGGATCTTTCTTTCTTTTCTTTTTTTAAAGCTTTTCCTCTTTTTTTCTACCAAGGTGCCTATTTTCTAGGTTTTCACCAAGGTACTTTTTCTCTTTTTTTGAATTTTTTGTATTTTCTCTTTTTCATTTTTTTTTTCTTTTCATATCATCAAGGCACCTATTTTCTAGGTTTTCACCAAGACAACATATTTTTAAGGATCATATCTGAATGTTTTTGGCTTTCTTCATGCTCAATTTTCCACCATTTTTGGTGTTTTATGCATTACTGATTTGTTTGTTCTTTTCTATTTTTCAAACATTTTTAGTATTTTTCAGGATCTCTTTTGACTATATAAAATAATTAAGATGCTTTCCATCTGATTTCTCTGATACTCTTTCCCTTTCTTTATACCCTTTCCTCTGCTTTATGTGTACAACCTTTTTAGATGAATACTATAAATAGGCTCTTGCAACTCCTCTCCATCATAATCAGCAAGCTTATAGGTGCCTATCCCAAAAGATGAAGTGATCACAAAAGGTCCTAACCAGTTTGCTTCCCATTTCCCTTTCTTTTCTCTTTCTTCTTGATTCTTGGGATTTTCTCACAAATCTAAGTCACCTATTTGGAATGTCCTTGACTTGATATACTTGTTATAGGTCCTTGACATTTAGATTTGATATACTTTCAAGTGATCAAATGCTTGTTGTTTTTTTCTCATCTAACAGTTCTAGTTCATGCAACCTAATAACCCTATAATCTTTCTCACTTATTAACCCATGTAGAGATACTCTCAAAGATGGAAGTTATACCTCCAAAGGTAAAACTACTTCTACTCCAAAGACTAAGGAATGGTGTAGCTCATGTTGATGTTTTGATACTTGTCCTATAAGCCCATAAGGTCAGATTTTTTTTTATATGCCAATCTCTACCTGAATTATCCATAGTTCTTCAATATCTTTAGGATATTCTTATTTGTTGCTCCTTCTTGTCCATTACCTTGGGGATCATAGATTGAAGAGGAATGATGGATCATGTGGAATTTTGTAAATAACTCCTTTAAATCCTTGTTTTGAAAGTGTTTGGCATTGTTCGTTATGATGGCATGTGGGACACCATATCTGCATATTATATGATTTAGGATGAACAATGATATTTTTTTTCCTGTAGCAGTCGATAAGGGTACAACTTCCACCTATTTGGTAAAGTACTCTGTTGCAGTGATAATGAACTTATGACCATTTGAGGATGGTGTATAAATCATTCCTATTAAATCTAGACCCCATTGATAAAATGACCAAGGTGTAGTCATGGGATGAAGCTCTTGTGCCGGAACATGGATCAAGTTTCCATGATATTGATACTTTCTACAAGTTTTAGCAAAGTGACAAGCATCTTTCTCCATCGTTGGCCAAAAATATCCTATCCTAAGAAGTTTCTTAGATAGGGTTAAACCATTTGAATGTGACCCACAAATCCCCTCATGAATTTCTTGTAAGGCTATATCTGATTCCTCTTTCTCTAGACATCTAAGAAGCATTCCATCTAGACTTTTTCAATCCAATGTGTCAGATATTAAGGTATAACGAGAGGCTTGGTGTATGAAGCTTTTCTTTTGGTTCCTGGTTTGGTCCATGGGTAGAATTTGGTCTTTTAAGTAGGTATATATGGCTCCATACCAAGGTGATTTATGTCCGGTGAGTAAACAAATGGTATGAGGATGGGTAGGGTCAAATGCAGGTCTCTCAAATTCTTCTACCAGGAATTCATATCTGGTGCTTTGATCTGGTATTTGTAGAAGTGATGCCAAAGTTTACATTGCATCTGCTTCTTTATTCTTCTCTCTTAGGATTTGCACAAATGTGATGAGAGTGAATTATTTCTTGAGATTCTCAACCAGATTTTTGTGAGGGATCAACTTGTCATCTTTAGTGAGATATTCATAATTGATTTGATTGATAACTAGTTGTGAATCTCCATAGACTTGTAGTTCTATCACTTTCCATTCTAAGGCCAATTTTATTCCATTGACCAATGCTTCATATTTTGCTATATTATTTGTGCATGGGAATAGCAATTTGTATGATTTTGGAATGGTAGATCCTTGAGGAGTAATCAAAATTATGCCTGCTCTGGATCCTTGTTGTGTGTAGGAAACATAAAAATATAGTTTGTTAGGAATGAATGCTAAATATATCCTATGGGGGAGTATTAGCAGCTATTCTGTAGTAGTAGTTGTTGCATTCATGACTATGATTGTCATTGATGTCAACACAGTGATCTACTAAAGATTAGCAGAGAAGCAGACAGTGTTTGAGTTAGCACACTTGGGATATTGAAGATAAAGATATGCACATTTGAGGAATTATTATATGATGTTTTATTAGATCATTATTAAGAGCATAAGAAACAATTCATTTATTCTTGGAAGTTATGAGGAAATCAGTAGAAGCGGTATTCAAGTAGTGTTCCTGAGTAGCGATTTGTGGAAATCGGATGATATCTCCTAATCGGTATGGAATATGGTCATGCGTAGTTAGAGAGAAGTTGGAGACATGTTGACAGTGGTGTGGTTGACAGTGCAAGATCTGAGGTCACACGAGTGAAGAATTATATTGACTAGAAGCTGACAATTTTGTGTATTTTTTGTGTAACGTGTGCAAAGTTTTATTTTGATGTCGACTCATTTGTAATTACTTGAGTGTGGTATAAAGGAAGGAATGTATTCCTTTTTTTAATATGGAATGTGATGAATGTAAGGTATTGTGAAAGTGAAATTGTTAAAAGAGGATATGCGAAGTGCTAAGATATGGTATTGAGATCTGAAGAAGGAGTTGGTGCGGTTTGGCACTGTCAGGGAAGGAGTATTGATTTGTTGAGGTTAGTAATCTTTTGGTATTATTTTTTTGAGTAATACAAAGATCATTTGGACAGTGAGTTCATTGATCTTACCCTGAAGCTGTTTGGGTAGTGGGTCCTTTTATCTTTCATAACTCCTAACAGAGTTAGAATCTTTTAACAGGGATTCAAAATCTCCTAACAGGGATTCATATGTACTGAATGTATTTCATAAGACTCCTAACAGAGTCCATCCTTTCACAAGGAATATTCATATTAGTGCATCTTTTGTGGGCATCATTCCCATCGGGGTTTACTCTTTGATCAAGAGGTTCCCTAGTCAACATATCTTGTGTCATTGTGTTACTATGCATGTATATCTTTCTATGGTTGCTGGTTACATTGCTTACATGGTTAAAATCTATTGAAGTTGATAAAAGTTATATTTATCTGATAACTGATTCACCCCCCACCCCTCTTAGTTATATTGGTGGACTTTACTTTCTAACAATTGGTATCAGAGTGGCAGGTCCTTGAAAGAAAAGTTTAACAACTTAAGGAGATCCATGGAAAATTTTAGGAAAGAAAGCCCTAAGTTTGATGAAGTAAATTTTGATAGTTGGAAAGAAAAGATGAAGACACATCTACTGTGTTTAAGACTAGGGTATTGGTTGATTACAAAGAATGAGAAGACTATCATTGATGAGGATAACATTGAAACATGTACTAATGATGAAAGAGATCTATTCATGTGTAACATACTTGCTAGAGAAGCACTCTTGTTAGCCCTTCCAAAGAATGAGTACAATCAAGTAAAATATTTGAAAACATCTCATGAAATTTGGTTAGCTTTACAGTCTACTTTTGAAGGTGATGAACATGCAAAGAAAGTCAGATTACTTAATTGGATATGTGCATTTGAAGATATAAGAATGATGGAAGATGAATCTGTTAGAAGCTATATTGGTAGAATGTCAGAGATTGTTGTAGGTATAAAATCTTGTGGTGGAACAAAGACAAAGAATGAAGTGATATGAAAAATTCTGAGGACATTGACTCCTACATTTAAGTAGATGACACAAATGATTGAACAAGTCATACCTTGTACTACAAACTTTAAAAGAGAGACTCTTCTTGGAAGATTGGAAGTAGCAGAAATGAACCTGAGGTTATCAAGAGACCTACTTAGAATGGAGACAACATTCATTTCTCTTAGTGTTCACCCTACTTTTTCAAGAAGCATCAGTGTGAGCAGAGATTATGCTAGCAGCAACAGATCTAGAAATGAAGAAGATAGAAAGATTGAAGAAGGTATTGCCTTGCTTTTAAAGAGAGAACTAGATGGTAAGAAAATTTTTAAATGTTGGACTTATCAAGAATATGGTCATTTTGCATCTAAATGTCCTAAGAGAGTTAAGAAGTATAGGAAGAACTTTAATCCTAGAAGATCTAAAGAATGTTACTATGCAAATGATGAAGAACTTGAAAATAGTTTGGAGAAATCTTTAAGTGAAAGTGATACTGAGAATAATGATGATATAAGATTTGTAGAAATTAAAGAAGAAAATATTGAAACTGAAATTAAGGAAGAAAAGGCTTTAGTTTCTCAAGTAGAAAAGAAAATTGATTGGATTATAGACAGTGGTTTTTCACATCATATGACTGGAGACATGAAAAAATTCATAAAATTTAACAATTATGATGGAGGAGTTGTTAGAGTTGGAAATAATGCACCTTGTTTCATTAAAGGTATAGGATGGTTTGAAACATAATCTTTTGAGTGTTGGACAATTAGTTGATAAGGGATATCAAGTTTGGTTTACTGAGAAAATTTGTGTGATTAAAGACAAAGTTGAAAATTTGATTGGTACTAGATCTAGAACCAAAGGTAATGTATTTCAGTTGAATCCTACTGAGATGACATGATTGATTACTAAGATTGATGATAGCTGGTTATGGAACATAAGATTTTGTCATATAAACTTTGATAACATTGTGAAATTCAGTACTACACTTGTAGTAAGAGATTTGCCTAAAATTATGAAGCCTACTAACATGATTTGCAAGGAATGTGTGATGGCTAAACATAAGAGAAGTTCATTTCCCAGCAAGAAGTTGGAGATTGTTCATACAGACTTGAGCTGTCCTACAAGGACTAGAGGATTCTATGGAGAAAGGTATTTTATGATTCTTGTTGATAACTTTATAAGAATGATGTGGATTGCATTTCTTAAAGAAAAATCTAAAGCATTTGATAGGATTAAGATCATTAAGAATAAAGTCGAGAATGAATCTGGAAAGAAGATTAAATGTTTGAGATCAGATAGAGGTGCAAAATTTACTTCTAAAGAATTTAACATCTTTTGTGAAGTGAATGGTATTAAGAGATAGTTTTCAGTCCCTAGGACACCTAAACAAAATGGTATTGCAGAAAGAAGAAATAGATCAGTGCCTAAAGCAGCAAGAGCTATGTTATTTGAGAATGACTTATTGAAGATATTCTGGAGAGAAGCAGTGAACATAGCAGTATATACAATGAATAGAGTAAAAATCAAAGTAGACACAAACAAGACACCTTATGAACTATGGTTTGGACATGCACCATCAGTTAAGTATTTTAGAATTTTTGGAAGCAAATGTTATATTAAGAGAGATGATGACATTGGAAAGTTTGATTCTAGAAGTGATGAAGGTATATTTCTTGGATATTCATTAAAGAGAAAAGCTTATAGATGTTACAATAAGAGAACTAAGACTATTGTTGAGAGCACGAATGTAAAAGTTGATGAAAAGTTCAAAATTAAGGAAATAATGCTTGATTATGAATTAGATGAAGGAACTCACTCTAGACCTAACCCTGAGACTACTGAATTATTTTATGAAACTGACAGTGATTTGTTGAATGAAAGCCATAGTGAGGTCATTGAAGAATCAACACCTAAAGTAAGATCTGAGATAGTGACACCTAACAAGAATCTATCAAGGAATCATCCTATTGAGAAGATTATTGGAAGCATAGATAGAGGAGTTCAGACTCAAAATAAGGTACAAGAATAGTTATGTTTGATTTCTCAAATTGAACCTAAATATACTAGTGAAGCTTGTGAAGATGAACATTGGACTAAAGCTATGAAATAAGAACTATATTAGATTGACAAGAACAAGACATGGGAATTGGTCCCTAGACCTAAAGATAATAATGTTATAGGAACAAAATGGGTATTTAGAAACAAGATGAATGAACAAGGAGAAGTGGTAAGGAACAAAGCAAGATTGGTATGTAAAGGATACTCACAGCAAGAAGGAATTGACTATGAAGAAACTTTTGCACTAGTAGCAAGAATTGAAGTAGTAAGAATGTTTTTGGCCTATGCAGCTTTTAAGAAATTCAAAGTGTATCAAGTGGATGTGAAGTCAACATTTTTGAATGGAGAATTTGAAGAAGAAGTTTACATTGAGTACCTTGAAGGTTTTCCTTTAACTCAAGAAGGAGACATGGTATGTAAATTGAAGAAAGCTTTATATGGACTGAAGCAAGCACCTAGAACTTGGTATGCGAGATTGGATAAGTATTTGTTGAAATTAGGATTTACAAAAGACACAGCTGATAGCAACCTATATACAAAAGAAATTGAAAATGGTTTGTTGGTTGTAGTAATTTTTGTTGATGATATTATCTTTGGAGGAGAAGATGTGTAAGGCCTCTCCCTAGACCCATTATAGCCTTTCGATTATCATTATGGTAGACCTAGTACTTGGCTTAATGTTTTGATCAA